>CM035426.1:15744204-15749204 GCA_020310875.1 Ceratopteris richardii | reverse complement strand
AGAGAGAGAGAGAGAGAGAGAGAGAGAGAGAGAGAGAGAGAGAAGGAAAAAGAAGAGGATGGGGTGCGTGTGGGCTACCAAGAGGAATGGTGCATTCTAATATTGGTATTAGATAATGGTCAAGGTGTGGTAGATCCTCTTACCTTGCAAATCCTCTAGATGCACTACACCATGTGGTAATACCTTGATCACTCTATACAGTCCTATCCATTTGGGTGCCAATTTGGTTGAAATTGCTGGGATCTGATGCACTAAAACCATGGATCCTTCTTGTACTTCTTTGGTCCTAAGATACCTGTCGTCCGATCTTTTGCGCTCTTCTTGTGTTATCTGAAGTTTTTGCATTGCTCCTTCCCTATATTCTTCTAATGCCACCAATCTCCGGATGGGAGGTTCAATTCTAATGGTTTTGGTTCCCATTTCCTTTTTGATAATAAATTCAAATGGTGCCAATGCCTCTTTTCCATATACTAAGCGAAATGGACTCTCACCAGTGGTTCCCCTTCTTGTAGTTCTGCAAGCCCAAATTGCACCGATCAATGCTTGTGGCCAAAAGCTTTGATGATCAAAAGATAATTTGCGAAGCAATCCAATCAGAATCTTATTGGAGCTCTGTGCTTGGCCATTTGCCCTGGCATAGTAGGCGCAAGATTTTTTATGAGAAACCTTGTACCTGTCAAATACGAATTGAAGCAATTGATTTACAAAATGTCTGGCCCTATCACTAGTGATTTCTAGTGGGCAACCAAATCTTGAAAAAATATGTTTATACAAAAACTTAGCTACTGTTAAAGCTGTGCAATCTACAGTAGCTTTAGCTTCAATCCATTTAGTTGCGTAGCGTGTGGCTATCAAAATATACTTCTTACCCCCAGGTTGACCAGTTGGACTAATTGGTCCTATGAAATAAAGACCCCATAATTCAAATGGGAGCCATCCTGTAGATATGACTAATGGTTGGAAATTCAATCTCGTTGGCGTAGGAGCACACCTCTAGCAGATGTGGCATTCTTTAGCAAACTTGATCGCATCCTTGTAAATATGAGGCCACCATAGTCCTTTGTGGATGATTCTGTGAGCCAATTTTTCCCCCTTTAGATGTTCTTCCCTGTGTGAAGCTTCTAGCAAAAGATTTACCTCCTCTGGATAGACACACTTTCTCAAGATATCATCCTGACATTATTTATATAAATTTCCATTTATAAGTGAATATGCTTTGGCTTTCAGGAGTAATCTTCTCTTTTCTATAGGTGTCAAGTGTTCTGGGATTTTTCCAGTAGTGAGAAATTGGAGAATTCCATCATACCAATCAGTCTGAATTCTCACTAGGAAGAGATTACTATCCACCAGTTCATCATTAATACCTGTTGCCTTCTCGCTCGTTGCTGTCCTGGACACTTGATCTCCCATGTAGTGCTCTCTTCCTGGCTTAATATGAATAACAAAGTTAAATTCTTGAAACAGGAGTAACCATCTCCCAATCCTTCCAGCTACTCTAGGCTTGTTTATCAAGTACTTCAAGGGTTGATGGTCAGATATGACTATAAAATGTACACCAAGAAGATAATGCGAAAACTTCTCAAGAGCAAATACAATAGCCAAACCTTCCCTTTCTGTTGTACTGTAATTCCTTTCTGCTTGGTTGAGTAGTCTGTTGGCATAGGAGATAGGTGTATCAACCTTGTGTGATGATGGTTGAGCTAGAACTGCACCAATAGCATAAAGACTAGCATCTGTATGCACATGAAACTCCAATGACCAGTTAGGAACACTTAAAAGTGGAGCAGTGCATAACCTCATTTTGAGTTCACAAAATGCTTTCTCAGCTTCAGCACTCCATGAGAAAGGGACCTTTTTATTGGTAAGCCTTGATAAGGGCTTAGCTATTTCTGAATACATTCGTATGAATCTTCTATCATATCCTGTATGGCCCAAAAAACTTTGCACTTCTTTTGGGCTTTGTGGAATAGGCATGGAAAGAATAGCAGTAACCTTTGCAGGGTCAACCGTTATCCCTTCAGCAGATACCATGTGACCAAGAAGAGTGCCCTTGGTGACCAAAAAATGACATTTAGCAGGATTTAACTTCAAACCTGTTTTGAGACATTGCTCAAAGATTTCCTTTAGATTTTCCAAATGATCTTAGAAATGTTGAACTGCTGGTCTTCTATCTGTGCCTGAAAACACTGAAAAGTCATCCATGAAAATGCAGAGAAAGGTTGTTAACCACTTGCCCAGTATCAGATACATTCTTCTATTAAATGAAGCAGGTGCATTCTTCAAACCAAAAGCCATGCGAGTATAGACATAAGTGCCCCATGGAGTAACAAAGGCTGTTTTGTCCCTATCATCAGGATGGATCACTATCTGATTGTAGCCATTAAAAGGCTGAGGAAATCCATCTTGAACAGACACTTTATTTAAGGCACAAAAGCCAACACAAACTCTATTTTTCCACTATTTTTCTTGGGTACAATAACCATAGAAGAAAGCCACCTGGAATGTTCTACTGGAACAATTATACCTGCTTCTTCTAGTTTTGTAACTTCCAACTTTACCGCCTCTGCATATTTTGGATTGAGTCGATACGGCCTACTTCTTGTAGGCATGGCTCCCTCAACTAAGGGTATTCTATGTAATCCCAGCTCCTCTGGTATCCCTGTTAGATCTTTGTAGGACCATGCGAAAACATTTTTGTAAGTAAAAAGTAAAGAAGTTACCTTCTGCAGTAAAGGGGGATAATGCCATAGCCAAGAGCCAAGGTGAACTACTTGAGGGTTCTCTTCATCCCCTAGATTTATTTCTTGGACCAGTGTTTCAAGACTAGTCTTGTTTGAGAAATCATCTCCACTGAATGCAGGAGTGGAATTTAGCTTATATTCTGCAATATGTTCTCTGGTCCATCCTTGAGATATATCTGTAAAAGGAAGATCTTCTCTGCACTGAGGCTCATAACTTTCCTTCTCTGATACTTCTATATTTGTTACCCCTTCAAAGGTTGTATTCTTCTGAAAACTCTTATTCTTTAGCTCCTTGTGAGCTTCATGGCCTTTCCCTTCATCTCCAATTTCTTCCTCTATTTCGTTGATTTCCACCGTGCAACAGTCTGCACTTTCCATCATCCACTTCAATAATGTATCTTCTTCTTGGGGAAGAGAGGGAGTGTCCACGGTATACCCAGTAGTTTTCCCTGAGTCAAATCCTTCTTCCAAGTGTAGCTACAGTTGGCTATTGGTGCTCGTTGAAATCCATAGTTTGTTTTTCCCCCAATCTTGCAAAGCTTTTACTTGCCTCAGCCAAGGTCTCCCTAGGAGTAAAGGGTAAGAAGTCTCCTGTGGAAGTGCAATAACAACAAAATCTAGAACAAAGTGGCAACCCTGTACTATCACCAGTACCTTCTCAATAATGCCAAGAGGCGCAACCCGATGGTGATCTGCTAGTGTAACTGTGAATGGTGCCATCTTGGTGGGGTTCAAATTCAGTTTCTTCATTGTGAAATCTGGCATCAAATTGATACCAGAGCCTCCATCTATGATCACACCTGTGAGAGCTTCATCCATTATACAAATAGATAATCTTGAGCTTTGGTAGTCTGCCAAGGGTGCAGGGGGAAAATCAACCATGAAGCTATCTATATTGGGTGATTAGATCAAGTGAGCAGAATGTATAATTTTCAATAAGTCACTTCTTATTTTTGAATCCATCCTTATAAGTTCGTACAGTCTAACCTTGTGATGAAAACCTTTCAAGATCTGTTCAATGTTTACCTCATGGGTGTCTTCTTGCACACTTGTTGGTTGGTCCCTTAGAGAAGTAGCCATCCTTTCATAAGCTCCTTCAATTTCTGCTTGGCCCTTCCACCCAGACTTCTTTTCCTCCTTTTTATCGTGGAATCCTTGTTGTTCCTCTCTACGGATTGCTGCTGCTTGTCTAGCTCTAGTCATCATGGGCATTGCAGAGGATGAAACAACATAAGACTGAGTGGTCATACCTTGTTCTTGTGGAGACACTACAATCATGTGGATTGAAGCAGGACAACTTCTTGGGCAATCTTTGGTCTAGTGATCCTTAGCCTCAGGACAATGCTGGCAAGGAGGTGCATCTTCTGGAAGCGAACACCTATTTTCCATATGACCATACTCACCATAATGATAGCACATCAAAGGTCTATTGTATCTAGGCTTCGCAGGCCGATTCTCCTCTCTATTAGGTGCATTTGAAGCACTAGCATAATACGAGTCCAAAGCTTGAGGGTTACCTTGTTGTTGTGTACCCTTGAGGTAGTAACAATCTCTAGCTTCATGGCCATCCTTTCCACAGAATTGATAGCTTACCTTGTTAGGAAAATTAGCATTGGGATGTCCATTGTTGTTACAGATTGTGCACCAAATCTGCCTCCTTATATCCTAGGTGGTCTGCAAATCTTCTAACTCACGACGAAGTTGGGCTACTTCATCATCAGTGCGATGCAGTGGTGGCAACACCTTTTCTTCTTGTTGATTTTGTTGCATTCTCAATGCCTCTAGTTCCTTCCTTAGTTGCCCAATAGGGTCTAGTTCTGTAGCATAGTTTTATTGTGTATCCCCTTCAAAATGTTGCCTAGCTTCTTCAATGCATGATGTTGCTGCAACAAAATCATTGGGGGTTGCGTCCAATCTAAGAGACTCACGTAGCTTCTACTGAGATAACCTGGCCAGAGCTTTTTCTATCCATTTTTTAACCAAGAAGTCACCTGGAGCATGCGGCAGACGTGCAACCAGTGCTTTTGTTCTAGTGTGAAGTTCATGAAAGGATTCACCTGATCTTAACTTTAGGTTCTCTAGGTGATCTAGAGCTCTTTCCAAGGAATCACTAGGTCGAAATCTTAGCGAGAACGCCGTCTTCAGAGCCTCCCATGTAGCAAAATGGACATTTGCATATTGACTATACCATTTATCTGCAAGGCCTTCCAATGTGGATGGGAAGAGTACGAACATTGCATCCTCTCTATTCTACAGACC
>CM035426.1:15726704-15739204 GCA_020310875.1 Ceratopteris richardii | reverse complement strand
GTCCTTTGTGGATGATTCTGTGAGCCAATTCTTCCCCCTTTAGATGTCCTTCACTGTGTGCAGCTTCTAGCAAAAGATTTACCTCCTCTGGATAGACACACTTTCTCAAGATATCATCCTGAGAGTATTTATATAAATTTCCATTTATAAGTGAATATGCTTTGGCTTTCAGAAGCAATCTTCTCTTTTCTATAGGTGTCAAGTGTTCTGGGATTTTTCCAGTAGTGAGAAATTGGAGAATTCCATTATACTAATCAGTTTGAATTTCCACTAGGAAGAGATTACTATCCACCAGTTCATCATTAATACCTGTTGCCTTCTCGCTCATTGCAGTCCCGGACACTTGATCTGCCATGTAGGGCTCTCTTCCTGGCTTAATATGAATATCAAAGTTAAATTCTTGAAACAGGAGTAACCATGTCCAAATCCTTCCAGTTACTCTAGGCTTGTTTATCAAGTACTTCAAGGGCTGATGGTCAGATATGACTATAAAATGTACACCAAGAAGATAATATCAAAACTTCTAAAGAGCAAATACAATAGCCAAACCTTCCCTTTCTGTTGTACTGTAATTCCTTTCTACTTGGTTGAGTAGTCTGCTAGCATAGGAGATAGGTCTATCAACCTTGTGTGATGATGGTTGAGCTAGAACTACACCAACAGCATGAAGACTAGCATTTGTATGCACATGAAACTCCAATGAACAGTTAGGAACACCTAAAAGTGGAGCTGTCATAACCTCATTTTGAGTTCACAAAATGCTTTCTCAGCTTCACCACTCCATGAGAAAGGGACCTTTTTACTGGTAAGCCTTGATAAGGGCTTAGCTATTTCTGAATACATTCGTATGAATCTTCTATGATATCTTGCATGGCCCAAAAAACTTTGCACTTCTTTTGGGCTTTGTGGAATAGGCATGGATAGAATAGCAGTAACCTTTGCAGGGTCAACCATTATCCCTTCAGCAGATACTATATGACCAAGAAGAGTGCCCTTGGTGACCAAAAAATGACATTTAGCATGATTTAACTTCAAACCTGTCTTGAGACATTGCTCAAAGATTTCCTTTAGATTTTCCAAATGATCTTGGAAATCTTGAACTGCTGCTCTTCTATCTGTGCCTGAAAACACTCAAAAGTCATCCATGAAAATGCAGAGAAAGGTTGTTAACCACTTGCCCAATATCAGATACATTGTTCTATTAAATGAAGCTGGTGCATTCTTCAAACCAAAAGCCATGCGAGTATAGACATAAGTGCCCCATGGAGTAACAAAGGTTGTTTTGTCCCTATCATTAGGATGGATCACTATCTGATTGTAGCCAATAAAACCATCCAAGAAGCTATACAAAGTGTGACCAGCTACTTCTTCAAGTACTTGCTCTGAAAAAGGCTGAGGAAATCCATCTTGAACAGTCACTTTATTTAAGGCACTAAAGTCAACGCAAACTCTTAGTTTTCCGCTATTTTTATTGGGTACAATAACCATAGAAGAAAACCACCTGGAATGTTCTACTGGAACAATTATACCTGCTTCTTCTAGTTTTGTAACTTCCAACTTTACCACCTCTGCATATTTTGGATTGAGTCGATACGGCCTACTTCTTGCAGGCGCGGCTCCCTCAACTAAGGGTATTCTGTGTAATCCCAGCTCCTCTGGTATCCCTGTTAGATCTTTGTAGGACCATGCGAAGACATTTTTGTAAGTAAAAAGTAAAGAAGTTACCTTCTCCAGTAAAGGGGGATAATGCCATAGCCAAGAGGCCAAGTGAACTACTTGAGGGTTCTCTTCATCCCCTAGATTTATTTCTTGAGCTAGTGTTTTAGGACTAGTCTTGTTTGAGAAATCATCTCCACTGAATGCAGGAGTGGAATTTAGCTTATATTCTGCAATATGTTCTCTGGTCCATCCTTGAGGTATATCCGTAAAAGGAAGATCTTCTTTGCACTCAGGCTCATAACTTTCCTTCTCTCATACTTCTATATTTGTTACCCCTTCAAAGGTTGTAGTCTCCTGAAATCTTTAGCTCCTTGTGAGCTTCATGGCCTTTCCCTTCATCTGCAATTTCTTCCTCTATTTCATTGATTTCCACCGTGCAGCACTCTGCACTTTCCATCATCCAATTCAATAATGTATCTTCTAGTGTAGCTGCAGTTGGCTATTGGTGCTCATTGAAATCCATAGTTTGGTTTTCCCCCAATCTTGCAAAGCTTTTGCTTGCCTCACCCAAGGTCTCCCCAGGAGTAAAGGGTAAGAAGTCTCCTGTGGAAGTGCAATAACAACAAAATCTAGAACAAAGTGGCAACCATGTACTTTCATCAATACCTTTTCAATAATGCCAAGAGGTGCAACGCGATGTTGATCTGCTAGTGTAATTGTGAATGGTGCCATCTTGGTGGGTTTAAAATTGAGTTTCTTCATTGTGAAATCTGGCATCAAATTGATACGAGAGCCTCCATCTATGATCACACCTGTGAGAGCTTCATCCTTTATACAAATAGATAATCTTGAGCTTTGGTAGTTTGCCAAGGGTGCAGGGGGAAAATGAACCATGAAACCATCTATACTGGTTGATTGGATCAAGTGAGCAGAGTGTATAATTTTCAATAAGTCACTTCTTATTTTTGAATCCATCCTTATAAGTTCATACAAAGTAACCTTGTGATGAATACCTTTCAAGATCTGTTCAATGTTTACCTTATGGGCGTCTTCTTGCAGACTCGTTGGTTGGTCCCTTAGAGAAGTAGCCATCCTTTCTTAAGCTCCTTCAATTTCTGCTTGGCCCTTCCACCCAGACTTCTTTTCCTCGTCTTAAAATCCTTGTTGTTCCTCTCTACGGATTGCTGCTGCTTGTCTAGCTCTAGTCATCATGGGCATTGCAGAGGATGAAACAACATAAGACTGAGTGGTCATACCTTCTTCTTGTGGAGACACTACAATCATGTGGATTGGAGCAGGACGGCTTTTTGGGCAATCTTTGGTGTAGTGATCCTTAGCCTCGGGACAATGCTGGCAAGGAGGTGCATCTTTTGGTAGGGAACACCTATTTTGCATATGACCATACTCACCACAACAATAGCACATCAAAGTTCTATTGTATCTAGGCTTCGCAGGCCGATTCTCCTCTCTATTAGGTGCATTTGAAGTACTAGCATAATACGAGTCCAAAGCTTGAGGGTTACCTCGTTGCTGTGTACCCTTGAGGTAGTAACAATCTCTAGCTTCATGGCCATCCTTTCCACAAAATTGACAGCTTACCTTGTTAGGACAATTAGCATTGGAATGTCCATTGTTGTTACAGATTGTGCACCAAATCTGCCTCCTTATATCTTGGGTGGTCTGCAAATCTTCTAACTCACGACGAAGTTGGGCTACTTCATCATCAGTGCGACGCAGTGGTGGCAAGACCTTTTCTTCTTGTTGATTTTGTTGCATTCTCAATGCCTCCAGTTCCTTCCTTAGTTGCCCAATAGGGTCTAGTTCTGCAGCATAATTTGATTGTGTATCCCCTTCAAAATGTTGCCTAGCTTCTTCAATGCGTCATGCTGCTGCAACAAAATCATTGAGGGTTGCATCCAATCTAAGAGACTCATGTAGCTTCTGCTGAGATGACCTGGGCAGAGCTTTTTCTATCCATTTTTGATGGAGAGTGTTAATCTCCAAAAGAACAACCTACTCTTGAGTTTAGAACACCTCTATATCAAGAGTAAGTCAAAACCTTCACTAAATTATAGGTCCAATCTCCAAATTATCAAAATTAAGAGAATCTGTGAAGAAAGTGAAAACACAGAAAAGTCTGCTGCAGAATTTCTTTACATTGACTTATCAAACATGTAAAGTTTTTGATGAAACTTTGTACGAATCATCTCCTAGGGATTGCGCATCACCTCCAAGTTAAATTACTTCAAAAGCTATAGTATAACTTGAGAAATCAATTTCACAAGTTACCTATGTCAGAAACTGTTACTCAGAACAGTCGATTCTACACCCCTAACTTCTTAACTTTGGTTCTCACAATGTCGAACCCGTTTTGCCAAATCCTTTTGACTGAAGATAGCTTATCTCTCAACTTAGATTTTAAGCTATCATATGTGTAAAACTTTACACTGTGCACTGAGCACTACTCATTTCTTTGGACTCGAAATGTGCGCCTGTTTCAGAGAGCTGTGAACATTCAATACATGTGAATGTTCCTATCAGCAATTCTCTTCACCTGTTTACAATTAGACTCTAAAATTCAAACCACAGACTCATTAACTAACAACTTAGATATCCTCAAAAGGATTTCACAAATGATCTACCACAGACGGAGTAGACGCAGAAACATCGGGTGCAACATTTTCTTCATTTCAGGAGAAGACTACAACTAAAAAGTGAGAGAGACTTCAACTTCTTTCTCAACTGTCTATTGACATTTACAATCACTAATTTCTCTATACCTATGCTCATACATGGTCTCTCTTTGTCTTCTCTCTTCTGCTCTCTATTTGCCCGACATTTTTCAAAAGTATTTATAGACATCTATGTACAAACTCTCATCAAAACATAAGTATATGTAACCTATGTTATAACTAATGTACATATGTGTACATGTCCTTCACTCTTGTGAATGTATTCATTTTCTTCACTCCAAATCTTCAATTGGTGATTGATATGCACCAACAGCTCCCCCTCAATCATCAATTGAGGTTTCTCCTTTCTTCTTTATACCTGCCATGTCCTTAAACTTCTGTAGCTTTGGTCCATCCAAGCTCTTTGTAAGCATATCAGCTATCTGATCCTTTGTTGAAGTATGTATAACTTCAATCTCCTTATCCATCACTTTCTCTCTTAGAAAGTGATACTGAATCTCAATGTGTTTGGTCCTGGCATGAAAAACAGGATTAGCAGCTAAATACAATGAACTCATGTTATCTCCATATATGATTGGTACCCCATGCATAATATCAAGACTCTTCATCAATGTCTTGACCCAAATTACTTCTTTTGCAGCTTCAACCATGCCTTTATACTCTGCTTCTGTAGAAGATAAAGCAACTGTATGTTGCTTCTTGGAACACCATGAGATAAGTTTATCTCCCACATAACACATATATCCAAATGTAGATCTTCTATCATCTGGATTACCTGCCCAATCTGCATCACTATAAATTTTGATATTTGTATCTGAGGTAAACCCATAATACAAACCTTCATTGAGTGTACCCTTAATGTACCTCAACACCCTTTGTCCTGCAATCCAATGTTCTTTCCTTGGGCAATGCATAAATTGAGACAAAACTCCTACTGCATATGATAAATCAGGTCTAGTTAGAGTAGCATAGATAAGGCTACCAACCAAACTCTGATATTGTCTCATGTCCTTGAATTCTTCACCTCCATACTTACTCAATTTGTGATTCACCTCCATTGGTGTAGGTGCTACCCTGCAATCATCCATTTTAAACTTGATTAACAAGTTCTTCAAATACCTTTCTTGGGTCACAAATACTCCATGTTGAGTATATGTTATCTCCATGCCCAAGAAGTATGACAAGTCTCCCAAGTCACTTATCTTGAACTCCTTTTCCATTTGCCTCTTGAGCTTTTGTATTCCTTCTTCATCTGTACCTGTAAGAATTATATCATCAACATATATGCACATGTATATGAAACCATTTTCACTTGCCTTGACAAGCAAGCTACTATCTGCTTTAGACACCTGAAAACCAAGTTCTTTTAGGAACTTCACAAGTCTATAGTTCCATGCCCTTGGGGCCTGCTTCAAGCCATACAAAGCTCTCTTGAGCTTGCACACATGATCTGGATACCTTTTATCTCTGAACCCTTGAGGTTGCTCCATGAATACATCATCTGAAATGTAACCATTCAAAAAAGCATTCTTCACATCAAGTTGACATAGCTTCCAACCTTTACATGCAGCAATAGCAATAAGTGTCCTTATGGTTGTCATCTTTGCCACAGGACTATAGGTCTCATCATAATCAATACCATATGTCTGAGCAAAGCCTTTGACAACAAGTCTAGCCTTGTATCTAGACACACTTCCATCTGCAAACCTTTTTGTCTTATAGACCCACTTGCATCCAATAATCTTCTGACTATTTGGTTTAGGAACTAAATCCCAAGTTTGATTCTCCAATAGTGCATCATATTCCTCCTGCATAGCACTCTCCCATTTTTCCTTACCTTTTGCCTCTTCATATGTAGAAGGGTCTTCATCTGTATTCACCATATAAGCATAATCTTTTGTGGCTAGAAATGAAGTATCATAACTATACCTTGTAGGTTGCCACCTATTTCTTGTTGACCTTCTGAGTTCTCCACTCCTTGAGGTTTCTGGCTCTTCACATTCAGGATCAAATCTTGGTGTCTCTTCCACCTCAACCTGCACTTCATTATTCTCTTGCTCATCAAATATTTGAACTTTTGATTTACCTTTTCTTTGACTCACTTCTTCTTCATCACCTGTATTGATATTGATTGTACCTGCATACCAAGTGTTTTGTTCATCAAATGTAACATCCTTAGAAACCATAAATTGTTTTGTTGATGGACTCCACAATCTATAGCCCATCTGCTTGTCATCATAGCCAATGAAAACATACTTTTCAGCTTTGGGTTCCAACTTGTGTCTTAATTGTGATGGCACATATGCATATGCCACACACCCAAATACTCTGCAATGATCCAAGGTAGGTCTCTTACCCCACCAAGCCTCATATGGTGTCATACCCTGCAAGGCTTTACATGGTAACCTATTGACCAAATAAGTGGCTGTATTTACAGCCTCAGCCCACAAATAATTAGGGCAATTTTTCTCCTTCATCATGGATCTTGCAAATTCAACAAGAGTTCTATTTCTCCTTTCTGCAACACCATTTTGTTGAGGAGAGTACCTGCAAGTAATTTCCCTTTTTATACCTGCATTCCATAAGTAATCACTGAACTCATTTGAGAAATACTCTCCCCCTCCATCTGACCTTAGTCTTTTCAACTTATGACCTGTAATTCTTTCTGCATATGCATGATAGTGTTTAAATGTATTAAACACTTCTGACTTATCTTTGATCACATAGATAGTGATCCACCTAGTAGCATCATCAACATAAATCACATAATACCTTGATCCATTTATACTGAAATCTTTTGATGGTCCCCACACATCTGTGTGTACCAACTCAAGCTTCTCTGAGTACATAAAACCATGCTTGGAATATGAATGTTTATGAGCCTTACCTAATTGACATGCCTCACATTTGTATGTCATATGTTGACCTGCAACATTAGGCAATCCAAGCACTGAACCATTGTTAACCATATCTTTAATACCTCTTTCATTGAAATGTCCAAGCCTCTTGTGCCAAAGATCTAACTCAGAGATCTTATGTCCTTCATATGTGAACATAGCATGACCAATGTTACCTTGAATCTTCAATGTAAATAATCTTCCTTCCTTTTTTCCTGAAACAATCTGTTTATACCCTTGGCTAGGGTCTTCCACATATACTCCATCATTAGTGAACCTTACTTCATATCCCTTTTCAACAATTTGACCTACACTTATCAAATTCTTAGGGATTGTAGGAACATACAGGACCTTACTCAATAAGATGCTTCCATCCTTGGCCTTCACTGATCCAATTGACTTCACATTGTGTTTTGTGTTGTCACCTGTTTGAACAACATGATTAAAAACTTTACTTTCCAAATCAGTCATCAAAGATATGTTACCACTCAGGTGATTGCTACATCCTGAGTCAATGTAGAAGACTCTTTGATCTTCACTCTGCCTTTCACAAGTTGCATTCATTATCAGTGTTGAATCTTCTTTTTGATCTGAAGCATAATTGTAGTAGGTGTTGTTGTATTGTTGACTTTGGAATCCTCTACCTGTATTTCTTCCAAAGTAATTCCTTCCACCTCTACCTCTGTAATTACCTCTTTGATTTCTGCCACCTCTTCCTCTTGCATTATAGTTTTGACTATATCCACCATTATTCTGATTATTATGCCAACAATCATTAGCTAAATGATTTGTCTTACCACAAATCCAGCAAGCTTTGCCTCCATCTTTGTTGTTCCTGCCTCTTCCTCTACCTTTGCCACCTCCTCTTCCTCTTAGGAAGTTGGCTTGAGTAGTTGTTCCTTCATCTTCACCTGCTTGTTGTTTTCCTTTGCTATTCTTCTTCTTGTCCTTTGAGTACATTGCATGTCCTGTACTCTTTTCACCATCTCCTTTAACATCCTGCTCAAATGTTAGCATATGACCTAACAATTGATTTAAATCAGGAGTGAAATGGTCAAGTGATAGTTCTGTAGACAAAATAAATGGCTTCCATTTGTCATCACCTCTCAACCCTGTAAGTATTTGCCTTACCAATTTATCTTCCTCAATGTCTTCATCAACAGCTCCTAAAGCATCTGCAATATCTTTCATCCTTGTCACATAGTCTGAGATAGATTGAGAAGCCTTCTTCTTGAAGGTAGTAAACTCTGCCCATAAGGATGCCTTCCTTGACTTTGTAGTGTTCTGAAAATGCTCCTCCAAAGCATTCCATATGTCAGTTGCACTTTCAAGACCTCTAATATGAGGTAACAAGTAATCATTGACTCCCATATAGATAATGCTCCTAGCTTGAGCATCTTTCTTCATCCAATTTTTAAGATCTGCTAACTCTTCCCTAGTTGGAACACTAGGATCTCTGAACTCTGGCTTCTCTTCTTCTCCTGTGATGTAACCAATCAAATCTTTGCTCATAAGATGAGCTTCCATCCTCATTGACCATGCAGGATAGTTTTCCCTATCCAATTTCTCTATCAGTAGAGCATCTCCCATCTTGTATCCACCTATATATAGAAATCTTCAAGCTTTACAAACAATGTATGTACCTTTACTTCGAATTAGGCTCCTTTTGCCTTTCTTGATGTCGAGTAGACTTCTCCTCAGCCTTTTGACTCCAAGCTTTCACTTCTTAGCTCTTCAAATGTTGAACTTCTTGAATCTACAGCAGTCGGGACCTTCCTTTCCTTGATTTGATGTCTCCTGCTCTGATACCACTGATGGAGAGTGTTAATCTCCAAAAGAACAACCTACTCTTGAGTTTAGAACACCTCTATATCAAGAGTAAGTCAAAACCTTCACTAAATTATAGGTCCAATCTCCAAATTATCAAAATTAAGAGAATCTGTGAAGAAAGTGAAAACACAGAAAAGTCTGCTGCAGAATTTCTTTACATTGACTTATCAAACATGTAAAGTTTTTGATGAAACTTTGTACGAATCATCTCCTAGGGATTGTGCATCACCTCCAAGTTAAATTAATTCAAAAGCTATAGTATAACTTGAGAAATCAATTTCACAAGTTACCTATGTCAGAAACTGTTACTCAGAACAGTCGATTCTACACCCCTAACTTCTTAACTTTGGTTCTCACAATGTCGAACCCGTTTTGCCAAATCCTTTTGACTGAAGATAGCTTATCTCTCAACTTAGATTTTAAGCTATCATATGTGTAAAACTTTACACTGTGCACTGAGCACTACTCATTTCTTTGGACTCGAAATGTGCGCCTGTTTCAGAGAGCTGTGAACATTCAATACATGTGAATGTTCCTATCAGCAATTCTCTTCACCTGCTTACAATTAGACTCTAAAATTCAAACCACAGACTCATTAACTAACAACTTAGATATCCTCAAAAGGATTTCACAAATGATCTACCACAGACGGAGTAGACGCAGAAACATCGGGCGCAACATTTTCTTCATTTCAGGAGAAGACTACAACTAAAAAGTGAGAGAGACTTCAACTTCTTTCTCAACTGTCTATTGACATTTACAATCACTAATTTCTCTATACCTATGCTCATACATGGTCTCTCTTTGTCTTCTCTCTTCTGCTCTCTATTTGCCCGACATTTTTCAAAAGTATTTATAGACATCTATGTACAAACTCTCATCAAAACATAAGTATATGTAACCTATGTTATAACTAATGTACATATGTGTACATGTCCTTCACTCTTGTGAATGTATTCATTTTCTTCACTCCAAATCTTCAATTGGTGATTGATATGCACCAACAATTTTTTAACAAAGAAGTCACCTGGAGCATGTGGCAGACGTGCAACCAATGCTTTTGTTCTAGTGTTAAGTTCATGAAAGGATTCACGTGATCTTAGCTTTAGGTTCTCTAGCTGATCTAGAGCTCTTTCCGAGGAATCACTAGGTCGAAATGTTTACGAGAATGCTGTCTTCAGAGCCTCCCATGTAGCAAAATGGCCATCTGCATATTGACTATACCGTTTATCTGCAAGGCCTTCCAATGTGGATGGGAAGAGTAACAACATTGCATCCTCTCTATTCTGCAGACCTCGTCCACGGCATAAGGAGATGAATTTCCTCACATGATCATCAACATCCTCATAAGCTTGTCCCTTGAAGGTAGGGAACTTGATATTGAGTCTGGAGAGTAAATGAGAGAGATCCTCCATTTGCACTGGTGTTTCCTCTGACGTATCTGAGGAGAAGTACAAGGTTCTCTTATGCTTCTCCTTTGACAATGGTGTCGCACCCAAATCAATAGATAAATTCAAGGAGGGTAGAGGGGAGGTAGGTTCACTAGTCGAAGATATAGCTGATTTGTTAAGGCTCCTCCGTACACGAAGAGGCTCCTTATCTGCTCGCGTAGGGGTCATGTACCTACTTGCAAATGCAATAGGGCAAGAATACTGGAAAAGAGGACTATTTACTATCATCAGGGCCTCTCACATAAATGCAAGAGTCCCACCGTGCATGCCAAATTGTAGAGGAGGTATTGGGGTATTTACTTTTAACACGAAGGTAGAGGGGAGGTAGGTTCACTAGTCGAAGATATAGCTGATTTGTTAAGGCTCCTCCGTACACGAAGAGGCTCCTTATCTGCTCGCGTAGGGGTCATGTACCTACTTGCAAATGCAATAGGGCAAGAATACTGGAAAAGAGGACTATTTACTATCATCAGGGCCTCTCACATAAATGCAAGAGTCCCACCGTGCATGCCAAATTGTAGAGGAGGTATTGGGGTATTTACTTTTAACAGGAGCATGCACCAAGCATTCCAATACTTCACCTACTCAAGGGAGGCTCTCCTTAGGGAAATATACCCTTTAACACTTCTGTGAGGAGGCATATATCAATGATTGCACAGAGTTGTGAATGCTCAAGAAAATGTTAATGAAAAAATAACACTAATGGAAGACCATCCACTCCTTAGTTCGAATCAGATGATTACAACATAGGCCAAGTGATGCTCAAAAGTTCATGCTCTGGGCTAACATGCCACTCCAGAACTAAACAACATCAATACAAGGGATTCATCCAATTTGTACAATGGACACAGCTACATGCAGATTAGAACTGATCAATACAAAGTCTGAAGAATTCCTATAAGGAAAAGAGCATAAAAATACCACTGACTCACACTGAAAGACAAAGCCAGGCCACTCTCTTCACACTATAGTGATATTAGCCCTCCACTAGGAAGCCCACGCTTTGTATCCGCACCGCAGAGTGACTTCCTACAGTAGGCTTGTACCCACAGAGTGCAAAGAGAGGACCCTTGTATGCATGTAAGTATATGTGTATATCCCAATGTCCCAAAGAACACAAGTCCCTTGCAGATTCCTCACGTCCACTGATCATGCGCCGATTGATGGCCCAAAATTGGAGGGGTAGATCAATTTTGCCACCAGACTTGAACTGGATCCTAAAAAATAGGCAGTCATCATGGAAGGTTGGCGGCACCAGACCTTTTTCTCTACTTTCACTTTTTACCATTTACACATTTTACTGGTATTTTTTTAAATGTTCCTCCACTTGGTGGAAGTTTTTTCCCGGTGCATATTTTCTGCTATATGTGACCATAGCCAACCATGGTAAAGCTCCCACCAAGCGTGTTCGAAAGGTCTCTACCATGATAACACTCCTATATCCAATTGGCCCATTCCTTCAAAGGTTTCTACCGGGTGTAATTTTCCATATGCACCACCTCCAGGAGTGCTTCCATAGCCACTTCCCTTTCCACTGCATATACTACTAGAGTTAAGAGAACCATGGCTAGTTTGTCGATCAAATCTTTGAATTGCACCCCCATAACCATAAGGAGGAGCGGGGGTTTGGGGCCTTGTCGTACAGGGGATGTAGGGGGTGGAAGGGCGGGAGTTTGCAGGGCTTGGTTTTGCAGGGGGTGTGTGTGCTGGAGGTGTGGGGGGTGCGGGGTTGGAGGGGCGGAGGGTGGCGGGTGAGGGTGTAGGGGTTGGCAAAGAGAGAGAGAAAGAGAGAGAGAGAGAGAGAGAGAGAGAGAGAGAGAGAGAGAGAGAGAGAGAGAGAGAGAGAGAGAGAGAAAGAGAGAGAGAGAGAGAGAGAGAGAGAGAGAGTGAGAGAGAGGGACACGAAGGGGGCTGAGGGGTGGGGTGGTGCGGGTCAGCGGGGGTGAGGGGCGGGGTCAACGGGGGGAGGC
>CM035426.1:15676704-15724204 GCA_020310875.1 Ceratopteris richardii | reverse complement strand
AGAGAAGGAAAAAGGAGAGGATGGGGTGCGCGTGGGCTACCAAGAGGAATGGTGCATTCTAATATTGGTATCAGATAATGGTCAAGGTGTGGCAGACCCACACAAGACCCCAGATTTGAACCTGCCACCTATGGGAAGACAAGCTCCCATGTTAACCGTTGAGCCATAGCCACATGATGTTCATCAACTTTACTAGATCATTACTTAACAATGCACTACTCTTGAACCCAATAGGGGTAGTGTGAAAAAGGGAGGGAATGGTGTATACCGGCGCTACACGATATTAAAACTTGTAAATAATGTTGACCCTTTTATCGTTTTAGTTATTTTATGGTTATTTTATAGTCATACACAAGATACATGTTGAAGGTTGTGGCAGCTTGGATCGAACCCTCACACAGTTTTACAGTTACGACATGGAAAAATGCTTGCTCATGAGCTCACGACCGTCTGATCATCGTTTTGTCCCATTGAAGGGGAGCGTAGATGCTCTAAGCTTATCGTCTTATTTGACGCTATGAGTTTTTAATCTATTGAAACTAATGTCTGTCCGTACATGTAAAATTACTGACGTTCTGATGAACTCAGTCCATCGCCATGGTTTTGACGAGACATAAATTTCTGCTGGGTTGGAATCTGTACGGTTGGAATGTTCTTGCATCTGCATCACTATCTTCATACGAAAAAGTGAAGTGCAGATCCATTGATTATTTTTGTGCTTTTTGACCATTTGCAGCTTGCATGTGCGTGTCCTTGAATGTGTGTGAGGCAGACAAAAGAGAGAGGAGCTGCAAATTCATCTCAAAGTTATTATGAAACAAAATCAACAGACTCGATATACACAAAAACGACCAGTAGACAAAGTGCTGGACTCAGTGATTCGTGAATGGGGAAAGTTATTGAGCACATGTATGTTCCTCCTCTCCTCCCTTCCCCCTCCCCCTCTAATGAATAGTGTAAGCTACGGTGGCATCAATTTTCGCAGACTCGATGATCAACGATGATCGAAGAGACAGAGACAGGGAATCTTCATGCTGTACGGTGCAATAGTAGTGAACAATTTCATTTTGGTTTTTGTTTTTTTTTACACTTTTGACACATCATCAAATCTCCCCCTCAAACTCAAAATGAGCTTGACTACAAAATGAAAGAAATACATATGTCCATACAAGATGAAATAACATGAAATGAAATCTAAATACAAACTAAAGTTTTCTAACTCCTAAAGCTTCTCTGAAGTAGATGAACTTTTCTTTGGGAAGAGCTTTCGTGAAGATATCTGCCACTTGTTCTCCAGTGTTGATGTGAATCAACTCCACTTCTCCGTCCATGACCCTCTCACGAACAAAGTGATAATGAGCATTGATGTGCTTCGATCTCGCATGATAAACTGGATTCTTTGATAGCATTATGCAGATCACATCGTCACAATAGATGACCACCTTTTCATCGATGTAGACTCACATGTCTTTGAGTAGATACTTAATCCATGTTGCTTCACAAACGGCTTGTGTAATGCCTCTATACTCAGCTTTCGTACTCTACAAGGTGATAGTTGGTTGCTTCTTGCTACTCCATGAAATGATTGCACTTCCAAGCGAAGATTCCCTATTTGATACAATTTCCAATTGTTCATAGCAGCCCATGCACTTACGCTTCTCACCATTGTCATTTTCACCACTAGACTAAATGTTTCATCATAATCCAATCCATATACTTGTGCATATCCATTTGCAACTAGATGCGCTTTAAATCTTTCCAATGAACCATCACTTTTGCACTTCACTTTATATACCCATTTACATCCAATAGCTTTCTTATTCAGTGGCAATTTCACTAAATCCCATGTATCATTCTTCTTCAACGCATTCATCTCATCATCCATTGCTTTGCACCAATCTTCACTTTGTGACGCATCATGAAAAATCTTTGGTTCCTCATGCTTAATTCTTTCTGTCATGTATGCATAATGAAGCTTCATAGACTTATTGTATAGATTCAATCTATCCACAGGATGTTTTACTCTCGTAGATCGTCTCAAAGGTGTTTGTTCTTCATTTGATCTTGAAGATGTCTCTTTCCTTCTGTGTGGAGGAACATATTTCTCCTTCATATTTTTCAACATGCCAGGTGTAACTATCTCATCTTCAATATGTGAATCAGATATGTATGTATCTTTCCCTTTCTCCTTTCTTCTTGCATAGTCTTTTGCATTTTCACTCCATGACCTTTTAGGTGTAGGAAACTCATATGAACCATAGTGTTGACTCTCTTCTTGGTCAAAATTCCTATGACTTGTTCCTGGCTCATCATGAACATTATGCATAGAATCATCCATATCATTCTCTATCACAACCATGTCTTTGGGTGCGTACCATGATGCTTTTTCATCAAATATAACATCTCTACTCACTATACATTCTTTTGTAATAGGATTATAACATCGATATCCTTTCTTTTCTTCTGAGTATCCAATAAATATGCACTTTTTAGATTTTGCCTCGAACATATGTCTCAATTGACTAGGCACATGCGCATAACAAATACTTCTAAAAACTCTTAAATATCTAACATTAGGCTTATGCTTCCATAGCCTCTCATAAGGTGTGAGATCATGAACCATGTCTGTGGGAGCTCTATTTATAACATGGAGAGCCGTATGGCAAGCTTCTACCCAAAACATATCTGGCATGTTCTTTTCATTCAAGATGGCTCTAGCAACTTCCTCTATCACACGATTTTTGTGATCACTAAGGTATTGATCAAATTCTCTTGAGATATATTCTCCCCCTGAATCTGATTGTAGAGATTTTATATACATTCTTAACTGCTTTTCAACCATATTTTTGAATCTCACAAAGCACTTAAAGACTTCACTCTTATGCTTCAAGAAGTAAATCCATGTATATCAGCTATAATCATCAACAAATATTAAAAAATATAGTGAGCCACCAACTGATTTTGTTCTAGCACGTCCAACCACATCACTATGGATTAGCTTTAGAGGTCTCCTCTTGCGCATTTCTCTTCTTGGAAACTTCATACGTTGATGTTTTCCAAATGTGCATGCTTCACAAATTCTTTCAAAGTTTAAATGACCAAATCTTCATAGTCCACGGACTAATATTTGCTTTTCCATGGACTTCATTTTTCTCAAATTAATATGAACAATTCGTTTATGCCATAATTCAGCTATATCTGAATATTCACTATTCTTGGCATACATGTTCTCATAAAGGGGTTACCCATGTCAAACATGAACAGTCTACCCATCTTCTTTCCTTGACCAAGTAATTTTCCTCTTTTTCCATACTTGAAATCATGTATAAAACAGCCATGTTTATTGAAAATAACTTCCATGTATTGATCCGCAAGTTGACTAACCGAAACTAGGTTCTTTGTAATGCTAGGTACATGTAAGACATCACTTGATGTATTCGAACACCATTTCTTTGTACTAGCGGTACATTCCCAACATCGTTAATCACGTGTAAGGGATCATCACCAATTGCCACATACTCTTTAGTCTTCAAAGCTTCTTTTGAATCAAACCAATTTCCAATGCTCATTTGTGCAACCAGAGTCTATGTACTAGTTCATATCGTTTCTAGGTTTTGACATAATATTCAACACATGCTCGATCGCAAACATATTATCTCTACCATAGTCTCTATATGAACTTTTAGCAGTGAAATTTCCATGTGCCGCATAATGGCTTCTACCTCTTCCTCTTTGACTATTCTGCTTATAATAACAATCTTTCTCGAAATGACCATATTTGCCACAATGGTAACAATTTCCAGGTGCCTATGATCTTCCTCTACCTCTAGAGTATGATCTTCCTCTACCTCTTGGCATATCCATTGTATTTCCATTTCTAGAAGATGATCGTTCATGCAATGAACATCTTCCTCTATTCTGAAAGAATGCATGATCTCTCGAATTGCCACTTCCAAATGCATTCAAACGAAGTTTTACTTCTTCTGTCATGCAAAGAGCTACCAGCTCATCAAAATCTGGCATAGTGCCTCTCACTGAGATAGAAGTATCTAAGCTCTTGTATTGTGGTCCTAGACCATTTAGCATAACTTAAACCATATCATCATCATCGACCGTGCAATTTATGGAAGCTAAATCGTCAGTGATCTTCCTAATTTCAGCCACATAATCCATTATGGACCCATTTCCATGCCATACACTATGTAAATTTTGCTTTAAATGAATTTTTCTAGCTTCCGTAGATGTACAATATATTTTATGGATTATATCCCAAGCTTCCTTCGGTGTGCTAGCTTTCATAATATGTGGAATCGGGCTCTCTGATATACATATCGAAATCCAATGGAGAACCTTTCTAAATTTTTCTATCCAGGTTTTATATTCTTTTTGCTCTTCTGCATTCGGATTCTTTGGCAACGCAGGACACTCATCCTCTCCATTCACTAGTCCCCATAGATCTTTTCTCATCAAGAAATTTTCCATCCTATATGCCCATATGTGGTAATTGTCTTTATTCAGCTTATCACCAACTATTTGCGCAATATTATCACCCATCCTTGCAGTTTAAGCACTTTTCTATAATATGGCAATTTATGGCGAGGCCTAGAAAAAATTCAGTAGCGTTTTGGCTATTTTTCTAAATATATGCACCAAAAACTAAATCTTCACAAGTAATCTCAATGGTTTCCCTCTTGTTCTAAGCACTCCCTGCGTCTATGAAATTATATGCTCAAGTTTTACCTCTCTGAGTCTCCTTTGTCCAAAGTGTATATAAACCAAGTCAGCTATAGTCAATCCACTCCAAAAACCCAAACTATCGGTAAAAGCATCAATAAGAGTTCGTAACATAAGCAAATAATCTCTGATGGAGGCCTCAAAAATATACATTCATCCCCTGATCGATACACGAGGTCTTTGGACTGTCTTCTCTTTGGTCTTCCACCTATATCACCAGAGTATCTCTAAGCATGAGAATACACCAGTTAAAAACCTTACCACATGTCCCTCAGTTTTTGTTTAAATTAAAGGTTTCTAGTAGGGTAATATAAAACCTCACAAGGCGTGTGAGTTGTCCAATTAAGGACCTGCAATATCATACATTCATCTCACAACGTGTGAGTAGTGTCCATTCACACACCCGCAAAGAGTATACATACGTGGCCTGCCACATGCACTTGAAATGAAGAAGATGAAATCCAAATGTGTACCTGATAAAAAAAGACCTCTGACGGCACAGTTGTCCTAGGCATTATTTAGTCATCCTGAAACCGGCATATACAGTTGTTGTCAATGATAGTTTGAATTCCATGTGCAATGGTGATGATTGTACAATCCGTGAATTCTGACTCCAATGTATTTTGTATGATGCAATCGGTAGCCGTATCGACTAATGTAGTGGCTTCATCAAGTATAAGAATACGTGTCTGCATCATAATCTGTATGCTCCATTAATAGATCAAAGTTTTCATGTACAGTCCGTTCAAATAGTGTAGGCTTCTCTGAAGTGCGAAAAAACAAAGAGCGCGCGAAGAACTTCAGTGCAAGGACACTTGCTAGCAATCATCAAAAGTGTACTCTGGATGATCTCAAAACTCTTCATAAGAGTCTTAAGCCATATCACTTCCTTTGCAGCTTCAACCATACCTTTGTACTCAGCTTCTATAGATGATAAAGCAACTGTGTGTTGCTTCTTTGAACACCATGAAATTAACTTATCTTCCACATAACACAAGTATCCATAAGTTGATCTCCTATCATCAGGATTACCTGCCCAATCTGTATCACTATATATCTTGATGTTTGTATCTGATGTAAAACCATCATACAAACCTTCTTTGAGTTTACCCTTAATGTACCTCAACACTCTTTGTCCTGCAATCCAATGTTCTTTCCTAGGACAATGCATGAATTGAGATAATACTCCAACTCCATATGACAAATCAGGCCTAGTTAATGTAGCATAGATCAGACTACCAACCAAACTTTGATATAGCTTCATGTTCTTGAACTCTTCTCCTCCATATCTGCTCAATTTGTGATTCACCTCCATTGGAGTAGGTGCTTCCCTGCAATCATTCATCTTAAACTTGATCAACAAGTTTTTCAAATACCTTTCTTGAGTTACATACACCCCATGTTGAGTGTAAGAGATCTCCATGCCCAAGAAATATGACAAGTCTCCCAAGTCACTAATCTTGAATTCTTTCTCCATTTACTTCTTTAGGCTTTGAATGCCTTTCTCATCTGTACCTGTAAGAATTATATCATCAACATATATGCACATGTAAATGAACCCATCATCACTTGCTTTAACAAGCAAGCTACGATCTGCTTTAGATGCTTGAAAACCAAGTTCCTTCAAGAACTTCACAAGTCTATAATTCCATGCCCTTGGGGCCTGCTTCAAACCATACAAAGCTCTCTTGAGCTTACATACATACTCTGGATACCTTTCATCTTTGAATCCTTGTGGTTGCTCCATGAAAACATCATCTGAAATATAACCATTTAGAAAAGCATTCTTCACATCTAGTTGACATAATTTCCAACCTTTACATGCAACAATAGCTATGAATGTCCTGATGGTTGTCATCTTTGCCACAGGACTATAGGTCTCATCATAATCTATACCATATGTCTGAGCAAACCCTTTCACAACAAGTATAGCTTTATACCTAGACACACTTTGTTAAAATGGTCTTTTAAAGTACAGGCATTTTAAGGTCTATCTTGGGTTCTTGGGAGTGGTAGGGGTCTGATAAATCAGAGGCCCTGTAACTTGATTTTCCCCAGTTAATTATTTCGAGTTACAATACGGTAACGCTCACAACTCTGCTTATCACGAATCACTAACGCAGAATTCTATTTACTTCTTTCATTGAGTGACTCTCTTACTCATATTAATACCCATCATCATACGTAACGCAGAAGTTATTATCTTCCGTTATACAGACTTATTATCACACTTAATCTTACGGTGTTGATCACAAATTAATGTAATTAAACAAGGACCAAAATGATAATACTCAGAATTGAAGAAACTGCGCTACGACAACTCCACAACCGCAATTGCCCAGACAAACAGTTTGGCAATACTTTGCGTTGTCACCGGAGTGTCCTTTCATTAGTTGATAAAGTGATACAACTCTTCCCAGCGATCTTTCGGTCTGTGCGGAATACAAAAAATAGGAATTACAATGTAGGAAATTACAATATGCCATCCGCAGGCTTACATTGGCACGCATGATGGCTTGAACCCGCAGGTATACAAAATCTATGGCTCATCGACTATACCCTGAATATACATTGTTCGGGCTAACTTAAATGTTCTGGCAATTTTCTGCTTCAGCGAGTCCAACATCTTTTTTAGAATCTCTGGTTCTACGAGCTCAGCATCAGTTCTAACTGAACTTGCGGCAATTACTTGGCTCATCAAAATTTCTGCCTGTGTTTGTAGAAAGGCCTCTTGCAGGTAGAAATCATTTGTCAGTGCCGCATCTCGATGTAATCTCATCTCATTGATCTGATCATCTACCCTTGCAAGTTAGTCAGCTTGAACACCTAATTGCTTTTCTCTTCTCTCCAACTCTTCAGACTGGAACTGCATCGTTTTGTAGTAAGCGTCTATTTTCTTTTTCATGCCTTCCAGTTCCTTCTGCAACTTGAGATATTTTCCCAACTCTTCCTGTAACTCTTGATCATGCTTAAACAAGGTTTCTGTAGTTTTATGCATTTCTGCTTCAGTTTCAAGATCATTACTGGCCAGAGACTGCAAAGCTTCTTCTAAAACACTATATGCTTCCCGTGTGCTATGTAGTTCATTCCCTATAGCAGTCATTGCATCTGTTTTATCAATGATTTCCTGTTGCAACGTGCTAATCTCGGTATCTTTTTGACATAGTAAAGCATCTTTCTATACTAGCTGACCTTGGAGCTGTTGAATCTATTGGTGTAGAGCATGATTTTCTGCTTTTTACTGCATCTGCCTCTTCCTGGAGTGGAGTAATATCTGCTTCAAGGATATCAACCTTATGCTGCAATTCCTGACAAATATTCTCAATAACCATTCTGAGCTGCACCGGAAGCTGCTCTGAAAATTGGATAAGCATGCGTCCCATGGATTCTAATTCTGTGAACATGGGAGACGGAGGAAGTAGAGGAGGAAGTGGCTGGGATGAAGAGGCGGACAAGAGATGAGTGGAATCCGGTGGAGAGTAATTAGGTGAGGAGGATGAAGCGGTAGGTTCTTCAGGAACAAGGGGTGGAACAGGGACAATGGGCTCAATTGGAGGCATGGGTAGAGGAATGGGAATAAGAGTGTTGGATACTAACGCGGTTCCGATCGATTGCTGCTTATTCGCTTCAGTACTGGTAATGATAGTTTCCACCAAGATGATCACTGCATCAAGAATTCCCACAACAATATCTTGTACATTTTCTTCGGTCTATTGCTGAGTCTCCTCTCGAGAAGGGCTTTATTTAGAATCAGCAGTAGATGCACTGTGGTCCTGTTGCCGAATGGGAGAAGACTGGGTAGATGAATCAAAGTGAATTGAGGTGGCAGTGTCATGGAAAATGTCTTCTTCATTTCCTTCTTCTTCATTGCCAGCGGTGGAACCTTGCACTTGACTGTCAGAAGAGCTTATTCGTCTGCGTTTCTGACGAAGGAGTTGGAAGAGATCTTCATCTTCCTCCTCATCATCCTCGAGTACTTGAACAGACTCCTCATGGAACAAAATTGGAGCATTTGGCGGCGGTTGCGCTGCTTGGAGGGCCGAAAATAGAAAAGTAAGAATGTGCGGAAGGTGAGAACGCGGAAGGTCTCCCTTGTTAACGTGCTTAATAACCGTCACACACTCATGCTGAATGCGCCGGAAATAAAATGAAGCAAAATTAAAGGCTCCCAAGAAGCCATGTCAATCATCGAATAGAACGGCCTTGAAATTCCGTAAGTGCATTTCTGGAAATTCAAGATGGCCACTAAGAACTGTAGGGCGGTCGGTTCAGGATCTGGACGACAAAGAATAGCGTACTCATTCGAGGAGTACCTTGGAAATAATTCTCTCATAGTGGCTACCGGAAGAAGAGGACCATTCTCCTGTCCTGCCAGAGAGAGTCAAAATGTTGCAACGAAGGACTCTAAGGTGATGACTACTCAAGATGGTAAACATGTAATCGGCCATTGCTGCTCCGTAGCAGGTGTAGCAGCGATGGCAGCAATAATCTGGGCATAAAACGGCTGACATTCCACTGAATGCCAAGGCAATTGAGCAAAATTGTACAACCCACGGACACTCAAGAACTCACCCACATCATGAGTGAGTCCGTCACGGAAGGCAGCGAAATTGGTTAATGCTTCCATGATGCGTACACAAGAGCACAAAAACACAAATGCATAGTAAATAGAGAAATCACAATGCACAAAGCACACAGACACAATAGCGATTAACAGCGACAAGAAGAAGATTAAGTAGATACTCGGCAACGAGAGGCGATCAACAAACCTGAATCATCATGCGGCGTTGAGATGATTCCCTTCATAATTACCGCGTGCATGCATGTGCAGAATCGATGACACAGGGCGGCTTTTAATCATAAGTAGATATCAAAACAAGGATATTTACAAACGACTATCAATCACAATGCAAAAATAGAAGAAAGGTAAATGCCACGTGGAAAAACGAAGAACACGTCAGTGAGGGTCAGGCGCTTGCTGATACGGCCGCAACTTTGAACCATTGATTACTTTAGGAAGAGGAATTCCTGTCAAGGTAGTCAACCGAAAAGTAGTTGGGCCCACTTGTTCACCAATCCGGTAAGGGCCGAACCACCGTAGTTTGAATTTCCCAGCCGCACGATTTGATTTAGCATTATAAAATAAGACAAGTTGTCCCACCGTAAAAAGTGGAGTTTTAAGAAACCGATCGTGGGTACGAGCTTGCCGCAACTACACTTCTTGAAGAGTCAAAAAACTTTCCCAGTGATGCTCATCCAGGTCTCTGAGTGTGTCCAACCGAAATGGTAAAGACTCTTCGGGTAGCAACTTCTGAGTGATGGCCACGTGTAAATTGGGCACTACAACTTCCATGGGAGCGATTGCTTCCAGCCCAAAAGCAATCTTGAAAGGAGTCAGTCCGATTGCTACTTTGTATGTAGTCCGGTATGTCCATAATAGTGTTGGTAGTAGCTGATCCCATCTTTCTAGTGATTCCACAATCAGCTTACGAAGCATAGTCAACAACGTTTTGTTTGTACTCTCAGTTAAGCCATTAGCACGAGGATAATACGGTGAACTGAATTTATGCATAATCTGAAAAGTGTGTGTGAGCACTCGTATTAAATGATTAGCAAAGTGTGTTCCTTGATCTGTTACAAGTTCCAAAGGTAAGCCATAACGTGGGAATACGTCCTTCATCAGGCATTTTGCCACTGAAACTGCTGTAGTGGACCGTAAGGCCGAAGCTTCGGCCCATCTGGTAGCATAATCTGTGCAAGTCAGGATGTAACGATTGTTGCTGAGAGTCGCAGGTGGGGTAATTGGTCCAATAAAATCAAGAGCCCTCTTCTGGAAAGGTTCCAAAGGTAATACAGGTTGGAGAGGGAAAAAGTGACGTTGTAAGGGCTGTCTAGTGCATTGACAATTGTCACACTGCTGCACAAACTGGGTTACATCCTTATACATGGTAGGCCACCAAAGCCCACTGTGCAAAATTTTTTGGTGCGTAAGATCTCCTGCAAAATGTCCACCGGAGGGTATCGAATGTGCCAGAGCAATAACTGAGTTTCTTCATGTGGGGGAATACAGCGCAGCAAAGCACCAGAATGATCCATATAATACAACTGTCTGATAATCAACTGGAATTTGCGACTGTATACTGCAATTTTCCGGTGCATCGTAGAAGGAGTATAAGTAGGGAGACATCCATCCATTAGGAAAGTTAATAACGTATCATAGTAGGTAGGCGGCACAGGAAGTTCTGCAGGATCATCACATTCAGACTCAGTAGCATAAATTGTTGGTGTGGTGTCATCAACACCCATCGGAGCTTCACCGGAATCTAGTCGAGAAAGAAAATCTGCTAATGCATGTCCTGTGCCCGGTCGATGAATCGCGTCGCAATCTAATTCTTGTAATAGAAAAATCCATCGGGCCAAGCGACCACCTAGATGCTGCTAGCGGACCAGATACACCAGCGTAGCATGATCCACATGAAAGGTAAATTTTCGGCCTAGAAGATAATGCAGGAATTTCTTCACCGAATACACCAATCTGAGACATTCGCGTTCGGTCACTGAGTAATTCCTTTCTGCAGGAGCGAGTCTTCGACTTGCATAATAGACCGGCTGGTACCATTTATCTGTTTGCTGCATTAAAACACTACCAATGGCAATATCTGAAGCATCTACAAAAACATGAAAGGGGCGTTCCCAATCCGGAGGTTGTAGAATTGGAGCCTGCGTCAATAATTCATTTAGTCGCTCAAATGTAGTTTGACATTCCAGAGTCCATTGGAACTGTTGTGGAGTACTCGTCATTAGCCGATTAAGTGGCGTTGCTAAATGGGCAAGCCACCGTAGATGTCGACCATGCCACCGGATTTGACCCAGGAACCGCATCACTTCTTTCGGCGTGGTAGGCACGGGTGCTTCCAATATTGCCGCAACTTTGTCTGGATCAACTTGTATGCCTTGTGCAGATATAATATGTCCAAGGATTTTACCATAAGAAACCGCAAATACTGATTTCGTCGGGTTCAGGCAGAGTCAATATTCACGGCATTTCTCAAAGCAACACCGTAAATGATACAAGTGTGCTACAATCTTGCCGAATAAAGAGAAGTCATCTAAATAGACTTGCATAAACGAAGTGAGGTAGGGTGAGAAGATTTCTTGCATGCAACATTGAAAGGTGCTGGGAGCATTCCTTAATCCAAACCACATAACCATGCAAGCATAAACACCCCAATTCATAATAAACGTTGTTTTTGGTATGTCTTGTTCGGCCATTCATACTTGATTATAACCACTATACCCGTCCAAAAAGGAGTACATTTCATGTCCGGCCACTCTGTCAAGCATTGTGTCGAGAAACAAAAGCGAAAATGGATCCGGTACCGTGGCCGCATTCAATTTTCGGTAATCCACGCAGATTCGGAGCTGTTTATTCTTCTTTGGAACAATCACAATCGGAGATATCCATTCCGCGTGTTCGATTGGTACGATGAATCCGACCCTTAGTAACCGATCGAGCTCTGCCTTGACCTGTGCTGCATAGTTGGGATTCATCCGGTAGCTGGATTGTTTAATGGGCTTCGCCTCAGGTTTGAGCACGACGCGACGCTTATAGATTCGAGGATCTAGACCTTTCATATCATGATAGTCCCATGCAAAACCATCAAAATACTCACGCAATAGTCGGATCAAATCTGTTTGAAATGTCTCGGCCAATCTGGCTTTGATCTTAATCGGTCGCGGGTTAACTTCATCCCCTAAATTGTAGGTGACTAACTAATCTTCTGGAACATAGAATTGTCGAGGTTTCACCGAATCGTCCGCTGAATGTAAAAGTTGCTGCAAAGTAGCTCCATCTATGGCAGCATTTTCATCTGCTTCTTCATCGCCGGTCATAGGGACAACCATACAGGCTGCCGGACTCCAGTTGTCTGCTACAGATTGCAGATCTACAATCCCTAAGGAGATCAAATCTTTATTGTTCTTCAAAAATACTTCTTCTTCGTCGTCGGATAAGCCATCCAGCATGTGTACCGGCTCTACTACATAAGGTCTGACATGAAGTTTGCAAGGCTGAATGGCATCGAGTTTGACAATGTATTTACGGTGGTTATCCTTAAAAGTCAATTCCTGTGTGGACCAATCATGTATGACCTTAGCCTGTTTTAACCAGGGTCGACCAAAAAGAAGATTATAGTCAAGACTGGACTCCGGTAGTTCTAAGACGACAAAAGTCATCTTAAAGGTGGTACCTTGCAAAGTGATTGGGATATTCCTTACGAGTCCCACCGGATGGACTCGGGACTGGTCTACCATTCTAACAAAGAATTGCACAGGCTCGATTTGTGTCCACCCCAACTTTTTGCAAAGAGCTACAGTCGCTATGTTTACACCAGACCCACCATCAATTAGTACTTGAGTAATCTTGTGATTTTTTTACCATACCGTAATTAAGGGAACCGAATGATCCACCGTAGAGTCATTATCCGGTTGGATTGTTGCTGTGGGAGGAGTACTAGGAGATCCACGACTGATTTGTTGCTGAAATTGCTGCCAAACTCCTGGCACTAATGCAAGTAACTGTCCCAGAGGGAGAGTAATAGACGCCTTAGATAAAAGTTCCCATACCTGATCTGCTTGCAGCGTACTTTTCCTCGAGTTTGAAGTCGATGCCACTGTTTTCGGGTCAGTGTTTAATTCATTCGGCCACGCCTTCGGCAAAGGGACCTGTGTCACCGGAATTGGGACGGTCGGGTAACACGGTCGGTTCTTCAGCGGTCCATTGACTAGCCTTTGTATACATACGTTGCTGCTCACGAATCAATTCAAACACCTCAGCGGCTGGTTGCAGTTGCTTACCGGATCTGGTCTGGACCACTGCCGCTTGTGATTCCACGGGTGAGATATAGACCATATTGGTCATCGGGTCTTGATGCTCTTTCTTTCTTTTATCATATTCGGCTGTATCCTTGCAGTATCTCCAAATGTGACGAAGCTCACTGCAAAAGTGACATCGAGGTGGCGGCAGAGACGTACCTTCTGCTGCTCGGCCTAGTTGCCATCGGTTTGTATTGAAGTTGTTATTTTGTTGTCCCCGGTAATTTCGGTATCCTTGCAGTTGGTTGTTTCGCATCTGAGGTGGTACATAATGGGTGGCCAACTACCTTGGTTCTTGGATAATAGCGTTTACCGCTGATCGTCCTTGCACCTTGGCATTATACACACAATTTTCGGTGGAATGTCCGGTGGTATTGCAGATAGCACAATACATCTGGTTCAGGGCAGAGGTGGCACTAGTGTGTCTCGGATTTTTTGCATCTAGTGCAATACATTTTTTTAGCGGGGTCCTCTATAACGTTCTTGGTAGCCTTGAGCCAATCCAAATCTTCAGTGAATCCTCCAACCTTATGTTCGAGTTGCAGGGCCATCATGATGACAACATCTAGTGTCATAGCACCCACACAGCGGATGATCATAATTTGCCTTAATTGAGGAATTAAACCATTAATAAACCATTGGGTTATCACATCATCCGACAGATTAGCATGTGCCGGAGGTAATTGTCTGAGATGAGTTCTAAATAATGTAGCGTACTCCTGAACGGTTTGGTGCGGCTTCTGTCTATTGCTCTGCAAGTATCAAAAATTTCGGCAGGGTTCTTCTTCAGTCGAAACCTCTGCAGAAACGCATCCCTTACTGCCTCATAGGTAACGAAGTGGTTGAAATCGTACTCCGTGAGCCACCTTGCTGCTTCATTAACTAATGTTGACTGGAAGATGATGGCCTTGTATGCCGGATCCGGTGGATGGTTTAGCACTGCATAACTTATTTCAAAGGTGCATACATGGGCATCAAGATCGTCACCTAGAAATCCACCGAACTTAGTGTAAGTTACCCCTGTCGGGACCGGATGAAGTGGAATTAGCTTTTGCTGTTGCTGCTGTTGTTGTTGCTACTGTTGCTGCTCTTGTTGACCACTCATGGTGCTAGTAGTGGTATTGTGGTTGTCTCCTGAGTTCTGGGGAGGTGTTTCCGGTCCTTCGGAGTCTGTATGGTCAGATTGCTCACCTTGCGACGTGAAAATAGTGTTCAATCGCTTACGGATTTCCAAATCGAATTGCCTACCCTCAGCTTGGATATCCCAGGTAGGAAAATTTACCCCGAACAGTGGTGTCCGAAATGAAGATTCACCAGGAAGTATCACACCTTCAACGGAAAACTATAAATTCCCTGCAACTAGAACCGAACTGTCACCGGAATTTGTCGAACTTTCCCCAAAATAGGGTATTCTTTCACCGGCAATGATCTCTCTGGGCAACACAACTTTATCCTTGGAAAGATTTGAATCCTGACCCGACGGTGTTGGGTCAACCGCACACTGTGTTCCTGTACACTCTGAAGTTATTGTGCCTTCGGCAGACTGCACCGAAATTTCACCGGAATTTACCGAAATGTCCTCACGTGTCACCGAAATGATACTGGAATCGCTGCTATTTGGCTCCGATCCTTCGATTACTGGGCTTAATGAGCCTACCCTTCTGCCTCCTGGGGGTGACCCTAACAGATTCGGTACCGCCCAGGGGTTTTGGTCCCTTCTATATTTCGGGTACGACTCGCCCGATCGAGTAACCGGCATATATCACCTCTGCACCACTTGCGTATTGTTCCACCTTACTGTTGATTCACTTTCTTTGGCCACTTTCCCACAATCAATTTGCAACAATCTGTTGCCACCTTCCCACAGACGACGCCAGTGTTAAAATGCTCTTTTACAGTACAAGCATTTTAAGGTCTATCTCGGGTTCTTGGGAGTGGTAGGGGGTCTGATAAATCAGAGGCCCTGTAACTTGATTTTCCCTAGTTAATTATTCCGAGTTACAATATGGTAACGCTCACAACTCTGCTTATCACGAATCACAAACGAAGAATTCTATTTACTTCTTTCATCGACTGACTGTCTTACTCAAATTAATACCCGTCACCGTACGTAACGCAAAAGTTGTTATCTTCCGTTATACAAACTTATTATCACACTTAATCTTACGGTGTTGATCACAAATTAATGTAATTAAACAAGGACCAGAACGATAATACTCAGAATTGAAGAAACTGCGCTACTGCAACTCCACAACCGCAATCGCCCAGACAGACAGTCTGGCGATACTCTGCGTCGTCACCGGAGTGTCCTTTCATTAGTTAATAAAGTGATACAACTCTTCGCAGTGACCTTTCGGTCCGTGCGGAATACGAAAAATAGGAACTACAATGTAGGAAATTACAATATGCCATCCGGCGGCTTACAACTTCCATCTGCAAACCTCTTTGTCTTGTAGATCCATTTGCATCCAATGATCTTCTGACTATTTGGTTTAGGAACCAAATCCCATGTCTGATTCTCCATCAATGCATCATACTCTTCCTGCATAGCCTTCTCCCAATTTTCCTTACCTTTTGCCTCTTCATATGTAGAAGGGTCTTCATCTACCTTTATCATATAAGCATAATCTTTGGTAGCCAAAAAAGAAGTGTCATAACTATACCTTGCAGGTTGCCATTTATGTCTTGTTGACCTTCTGAGTTCTCCACTCCTTGAGGCTTCTGTTTCATCACATTCTGGATCAAACCTTGGCACTTCTTCAACTTCAACGTGTACTTCATTGTTCTCCTCTTCATCAAATATCTGAACCTTTGATTTACCTTTCTTTTGATTCACAATTTCTTCATCATCTGCATGAACATTAAGTGTACTTGCATACCAAGTACCTTGCTCATCAAATGTAACATCCTTAGACACAAGGAATTGTTTTGTGGATGGACTCCACAACCTATATCCCATTTGCTTATCATCATATCCAATGAACACGTATTTTTCAGCTTTAGGTTCCAATTTATGCCTCAATTTAGATGGCACATATGCATATGCCAAACATCCACATACTTTGCAATGGTCGAATGTAGGTCTCTTACCTCATAAAGCTTCATATAGTGTCATACCTTGCAAGGCTTTACATGGTAATCTATTGACCAAATATGTAGCTGTATTTATAGCCTCAGCCCACAAATAATTTGGGCAATTTTTCTTCTTCATCATGGATCTTGCAAACTCAACAAGAGTTCTATTCCTCCTTTCTGCTACACCATTTTTTTGAGGAGAGTACCTGCAAGTAATTTCCCTTTTTATACCTGCATTTCACAAGTAATCACTGAACTCATTAGAGAAATACTCTCCCCCTCCATCTGACCTTAGTCTCTTCAACGTTTGACCTCTAATTCTCTTTGCATACACATGATAATGTTTGAATGTATTGAATACCTCTGACTTATCTTTGATCACATAGATAGTGATCCATCTGGTAGCATCATCAACATAAATCACATAATACCTTGAACCATTGATACTGAAATCCTTTGATGGTCCCCACACATCTATGTGTACCAACTCAAGCTTCTCTGAATACATAAAACCATCCTTGGAATAAGACTGCTTATGAGCGTTACCTAATTGACATGCCTCACATTTGTATGTCATATGTTGACCTGCAATATTAGGCAATCCAAGCACTGAACCATTATTAACCATATCTTTAATACCTCTTTCATTAAAATTTCCAAGCCTTTTGTGCCAAAGATCTAACTCTGAGATCTTATGTCCTCCATAAGTGTACAAGGCATGACCAATGTTACCTTCAATTTTCAATGTGAAGATTCTTCCTTCTTTCTTCCCTGAAACAATTTGTTTATACCCATTGCTAGGGTCTTGCACAAAAGCTCCTTCATTAGTGAACCTAACTTCATAACCTTTTCCAAAAATTTTTCCTACACTTATCTGATTATTTGGATTTAAGGAGCATATGGAGTTTATTGACCTCCAAAATATAGCTGGAAGTAGGTGGTACCCCCTAGGAACAAGTTGACCTTCTCACAAACTTCATCAGAGAAAACCAGTCATGCTTGTAGAGCTTACTGTTCCCTACTAGCTTAGAATTTTTAAAACTGTTTTAACCACATATACTAGAGACCAAGAGCTTTCCAATGAGCCACAGAACACTCAATTTGGATAAGTACACAAGGAGATATGACCTCTACAAGTTTGAGGTTTAATGGAGACCTTTAACAGGGGTGAAACCCGAGAACACACACTACTTGCAGAGAGTACTGCTCTTAGCTCACAAATCCAATGATTAGGAAACTTTACAGTATGAAAGTAGACAATAAGAGATTACCAATGAGCTATCAAACATGTAATTTAGATATATAATGAGGGAGATACAAGCTCTGCAATCTCTACATACAAAACTACAGCAGCATAGAGATACACTTATGACTCTCTTGGACTTCCCACAAGATCACGACTTCTCTCCTCTTTTTATAGCATGGAGAAATAATCTAAACCTTCCTTATACATTTAAATTCGTGTTAGACACTTGGGTGGAAGTATTACATGACTCAAGTGCTCAAATAAGCAAAGTATTGATGGACTTTGAGAACTATCCACATCAACCTTCTACTAGGACACCACTGCAGCTCCCTTGTGACTCACTAATTTGACTCATCATGTTCTAGAACTCACGTGGTATTTTCGCTATATTTTATCAATACTATGAGCCTTCTTGAAGTATTTGAAGACTTCCCAAAGGTATTTACATAATTTGAAACTTGTACCCTACATAAAATAAATGTTCGCAACATTCTCCCCCTCAAGTTTCAAAGGGTATTTCCTTCATGCCAAGAATATAGTTGAATCTTTGAAGCTTTGGTCCATCCACGTATTTGGTGAAGATATCTGCAACTTGATCCTTTGTTCCCACAAAAGAAACTTGTACTTCATTGTTTATGGCCTTCTCTCGAACATAATGATACTGTACTTCTATATGCTTTGTTCTAGCATGAAAAATAGGATTTGAGGTCATATGAATGCTGCTCAAGTTATCCCCATATATCAGTGGTACATCAACCTACACATTCAAGACATGAAACAACTTCTTAAACCACATAACCTCAGTAGTAGCCAATGGTAAACCTCTATACTCAGCCTCTGTAGAAGATAAAGCAACAGTAGGTTGTTTCTTTGAACTCCATGTTAATGTCTTGTTTCCTGCTATTACCACATATCCACTTGTGGATCTTCTATCATCTTTGTTTCCAGCCCAATCTGCATCACTAAAGACTTTAAGAGTTAGATCAGCATCATGACTATAAAATAATCCTTCGTTCATGGTACCTTTCAAATACCTAAGCACTCTTTTTGCTGCATGCATATGAGGTACTCTAGGTTCATGCATAAACTGTGACAATACTCCCACTGCATAGCATATATCAGGTCTAGTTTTTGTTGCATAAATCAAAGATCCTACCATGGATCTATATGCATTCATATCATGCAACTCATCACCTTCCTTTGCACTCAACTTTACATTACATTCCATTCGAGTAGAAACAAATTTACATTCCTGCATACCAAACCTTTTCAGCATATCACATATATACTTTCTCTATATCAACCACATACCTTCATTGCTATACACAATTTCAATCCCAAGAAAGTATCTAAGTAAACCAAGATCTAAAATTTTAAATTCCTTTCCCAAATTACTTTTATCTCTTCAATTGCTTTTGCATCATTCGCTGTAACCAACAAGTCATCCACATAAATGCATACATAGACACACATGTCATCTACATGTTTTACATAAAGTGAAGGATCAACATGACTCATTGTGTATCCTTGCAGCATAAGATACTTTACCAACTTTGCATTCCATGCCCTTGGTGCTTGTTTAAGACCATACAATGCCTTCTTTAACCTGCATACATGATTAGGACATTTTGCATCCACATAACCATCTGATTTTGACATATACACTTCTTCATTTAACTCACCATTAAGAAGGGCATTCTTTATATCGAGTTGATATATACTCCATCTTTTACTTGCAGCTAAAGCCAACAAAGTTCTCACCGTTGCCATGTTTGCTACTGGACTAAATGTTTCCTCATAGTACAATCCTTGAGTTTGATTATATCCTTTTGCTACAAGTCTAGCCTTATATCTTGACACAGTACCATCACTATTTCTTTTAATCTTAAAAACCCACTTGCAACCAATTACCTTTTGTTTTGGTGTCTTTGGAACTAAATTCCAAGTCTTGTTATCCTGTAGTGCGTCCATTTCTTCTCTCATTGCTTTCTCCCACTTTTCATCTCTTTTTGCCTCATCATAACATGTGGGTTCATTTTCCTGCTCAACTTTTGTCATAAAAGCATAATGAGAATTCATGAAAGATTCATAAGTATACCTTTGAGGTTGCTTACTCACTCTTGAAGTTCTTCTTACCTCCAATGTAGATGCTCTTCCTTTCTTATTAGGAACCTTTGATGACTCTCCATACTCACATACATCACTTATTTCCTCTCCTTCATCATTAACTTCAACAAGTTTGAGTTTACCTTTACTTTTAACACTTGGAGGTGACTCTTGCCTTAATCTTCCATTGAAAGGTGGCTCTCTTTCTTCATCCAAACCACTTTTCGCATTACTTAAACTTCTTGTGGGCTGACGTGAGCACTCATCTCCTTCACCTGTATCTTCTTCATCTCCATTTATGACCTGCTTATCTACATACCATGAAAGTGATTCATCAAAATTTACATCTCTTGAAACAACCACCTTATTGGTATGAGGATTATAACATCTATATCCTCTTTGAGTATCTGCATAGCCAATAAATATACACTTTTCTGATTTCACATCAAGTTTTGATCTCACTTCACTAGGAACATGTACATAACATACACAACCAAATACTTTCAAATGACTTACACTTGGTTTCCTTCCATGCCATACCTCATACGGTGTCAAATGATGAACTCCAGCAGTATGTACTCTATTCATAATGTACACACTTGTGCTAACAACTTCAGCCCAAAAAGAATTAGGCAAACATATATCATTTAGCATGCTTCTAGATGCTTCTACTATGGTTCTGTTTCTTCTCTCTGTGAATCCATTTTGTTGTGGAGTATACCTGCATGTAACTTCTCTTTTGATACCTTCATCATACAAAAAATCAGTAAAAGCTTGAGAGAAATACTCTCCCCCTCCATCGGATCTTAGCTTCTTAACATATCTTCCTGTTTGCTTCTTGACAAATGATTCAAAATTTTTGAAACAATCAAAGACTTCACTCTTATGTTTAATGAAATACACAAATGTAATTCTACTATGATCATCAATGAATGATACATAGTACTTATTACGAGCCAAGGATGCCTCTTTAGTAGGACCCCATACGTCCGTGTGTATAACATCTAGCAATCCACTGCTTACATAGCTTGAATGTTTGAAAGGTTGTCTACTCTGCTTACCCATTTGACATGCTTCACAAAGATGCACCATATGTTGCTTAGTACGATCAGGTAATCCTTCAACAATCCTCTTTTTTGATAGCTCCTTTAACCTGTGTACATTGGTGTGTCCAATCCTTTTGTGCCATAAATCAAGCTCTGCTATTCAATGCATACCATAAGAGAAATAGTTTGTATGATTTGGGTTTACCTTGAATGTAAACAATCTACCTTGTTTTTGACCTCTAGCAATTAACCTCCTTTGCTTTGGATCCTCAATGAAGCAACCTGCATGATTAAATCTTATTTGCAAACCTTTTTCTACCATTTGCTCAACTGACATCCAATTCTTAGTGATCGTTGGCACATAAAGTACATCCTTCAAGCAATTTGTCTTTCTCTTATCCTGCATAACAACATCTCCAACCTGCATAATCTTATGTGTTGTATCATCTCCTATTTCAACATGACCTTTACATGAAGGATTATGCATATTAGAAAACCATGAAGCATCATGTGACATATGGTTAGACCAACCACTATCTACATACCATACATCACTATTGCAATTCATCTTAGTTTCTACATTCATCATAAGAAGAGAATCATAATCATCACTTTTACCTTCAGCTGCATAATTTCCTTGTTGTTTACCTCTTCTTGAATAGCCTCCTCTTCGATTACCACCTTGATTATTTTCATTTTGATAACAATCTTTGGCATAGTGTCCATACCTTCCACATATATAGCAATTGTGGTTATCTTCACTCCTTTGTCTTTGATTGTAGTTGTAGTTGCCTCTCGTACCTCTATCGCTTGATCTTCCTCTTCCTCTTGTGTTGAAGAAGCCACTTGAAGTCCCTTGATCATCACTCCTTCTTCTTGGACCTCTATTTGAACCTCTTCTACCTCTATTTCCACCTCTTGATGATCCTGCATAAAGAGCTTGTCCTTGAGATCCTTTTTGATTTGAAGTAGAGCCATTTAGATTCATCTCCTCCGTGACCATGAGAGCAACAAGCTGATCAAAGTCTGGTAATTCTCCTCTAACATAAACTGAAGTAATGAATGGTTTCCATCTCTCATCATCCTTGAGTCCGTTGAGAGTATGTGCAACCAAGTCGTTGTCCTCCACATGAGCTTGAATTGATCCTAGTTGATCTGCAATCTCTTTAACCTTCAATAAGTAATTATTGACCGATGTCCTTGTATCTTTCTTTATGTTATTCAACTCAATTTTGAGTTGAATCTTCCTTCCTCCTGTACCTGTAGCATAAAACCTTTCCAATGCAAGCCAAACATCTCTACTTGTGTCTAGATCTTGTATGTGTCCTACCATTGAATCTTGAATATTTTGTGATAAAATGAATATAACCCTTTTGTTTCTTTCATTCCAAAGTCTAAACTCCCTCAATTGTTGCTGATTTGGATCCTGTGGTAATATAGGTTTGATATCCGTTCCATCAATCAAACCATACAAGCCTCTACCTTGCAAGTATGTTGTGATTCTAAATCGCCATGCTTGATAGTTGTTCTTATCAAGCTTCTCTATTTGTGCATGTTGATCGCCCATTGTGTAAATCCTAAACTTCCTCCTTTAAACCTCCTTTTGGATATGTGTGATAAGAAGAAGTATGAGATTTACCTTTGTAAAAAAATTTATGCACCTTTCTTTGCTTGGATGTTGCTTGAGATGCTTCCTTGCTATCTCCTTCTACCTTTGTGTAGTGTCGATGATGAACCGCTGCTCCAATAGCTTCAAATTCTTCATCAAGGTATTATAACCTTCTCCAAGCTTCAATTCCTTGCTCTGATACCAATGTTGGAGTTTATTGACCTCCGAAATGTAGCTGGAAGTAGGTGGAACCCCCTAGGAACAAGTTGACCTTCTCACAAACTTCATCACAGAAAAATAGTCATGCTTGCAGACCTTACTATTCTCTAGTAGCTTAGAATTTTTTAAAACTGTTTTTACCACATATACTAGAGACCAACAGATTTCCAATGAGCCAAAGAACACTCAATTTGGTTAAGTACACAAGGAGATATGACCTCTACAAGTTTGAGGTTTAATGGAGACCTTCAGCAGGGGTGAAACTCGAGAACACACACTACTTGCAGAGAGTACTGCTCTCAGCTCACAAATCCAATGATTATGAAAATTTACAGTATGAAAGTAGACAGTAAGAGCTTTCCATTGAGCTATGAAACATGTAATCTGGATATATAATGAGGGAGATACAAGCTCTGCAATCTCTGCATACAAAACTACAGCAGCATAGAGATACACTTATGACTCTCTTGGACTTCCCACAAGATCACGACTTCTCTCCTCTTTTTATAGCATGGGGAACTAATTTAAAACCTTCTTAATACATCTAAATTCGTGGAAGAGACTTAGGTGGAGGTATTACATGACTCAAGTGCTCAAATAAGCAAAGTATTGATGGACTTTGAGAACTAGCCACATCAACCTTCCACTAGGACACCACTGCAGCCACATCTAAATTCGTGGTAGACACTTGGGTGGAGGTATTACATGACTCAAGTGCTCAAATAAGGAAAGTATTGATGGACTTTGAGAACTAGCCACATCAACCTTCCACTAGGACACCACTACAACTCCCTTGTGACTCACTAATTTGACCCATCATGTTCTAGAACTCACATGGTATTTTTGCTATATTTTATCAATAATATGAGCCTTGTAGAAGTATTTGAAGACTTCCCAAAGGTATTTACATAATTTGAAACTTGTACCCTACATAAAACAAATGTTCGCAACAAACCTTACTCAAGAGAGTACTTCCATCCTTGGCCTTCACTGATCCAATTGACTTCACATTGTGCTTTGTATTGTCACCTGTTTGAACTACATGATTAGTTACCTTATTCTCCAAATCACTCATCAAAGCTATGTTGCCACTCAGGTGATTGCTACACCCTGAGTCGATGTAGAAGACTCTTTGGTCTTCATGTTGCCTTTCACAAGCTGCATTCATTATCAATGTTGAATCCTCCTTCTGATATGAAGCATAATTGTAGTAGGTATTGTTGTATTGTTGACTTTGAGTCCTCTACCTGCATTTCTTCCAAAGTAGCCTCTACTACCTCTACCTTTGAAATTACCTCTTTGATTTCTGCCAGCTCTTCCTCTTGAATTAAAATTCTGATTATATCCATCATTATTCTGAGTATTATGCCAACAATCATTAGCTAAATGATTTGTCCTACCACAAATCCAGCAAGCTTTGACTCCATCTTTATTACTTCTGCCTCTTCCTCTACCTTTGCCACCTCCCCTTCCTCTTAGGAAGTTAGCTTGGCTAGTTGTACCTTCATCTTCATTTGTTTGTTGGTTTCCTTTGCTATTCTTCTTCTTATCCTTTGAATACATTGCTTGACCTGCACTTTTATCACCATCACCTTTGAGATCCTGCTCAAAGGTTAACATGTGTCCTAGCAACTGATTTAAATCAGGAGTAAAATGATCTAGTGATAATTCAGTAGACAAAAGGAATGGCTTCCGTTTGTCATCACCTCTCAAATGTGTAAGAACTTCCCTTAACTATTTATCCTCCTCAATATCTTCATCAACTGCTCCTAATGCATCTGCAATGTCCTTCATTCTTGTTACATAATCTGAGATGGATTGAGAGGCCTTCTTCTTTAATGTAGTAAATTCTACCCACAAGGATGCCATCCTTGACTTTGTGGAGTTTTGGAAATGCTCCTCCAAAGAATTCCATATATCACTTGAACTTTCAAGACCTCTAATGTGAGGTAGCAAGTAGTCATTAACTACCATATAGATAATGCTCCTGGATTGAGCATCTCTCTTCATCCAAGTCTTCAAATCTGATAATTCCTCCCTATTTGGAACACTAGGATCTCTGAAGTGAGGCTTTCCTTCTTCACCTATAATATAACCTATCAGGTCTTTGCTCATAAGATGAGCTTCCATCCTCATTGACCATGCTCGATAGTTCTCTCTATCCAATTTCTCTATCTGAAGAGAATCTCCCATCCTTTCTTCACCTGTGTATTAAATCCTTCTAGCTTTATGAGGAATAGGGTTACCTTTACTTCGAATGAAGTTCCTTTTGTCTTCCTTGATGTCTTATGGCCTCCTTCTCAAGCTTTGCTCTCAAGCTTTCACCTTTTGAATCTTCAAATGTTGAATTCTTTATGACTACAGTAGTCGGGGTCCTCCTTTCTTCAATTTTGACACTTCCTGCTCTAATACCACCGATGGAGTGTTAATCTCCAAAAGAACAAGCTAAGCTTGAAGTAAGAGCACCTCTATATCAAGAGTAACTCAAAACGTTCACCAATTCAGATGATCAATGATCAATTATCAAAATTTTGGATAAACTGTGAAGAAGATGACAACACAAAAAGTCTACTGCACATAACTCACTCATTGACTTATCAAATGTGTAAAGTTTTTTATAAAACTTTTCATAAGGTGTTGCCTATAGTTTGTGCACCTCCTCCAAGTTAAATCATTCCAAAAGATTCAGTACATCTTGAAAAATGATCTTAACAAGTCACCTATGTCTAAAACTATAGTTCTTTACAGTCGTTTTTGACACCTGTAACTTCTTAAGCTTGGTTCTCTCAAACTAAAACCTGTTTATTCAAATGCTTTTAGTTAAAGGCAGCTTACCTTCCAAATTAAAGAATGAGTGCTTGCTTGCTCAAAACGTTACACTATCAACGGAGAACTGACCAAAACATTAGCATCGAATTTTGTGCCTCCTGCAACTTCTCGTCTTTTCATTTACACATGTAAATGTTCCTACACTCAATTCTCTCAGCCTGATCACAATTAGAAGCTGAAAATTTGTACAGAGGTTAATCAACTATAGAATTAGACTTTTTACAAAAGCGTTTCACAAAAGATTCAACACAAAAGGAGAACTCCTAGAAATATCGGGTGCAAATTTTCTTCATTTTTGGAAAACTTTACATCTGAGTGATGAGAGAGATCTTACTCACTTCTAAAGTGTCTAATGACTCATACAACATCTAATTTCTCTATTCACATACTCTCTCATATTTTCCCCGACATTTTTACTTGTATATATAGGCAAATATGTACAATCTCATAACCATACAAAAGTACACATTAGCTATCTCTGAATTAATTTACATATGTATACATATCTTAATTCTCTAAACATATGCTTCATATCTTGATCTTTTCTTTAGTCCTTGACTTCAAACCTTCATCAAAACTTCAATTGTTGATTGCCCTGCACCAACAGTTAGCTATATCTTCGACTAGTGAACCAACATCCCCTCTACCTCCTTTAACTTTATGCGTTGATTTGGGTGCGACACCACTGTCAAGGGAGAAGCATAGGAGAACATTAACTTCTCCTCAGATATGTCAGAGGAAACACCAGTGCAAATGCAGGATCTCTCTCATTTACTCTCCAAACTCAATATCAAGTTCCCTACCTTCAAGGGACAAGCTTATGAGGATGTTGATGATCATGTGAGGAGGTTCATCTCCTTATGCGGTGGACGAGGTCTGCAGAATAGAGAGGATGCATATGTTGGTACTCTTCCCATACACATTGGAAGGCCTTGCTAACAAATGGTACAATCAATATGCAGATGGCCATTTTGCTACATGGGAGGCGCTGAAGATGGCCTTCTCACAGACATTTCGACCAAGTGACTCCTAAGAAAGAGCTCTAGACCAGCTAGAGAACCTAAGTCTAAGGTTAGGTGAATCCTTTCACAAACTTCACACTAGAACAAAAGCACTTGTTGCATGTCTTCCACATGCTCCAGGTGATTTCTTGTTTAAAAACTGGATAGAAAAAGCACTGCCCAAGTCATCTCAGCAGAAGCTACGTGAGTCTCTTAGATTAGATGAAACCCTTAATGATTTTGTTGCAGCAACGTCACGCATTGAAGAAGCTAGGCAACATTTTGAAGGGGATACACAACCAAATTATGTTGGAGAACTAGACCCTATTGGGCAACTGAGGAAAGAACTGGAGACATTGAAAATGCAACAAAATGAGCAAGAAGAGAAGGTCTTGCCACCGCTATGTCGCACTGATGATTTAGTAGCCCAACTTCACCGTGAGTTAGAAGATTTGCGGACCACTCAGGACATAAGAAGGCAGATTTGGTGTATGATATGTAACAACAATGGACATTCTAATGCTAATTGTCCTAACAAGTTAAGGTGTCAATCTTGTGGAAAGGAAGGCCATGAGGCTATGACTGTTTCTGCCTCAAGGGTACACTGCAACGAGGTAACCCTCAAGCTCTAGATTCATATTATGCTAGTACTTCAAATACACCTAATAGAGAGGAGAATCGTCCAACAAAGCCTAGATATAAACAGCCATTGATGTGTTATCGTTGTGGTGAGAATGGCCACATGGAAAATAGGTGTTCCCTTCCAAAAGATGCACCTCCTTGTCAACATTGTCCAGAGGCTAAGGATCACTATACGAAGGATTGCCCAAGAAGCCGTCCTGCTCCAATCCACATGATTGCAGTCGCTCCACAAGAAGAAGGTATGACCACTCAATCTTATGTAGTTTCATCCTCTGCAATGCCCATGATGACTATAACCAGACAAGCAGCACCAATCTGTAGAGAGGAACAACAAGGACTCCAGGTTAAAGAAGAGGAAAAGAAGGTTGGATGGAAGTGCCAAGCAAACATTGAAGGAGTTTATGAAAGGATGGCTACTTCATTAAGGGACCAACCAACAAGTTTGCAAGAAGAAACACATGAGGTAAACATTGAGCAGATGTTGAAAGATATTCATCACAAGGTTAGTCTATACGAACTCATAAAGATGGATTCAAAAATAAGAAGTGAATTATTAAAAATTATACACTCTGCTCACTTGAGGCAGCCACCTAGCATAGATGGTTTCATGGTTTATTTTACCCCTGCACCCCTGGCGAACTACAAAAGATGAAGGTTATCTGTTTTTAAAAAGAATGAAGCTTTCACAGGTGTGATCATAGATGGAGGCTCTGACATCAATTTGATGCCAGATTTCACAATGAGAAAACTAAATTTGAACCCCACCAAGGTGGCACCATTCACAGTAACACTAGCAGATCAGCATCACGTTGTGGCACTTGGCATTATTGAAAAGGTACTGATGATAGTATAGGGTTCTCACTTTGTTCTGGATTTTTTTGTTATTGCACTTCCACAAGAGACTTCTTATCTGTTACTCCTAGGAAGACCTTGGCTAAGGCAAGCAAAAGCTTTGCAAGATTGTGGAAAAAACAAGTTGTGGATTTCAACAAACACCAATAGCCAACTGCAACTACATTTGGAAGAAGGATTCGACTTAGGAAAACTACTGGATATACTGTGGACACTCAGGTAATGCCCTCTTTACCCCAAGAAGATGATACATTATTGAATTGGATGATGGAAAGTACGGAGTGTTGCACGGTGGAAATCAATGAAATAGAGGAAGAAGTTGCAAAAGCAGGAGTTGGAGAAAAGGGCCATGAAGTTCACAAGGATGTAGAGGATGAGAGTTTGCACTTGAGTACAAACAATGAAGGGGCAACAACTATAGAAGTTTCAGAAAAGAAAAGTTATAAGCCTGAATGCAGAGAAGATCTCCCCTTTTCGGGTATACCTCAAGGATGGACCAGAGAACATATTGTAGAATATAAGTTAAATTCCACTCGTGCATACAGTGGAGATGATTTCTCAAAAAAGACTAGTTCTGAAACACTGGTTCAAGAAGTAAATCTAGGGATAAAGAGAACCCTCAAGTAGTCCACTTGGCCTCTTGGCTATGGCATTATTCCCCTTTACTAGAGAAGGTAACTTCTTTACTTTTTGCTTACAAAAATGTCTTCGCATGGTCCTACAAAGATCTAAGAGGGATACCAGAGGAGCTTGGATTACACCGGATACCCTTAGTTGAGGGAGCCGTGCTTGCAAGAAGTAGGCCGTATCGACTGAATCCAAAGTATGCAAAGGCGGTAAAGTTGGAAATTACAAAACTAGAACAAGCAAGTATAATTGTTCTAGTAAGACATTCCAGGTGGCTTTCTTCTATGGTTATTATAACCAAGAAAAATATTAGAAAAATAAGATTCTGCATTGATTTTTGTGCCTTGAATAAACTGACTGTTCAAGATGGATTTCCTCAGCCCTTCAGAGAGCAAGTACTTGAGGAAGTAGCTGGTCACACTTTGTATAGCTTCCTGGATGGTTTTAGTGGCTACAATCAGATAGTGAGCCATCCTGATGATAGGGACAAAATAGCCTTCGTTACTCCATGGGGCACTTACGTCTATACTCGCATGGCTTTTGGTTTGAAGAATGCACCAGCTTCATTTAATAGAACAATTTATCTAATATTGGGCAAATGGTTGACAACTTTTCTATGCATTTTCATGGATGACTTTTCAGTATTTTCACGCACAGATAGAAGAGCAGCAAATCAAGATTTCCATGATCATTTGGAAAATCTAAAAGTAATCTTTGAGCAATGTCTCAAAACAGGTTTGAAATTAAATCCTACTAAATGTCATTTTTTGGTCACCAAGGGCACTCTTCTTGGTCACATAGTCTCTGCTGAAGGGATAACGGTTGACCCTGCAAAGGTTACTGCTATTCCATGCCTATTCCACAAAGCCCAAAGGAAGTGCAAAGTTTTTTGGGCCATGCAAGATACCATAGAAGATTCATACGAATGTATTGAGAAATAGCTAAGCCCTTAAAGGTCCCCTTCTCATGGAGTCCTGAAGCTGAGAAAGCATTTTGTGAACTAAAATTGAGGTTATGTATTGCTCCACTTTAAGTGTTCCTAACTAGTCATTAGAGTTTCATGTGCATATATATGCCAGTCTTCATGCTGTTGGTGCAGTTCGAGCTCAACCATCATCACACAAGCTTGATAGACCTATCTCCTATGCCAGCAGGTTACTTACCAAGGCAGAAAGGAACTACAGTACAACAGGAGTTTGCTCCTCAAAAGTTTAGACATTACCTTCTCAATGTTGGTGTAATTTGCAAGCCTACACATTTGGCTCAAAGGATGCATTAAAGTCTACACATACATGAAGAAGCATAGAAACATATGCTAGTGGTTAATTACCACTTTACCTCATTGTAAAAGTCAATTTGACTTAGTGTCTTTTGTAATCACTACCAAAGTGAGTCATGGAAAAAGTAGCTCATTTGATTGAAGGAATATTTCCAAGCTTTTAGGAGCTTGATCATAGGGAGCCAAAATTTGAATTTGAATTCAAATCTTTGCTCATCATATATAAAAATGAACTTGAAAAGTTGCGGGTGAGGAGAGATCATTCCCGAGTCTCATTCTAATGCGTTTGAATGTGTGTGAGGACTATACCATAGCCTACACCTCTCTACACCATTAGGCAATGTTATTCATGCCAATGGGATTGTATACAAGTGTTAATTAATAGATACATTTACATCATTAATCTCTGAGTTCTCTGTTAGTCTACTCAAAAGTCTGTCAACTTGTCAAGGTCATATCTCAGTCAATTCTCCACCAAATCGAGTGCTTCAAAGCTTGTTAGATTAAGTTCAAAGTCATCTACATGCTATCAATGTTTGAAGTAATTCTATTCAGCCATTTCAGAGAAATCTGCGTCGAGGTGAACTCTGGTCAATTTTTGCTACAGTCCTAAAAAGTCGGGGGTATAGCTAAACTTGCTAAATTGATTTCTCTTAGCATAGTTTATCTTTTTACATCATTCCACTTGCAAATGGTAGCTTACTAAGCTAATTAAATACCCCTAGAAGGAATTTTATCAATTTCTATTGTACTGGTCACGCTGAGCAAAACAGTCAGCAGGTGTCAAGACTAAAATATAAGGTTTTCTTGAGTTTGTGAACTTCAAAGTTATTTGTTTTGGTTCAATCATTACACACATCACTTCCAAAGCACATAGGCCATTTTTTGGTGTCATTGGAAAGCTAAGAAGGTCTACTTATCAACTCTGAAGCAAAAGAGGGCTGGTACAAAGCAGGTTTAGCAGTACCTACTCAGTCTCTTGGAGCATCCATCCATCTATCCCAACAGTGGTATCAGAGCAATAGAGGTAAAATGGGAGATGGTTTCCCTTCATTTATTGACAAATTGGACAGGAACAACTATCAAGCTTGGTCTCTAAGGATGAAGACCTACTTACAAGGAAGGAGTCTCTATGGATACATCTCAAGAGATGAGGAATTGCCCTCATTCATAGCAAGAGGATTACCAACCAAGGAAGAACAAGAAAAGCTCAACACATGGTGTGCTAAGGATGCATTGGCATGGTCTTATTTACTCAACTCTATCTCTGACTTTCTTTTGCCACATATCAGAAATTGTAAGACATCCCAAGAAACTTGGGAAACCTTGTCATCATATTTTTCCTCCAATACAAGGGCTAGGAAAAATCAGTTGTGGATTGAATTCACAACACTAAGGAAGCAACCTAAGCAAGCTGTTTCAGAATTTGTGACCAAAATCAAAGATGTTGCAGATCAGTTAGCAAGCATAGGAGAAGAGATTGAAGAAGAACAAATTGTAAGGCAAGTGATCAATGGAATCAAGGCTGATGACAAATGGGAAAGCTTCACCACTGCAATGGATCTCTACGTGGACATGCACACTCTACACATGAAGCAAAGCTCACCAAAAATGGAGATACATCCAAAGGTAATAACTCTTCTGCCCTATACACTGATAAGAAGTCTAAGGATAAAGGCAAGAGCAAGAACATGGAAGATGATGGCACTACCTCGCAAGCCAACTATGCAGGGAGAGGTAGATCTTCAAGAGGAAGGGGCAGAGGAGGTAAGCAAGGTAGGGGGAGACCCTATAACTCATCACCATGCAACATTTGTGGTTTATCAAATCATACTAGAGATGAGTGTTCCAGGAATTACAAAAATCAGAGAGGAAGAGGCTACCAAAGAGGTGGATACTCACAATCAAGAGGAAGGTTCAACCATCACCAAGGCCACAACAACAATTACAACAACAATTACAATGGCAACTACCAAGGAGGATTCAAAACCAGAAAGGACTACAACAACTACACAAAGGAGCTGGATGACTCTATTCTGATCATGAACATAACTTCAAAGTCAGGTACAAATGATGACCACCTATTCTACATTGATTCAGGGTGCTCAAATCATGTGGCTGGCAATGTGGCACTACTCTCTGATCCATAGGAACCAAAAGGTAAACATCAAGTCCAAACAGGTGATGATACAAAGCATTCAATAGTTAAAGTTGGAAATGTTAAGACTTGTGATGGTAATCAGAATTTGTTGAGTAGGGTACTTTATGTACCAACCATTACCAAAAATTTAATGAGTGTTGGTCTGATTGTGGAGAAAGGTTTGCAGGTCAGATTCAATCAATATGGAGCATATGTGGAGGACCCAAGACATGGGTTCAAGAGGATTGCTAAAGGAGAAAAATCAGGTAGACTTTTCACTTTTGAGTTGGAAGATACAAAGAATATTGCACTATACAGTTATAAAGATCAAACACTTTCAGAGCTTGAGATTTGGCACAAAAGGTTAGGGCACATAGGAGAAAGAACCTTGAAACAAATGTGCAAGGACCAATGTGTGCTTGGGATACCTAATGTATCCAAGCAACATATGATTTACAAGTGTGGTGCTTGTCAATTTGGTAAGTCTCACAGGTTACCCTTCTCCAAGAAAGGATATATGCATGAAGACTACCTAGAGCTTGTACACACAGATGTTTAGGTACCTAGCAAAGACCCCTCAGTCTCATGATCAAGGTACTATGTGTCTTTCATTGATGATTATAGCAGATGGACTGTATTATACTTCATGAAGCACAAGGATGAGGTATTTAATTGTTTTAAGAAATATCTTGCATTAGTTGAAAACCAGACAGGAAGGAATTTGAAGAGGCTAAGGTCAGATGGAGGAGGTGAGTACTTCTCCAATGAATTTGAAGACTTCTTGCAGGACAAAGGCATCAAAAGAGAGATAACCACAAGGTATTCTCCTGAATAGAATGGGGTAGTTGAGAGAAGAAATAGGTTAATTATTGAGACAGTTAGATCTATGCTTAATGAGAAGAAGTTACCTAACTATCTATGGGCAGAGAGTGTTTCTACTGGCACTTACCTCATAAACAGGTTACCATCTAAGTCACTTGATGGTATGAAACCCTATGAAGCATGGCATGGTAAGAGACCATCATTGGATCATTGCAAAATATTTGGATGTGTAGCATATGTGCACATTCCTTCTCAGATACGAGGTAAGCTCGACCCAAAGGCTGAAAAATGCATTTTCATTGGGTATGATTTAAATCAAAAAGGTTACAGGTTTTATAATCCTACCAATAAGGGATTTATGGTAAGCAGAGATGTGATCTTTGATGAAAATGATTCTTGGTATGAGAATGAATGCAGGAAGGTCAAACTACCCTATGATTTGGAAGAGGAATTTCCAAAACTTGCAAAGGAGGAACCTACTCAGAATGAAGCCTCAAGTTCAGATGATGAAGACACTATCAACCTTGAAGACACTATCAACCTTGAAGAATTCAAAGCATGGAAGCCCAAGGGCAAAATGAAGATGAAGAAGCTTGAAGACATACCTGAATCATCAACTCAATCAATCAGAAGATCTCAAAGAGAAAGCAAGAAACCTATCAGATATGGGTATGATACATCTCTTGTTACTAAACATTCAGTTTATCTTGCCAAAGATTTGTCAAATGAAGAACCAGGTTCATATGAAGAAGCAATAACCAAATCAGAATGGAAAGAAGCTATGGATGAGGAGATTGAAGCACTCAAGGAGAGTGACACATGGGAGTTAGTACCCAAGAAGGATTCTATGAAGGTAATAGGATCCAGATGGATCTATAAGTTGAAAAGAAGTTCTGATGGAACAATTAATAGGTACAAAGCCAGATTGGTTGCCAAGGGTTTTGCACAAACCCAAGGCATTGACTATGAAGAGACATTTTCTGCTGTGGCCAAGATGCCAACAATCAGAGTGTTGGTAAGTGTGGCTGCATCAAAGAATTGGAACATGTACCAATTGGATGTGAAGAATGCTTTCTTGAATGGATGGATTTCAGAAGAAGTTTATATGTCACAACCTCCTGGCTATGAGGACCCTAAGAAGGTAACTTATGTTTGCAAATTAAAGAAGGCTTTATATGGATTGAAGCAGGCACCTAGGGCATGGAATTACAGGTTAACTACATACCTCCAAGATCAAGGTTTTGTCATGAGTAAGGTTGACACTTCTCTGTTCATTAAGAGAAGTAATTCAGAGGTAATCTATCTCTATGTTTATGTTGATAACATCATCATTACAGGTAATGATGTCAATGGAATCAGGTATATCAAAAGCCAGATGATGAAGGAGTTCAAGATCAATGATCCTGGTTTATTGAAGTATTTTCTAGGGCTTGAACTAGTTTACACTAATTCAGGGATATACATTACTCAGAAAAAGTATGTACAAGATATGTTGAAGAAGTTTTACTTGCAGGATGCTAAAGTAGCAAGCACTCCAATGGAGGTAAACCTAAAGCTAAGTGCCCATGAAAGTGATGAAGTCAAAGACATTATAGGTTATCAAAGTATGGTGGGTAGCTTGAACTATGCTACTCTTACAAGAATTGATAGTGCATATGGAGTTAGTGTGCTAAGTCAATTTATGCACAAGCCAAGGATACCTCACTTAGAGGTTGCCAAGAGAATCTTGAAGTATCTCAAGGGTACACAGAACCATGGTTTGTATTTCCCTTACACTTCAGATAATGATATCAAAGTTTATTCAGATGCAGATTGGGGAGGATGCAAGGATGATAGGAGGAGCACTTCTGGATACATTTCTTTTGCAGGTGACAAACCAATTTCATGGTCTTCAAAGAAGCAACCTACTGTTGCTTTGTCTTCCACAGAGGCAAAGTATAGAGGACTAGCTAATGCCACACAGGAAGCAATTTGGATTAAGCTTTTGTATACAGAATTGGGATTGTATACTAGGTCACCAATTATATTTGGAGATAATAGAAGTTCTCTTCACCTTGCAGCTAATCCTATCTATCATGCTAGGACTAAACACATACACGTTCATTACCATTATGTGAGAGAGAAATTGATAAGCAAGGAGATGCAACTTACCTATGTATCAACCAACATGCAATGTGCAAATTTGTTAACTAAAGCTTTGGATGGAACAAAGCTTTGCAGGTTCAAATCCATGATTGGAGTGCAGGATATACTTGAAGATTGAAGATGAAGACTTAAGCCAAAATGTTTGGCTTGAGGGGTGTAGAGGAGGTATTGGGGCATCCGCTTTTAACAAGAGTAAAGATTAAAGATTAACACTTCCAGTACGTCGCCTACTCAAGGGGGGTTCTCTTTAGGGAAGTATACCCTTTAACATTTCTGTGTGCAGGTAGATAACACGGATGGCACAGAGTGGTAAATACTTCGGAAAATATGGACAACAAATGACCCAAGAAGACCGTACACTTCTTGATTCAAATCAGGTGATTACAAGGTTGGGCAGAGTGATGCTCAGAAGTGCAAACTTAGGGCTAACAAGCCACCCTAAAAGTAAATAACTCCAATACAACAGATTCTTCCCATCAGCATAAGGGGCCAATGATATGCAGACGAACTCAGAACAATACAAATGGTAAGAATTTCTCAAGAGAATAGAGCTTAACAGCAACACTGACTCACAGAAAAGAAAAATCCAAGCCACTCTCTTACACTATAGTGCTCATAGCCCTCCACTCAGAAGCCTACCCTCTGTATCCACACTACAGAGTAGCTCCTACAATAGGCTTGAAACCACAAAGTGCAAGAGAGGTCTTGTGCACGTACGCGTAGCTGAACCAATGTATCTCTAAAATTGTACCCCAAATGAGCACAAATCCATTGTTTTTATAGGCCCCAATAGGCCAAGAGCCTTGCCGAATCTTCACGTCCATTGATCACGCGCCGGTGGAATGCCCAAAATTGGAGGGGTAGGTCAAATATTCCACTTGATTTGAATTGGATCCCCAAAGATAGGTAGTCGTCGTGAATGGTTGGCGGCCACTTTTACTTTTGACAATACACTTTTACCATTGCACCTTTGTCTTGAGCCTTCCACTGCCCGCATGATGTACGAGACCCAATCTTGCTTTTGATTCATTGTACCTCTGGACCAATGTTCATCCTGAGAAAAGCTCCTTCATGATTGGCTTAGATGTCATTTTCTTCTATGCTCTGCATGCTCCTCAGAGCCAAGTGTCTTCTGACAGGTGTGTGCATGTATGAATATATGTGTGTAGGTGTATGTGGGCCTATATGTGGGGTGAGGGGGTATGTGTGTGGGGATGCATGTATGTGTTGATGTGTGTGTGATGGGTGGGTGTGCATGTGTATGGGTGTGAGAGTGTGTGTGCTTATGTGCGTGGTTGTGCGTGAGTGTGTGTGTATGTGTGTGAGTAAATGTGTATGTATACGAGTGTGTGCGTGTGTGTGTTGATGTGTGTGGGAGTGTGCGTAAGGATGTGCAGGTGTGGGGGCGTGTGAATGTGCTAGTGTGTGAGTGTGCCGGTGTGTGTAGAAGGGTGGTGTGAGGGAGATAGAGAGTGAGGAGGTGCGACGGGTGGGTTGTGAGGTGTGAGGGGAGATGTGAGGGAAGATGTGAGGGAAGATGTGAGGGGTAGAGGCGGAGGGGGTGCTAGTGGAGGAAGGGGGGTGGGCTAGTGGAGAAGGGGGGGCTAGGCGGAGGAGTGTGGGGTGAGGGGCGGAGGGGGGCGGAGGCAGGGGGGGCTAGTGGAGCTTGTGGAGGAAGGGGGGGGGGGGCTAGTGGAGGAGGGGGGTGGCTAGGCGGAGGAGTGTGGGGTGAGGGGGCGGAGGCGGGGGGGCTAGTGGAGGAAGGGGGGGTAGTGGAGCTAGGCGGAGGGGACTGGCGGAGGCGGGGGCGGAGGCGGCATGCGGGGGTGGAGGCGGAGTCGGGTGCGGGTGGCGGAGGGGGGCGGAGGCGGCATGCAGGGGCGGAGGCGGAGTCGGGTGGGTGGCGGAGGGGGGCGGAGGCGGGGGGGGGGGCTAGTGGAGGAAGGGGGGGGTAGTGGAGCTAGGCAGAGGGGACTGGCGGAGGCGGCATGCGGGGGCGGAGGCGGAGTCGGGTGCGGGTGGCGGAGGGGGGTGGAGGCGGCATGCGGGGGCGGAGGCGGAGTCGGGTGGGTGGCGGAGGGGGGCAGAGGCGGGGGGGGGGGCTAGTGGAGGAAGGGGGGGGTAGTGGAGCTAGGCGGAGGGGACTGGCGGAGGCGGGGGCAGAGGCGGCATGCGGGGGCGGAGGCGGAGTCCAGCGGGTGGCGGAGGGGGGCGGAGGCGGCATGCGGGGGCGGAGGCGGAGTCGGGTGGGTGGCAGAGGGGGGCGGAGGCGGGGGGGCTAGTGGAGGAAGGGGGGGGTAGTGGAGCTAGGCGGAGGGGACTGGCGAAGGCGGGGGCGGAGGCGGCATGCGGGGGCGGAGGCGGAGTCCAGCGGGCGGGGAAGGAGAGAGAAGGGAGAGGGAGAGAGAGGGGAAGAGAGAGAGAGAGGGGAAAAGAGGGGGAGAGAGAGAGAGAGGGGAAACGAGGGAGAGAGAGAGAGAGAGAGAGAGAGAGAGAGAGAGAGAGAGAGAGAGAGAGAGAGAGAGAGAGAGAGAGAGAGAGAGAGAGAGAGAGAGAGAGAGAGAGAGAGAGAGAGAGAGAGAGAGAAGAGAGAGGGGGGGAGAGAGAGGGGAAACGAGGGGGAGAGAGAGAGAAGAGAAAGGGGGAGAGAGAGAGAGAGAGAGAGAGAGAGAGAGAGAGAGAGAGAGAGAGAGAGAGAGAGAGAGAGAGAGAGAGAGAGAGAGAGAGAGAGAGAGAGAGAGAGAGAGGTGGGGAAGAGAGAGGGGAAACGAGGGGGAGAGAGAGAGAGAGAGAAGAGAAAGGGGGGGAAGAGAGAGGGGAAACGAGGGGGAGAGAGAGAGAGGAGAAACGAGGGGGGGGGAGAGAGAGAGAGAGAGAGAGAGAGAGAGAGAGAGAGAGAGAGAGAGAGAGAGAGAGAGAGAGAGAGAGAGAGAGAGAGAGAGAGAGAGAGAGAAGAGAGAGGGGGGGAAGAAAGAGGGGAAACGAGGGGGAGAGAGAGAGAGAGAAGAGAAAGGGGGAGAGAGAGAGAGAGAGGGAGAGAGAAGAGAAAAGGGAACTAGATGAGAAAGTGAGAGGCCGGAAAACAAATCAACCGAATTGGAAGCAAATCTGACTGCATCTGAGAGCTTTCCTCCACATCAGAATGCCAAGAGCTCTGACCTCTACAGACTCCCACATCAAGCTTTTGCACCGTCTCGGTGCAATTTCTTCCTTATTCTGCTTATTTCAAGAGATCTAGTTATACTGCAATTACTGAAAAAACATGATATGTACAAAGGGTGTAATGCTTCCATTTTGACCTAGTTCAGATACTTCTTCACCCGGGAGATGTTGACAAGGGGCATCCTTTTACCCTGCAGATCTTCTAGATGCACTGCACCATGTGGCAATACCTTGATAACCTTATATGGTCCTGTCCATTTGGGTGCCAATTTAGTTGGAATTGGTGGAATTTGATGCACTAAAACCATGGAACCTTCTTGAACTTCATTGGATCTCAGAAACCTATCGTGCAATCTCTTGCGCTCTTCTTGTGTCACCAGAAGTTTTTGCATTGCTCCTTCTCTGTATTCTTCTAATGCTACCAATCTCTGAATGGGGGGTTCAATCCCAATGGTTTTGATTTCCATTTCCTTTCTGATAATAAACTCGAATGGTGCCAATGCCTCTTTTCCATATACTAACCGAAATGGAGTTTCGCCTGTGGTTCCCCTCTTCGTGGTTCTGAAAGCCCAAATTGCACCGATCAATGCTAGCGGCCAAGAGCTTTGATGATCAAAGGATAATTTGCAAAGCAGTCCAATCAAAATCTTATTGGAACTCTCTGCTTGGCCATTTGCCCTGGGGTAGTAGACACAAGATTTTTTATGGAAGATTTTGTACTTGTCAAATATAAACTGGAGCAACTGATTTACAAAATGTGTGCCCCTATCACTAGTAATTTCCAGTGGGCAACCAAATCTTGAGAAAATACGTTTATACATAAATTTAGCTACTGTTAAAGCCGTGCAGTCCACAGTAGCTTTAGCCTCTATCCATTTAGTGGCATAGCATGTAGCCATCAAAATATACTTTTTACCTCCAGGTTGCCCAGTCGGGCTAATTGGCCCTATGAAATCAAGACCCCATCGTTCAAATGGGAGCCATCCTGTAGATATGACCAATGGTTGGAAATTCAATCTGGTTGGCACGGGAGCACACATCTGGCAGATGTGGCATCCTTTAGAAAACTTGATTGCATCCTTGAAAATATGAGGCCACCATAAACCTTTGTGGATGATTCTATGAGCTAATTCTTCCCCCTTTAGATGTACTTCACTGTGTACAACCTCCAGCAGAAGATTTACCTCCTCTGGATAGACACACCTTCTCAATATATCATCTTGACAGTATTTATATAAATTCCCATTTATAAGAGAATATGCTTTGGTTTTCAGGAGCAATCTTCTCTTTTCTACAGGTGTCAAGTGCTCTGGGATCTTTCCAGTAGTCAGAACATGGAGAATTTCATCATACCAACCAGTCCAAACTGCTACTAGAAAAAGATTGCTATCCACGAATTCATCATTAATACCTGTTGCCTTTTCGCTCATTGCCATCCTGGACAATTGATCTGCCATGTAGTGCTCTTTCCCTGGCTTAATATGAATATCGAAATCAAATTCTTGAAATAACAATAGCCATCGCCAAACCCTTCCAGCTACTCTGGGCTTGTTAATCAGGTACTTCAAAGGCTGATGATCAGTTATGACAATAAAATGCACACCTAAGAGGTAATGCCGAAATTTTTGAAGAGCGAACACGATGGCCAAACCTTCCCTTTTGGTAGTGCTGTAGTTTCTTTCTGCCGTGGTAAGCAATCTGCTAGCATAGACAATAGGTTGGTCTACCTTATGTGATGATGGTTGAGCCAAGACTGCTCCAACTGCATGAAGACTGGCATCTGTATGTACATGGAACTCTAATGACCAATTAGGAACAAATAAAAGTGGGGCAGTACACAGTCTTAACTTTAATTCATAAAATGCTTTCTCAGCTTCAGGGGTCCATGAGAAAGGGACGTTCTTACTTGTAAGCCTGGATAAAGGCTTAGCTATTTCCGAATACATTCTGATAAATCGTCTATGATATCCTGCATGGCCCAAGAAACTTTGCACTTCCTTTGGGCTTTGTGGAATTGGCATGGAAAGGATAGCAGTGATCTTTGCCGGATCAACCGTTATCCCTTCAACTGATACTATGTGGCCTAGGAGAGTGCCTTTGGTCACCAAAAAATGACATTTAGTAGGATTCAACTTCAACCCTGTTTTGAGACACTGCTCAAAGATTTCCTTTAGATTATCCAAATGGTTATTGAAATCTTGAACTATTGCCCTCTTGTCTGTTCCTGAAAATACTGAAAAATCATCCATAAAAATGTGCAGAAATGAGGTTAACCATTTCCCTAGTATGAGATACATAGTCCTATTGAAGGATGCTGGTGCATTCTTCAAGCCAAAGGCCATACGGGTATAAACATATGTGCCCCATGGAGTAACAAAAGCCGTCTTGTCTCTATCTTCAGGATGAATGGCTATCTGATTGTAGCCGCTGAACCCATCAAGAAAACTGTATAGAGAGTGTCCAGCTACTTCTTCAAGCACCTGCTCTGTGAATGGCTGAGGAAAGCCATCTTGAATAGTTACCTTATTCAAGGCACGAAAATCGATGCATACTCTTATTTTGCCGTTTTTCTTCGGTACAATGACCATGGAAGAAAGCCACCGTGAGTGTTCTACAGGAACAATAATGCCTGCCTCTTCCAGTTTTGTTATTTCTAGCTTTACTGCTTCTGCATACTTTGGATTGAGTCGGTAAGGTCTACTTCTTGCAGCTGAAGCTCCTTCCACTAAGGGTATCCGGTGTAATCCAAGCTCCTCAGGTATCCCTGTTAAGTCTTTATAGGACCATGCAAAGACACTTTTATAGGTAAAAAGTAGGGAAGTTACCTTCTGCAGTAAAGACGGATAATGCCATAACCAAGCAGCCAAGTGAACTATCTGAGGATTCTCTTCATCTCCAAGATTTACTTCTTGAACAAACTTTTCAGAATTGGACTCACTTGAAAGTCCATCTCCACTGTATGCAGGAGCAGAGTTCAATTTATGATCCACAATCTGTTCCTTGATCCATCCTAAGGGTATATTTGAGAATGGAAGTTCTTGAAGGTCACAATTATCTTCCTCAGATGCAGGCACAACTTTGTCTCTTTCTGGTCCTGTAAGCATAAAATCATCTGATTCCTCTTGTTTACCTGCCTTCTCTTTACATACCATCGTAGTGGCGCTGAGTGTTGAATTTTGATTATCAGTCTCAATTAGAGGTTTCTCTTCTTCAGGAGGTGCCTGCAAAAGATAAACTCGTCTTCCTTGCTTACTTTTTTCTATATTGTTTAAGTGAAAAACATCAATTGTTTCCTCTTCCCGACCACCTTGTGTTGCTTCAGCAACATCCTCATTTACCTCACATATCTCTAATGTGCAGCATTCTGCACTTCCCATCATCCAATTTAATAGAGCATCATCTTCTGAAGGCATTACCTGAGTTTCCATTGTATATCCAGTAGCCTTGTTGATGTCTGATCCTTCTTCCAAATGTATCTGTAATTGATTGTTAGTACATGTGGAAATCCATAACTTGTTCTTTCCCCAATCCTGTAGAGCCTTTGCTTGCCTTAACCAAGGCCTTCCCAGGAGTAGAGGGTATGAGGTCTCCTGAGGCAGGGCAATAACAACAAAGTCTAAAACAAAATGACAACCCTGCACTATCATAAGTACCTTTTCGACAATGCCCACTGGTGCAACCTGACGTTGATCTGCTAAGGTGACTGTGAAGGGTGCTGCCTTTGTGGGATTCAGCCTTAGTTTCCTCATAGTGAAATTAGGCATCAAATTGATGCCGGAACCTCCATCTATAATAACACCTGCTAGAGCTTCATCCTTGATGAAAACGGATAATCTTGAGCTCTGATAATCAACCAAGGGTGCAGGAGGAAAGTCCACCATAAAACCATCTATGCTAGGAGGTGGGCACAAGCATGCAGAATGTATAATCTTCAGCAGATCACTTCTTACTTTAGGATCTATCTTTATGAGTTGATACAGGCTAATCTTATGATGAATACCTTTCAAAATTTCTTCAATGTTCACTTCTTGCTTGCCTTCAGAAGTACTTGTTGGTTGATCTTTTAGCAAAGTAGTCGCCCTCTCATAAGCTTCTTCCATTTCTTCTTGGTCCTTCCATCCCACCCTCTTTTCTACAACTCTATCTTTGAGTCCTTGTTGTTCCTCCTTTTGGGCTACTGCCGCTTGCCTGGCTCTGGTCATCATTGGCATGGATGAAGATGAAACAACATAAGATTGAGCGGTCATACCTTCTACTGGTGGGGAGACTGCAATCATGTGAATTGGAGCCGGACGACCTCTTGGGCAATCTCTGGTGTAGTGATCCTTAGCATCTGGACAGTGCTGACAAGGGGGTGCATCCTCTGGAAGAGAACACCTGTTCTGCATATGGCCATACTCCCCACAACGGTAACACATTAGGGGCCTATTGTATCTAGGCCGAGTTGGGCGGGTCTCTTCTCTATTAGGTGCATTAGAAGTGCTAGCATAATATGAATCTACACCTTGATGGTTACCTCGCTGTTGTGTCCCCTTAAGGTAGTAGCAGTCTCTTGCTTCATGACCCTCTTTGCCACAGAACTGACAACTGACTCTGTTAGGACAATTTACATTGGAATGTCCATTCTTACTACATATTGTACACCAAACCTGTCTTCGTATGTCCTGGGTAGTCCGCAAGTCTTCAAGCTCACGCCTAAGTTGAGCTACTTCATCCACATTATGGGTTGAGGGTGGCGGTATGACCTTCTCTTCTTGGCGACTTTGCTGCATCCTTAAGGCTCCCAACTCCTTCCTGAGTTGCCCGATCGGATCCAAATCAGATGCATAATTTGGTTGAGACTCCACTTCAAAATGTATTCTAGCCTCCTCAATGCGTGATGCAGTTGCAACAAAATCATCAAGTGTTGCATCCAGTCTGAGGGATTCCCAAAGCTTTTGTTGAGATGACTTAGGCAGAGCCTTCTCAATCCATTTTTTGACTAAAAAATCACCTAGAGCATGAGGCAAACGAGAAACAAGTGCTTTTGTTCTAGTGTGCAATTCATGAAAGGATTCACCTGCTCGTAATTTTAGGTTCTCTAGATGATCTAGAGCTCGTTTTGAGGAGTCGCTTGGTCGAAATGTCTGCGAGAATGCCGCTTTTAGTGCCTCCCACGTGGTGAAGTGCCCATCTGCATACTGGCTATACCATTTGTCTGCAAGGCCTTCCAATGTAGATGGAAAGAGCACCAACATTGCATCCTCTCGGTTCTGCAATCCTCTTCCACGGCATAACGAGACGAATCTCCTCACGTGGTCATCTGCATCTTCGTAAGCCAATCCTTTAAATGTAGGAAACTTGATGTTCAACCTAGAGAGTAAATGGGAAAGATCGTCCATTGGTGTCGGCGCCTCTTCTGAAGTATCAGAGGAAAAATCCAACGTCCTCCTCAGTTTCTCTTTTGAAAGCGGGGTTGAAGCCAAATCAATGGACAAATTTAAGGGTAGAGGGGTACTAGCCGAAGGTAGAGCTGACTTCTTGAGGCTCTTTTGTACATGAAGGGGCTCTTTGTCTGCCCGAGTGTGGGTCATGTACCCACTCACAGGATGCAAAAAAATCGAGAAATTAATGCAATGACAATTATATAGTGCACACTAGATACCTCCCACAAAAATGCAAGGTCCCACCGGGATGTGCCAAACTGTAGAGGAGGTACTGGGGCATCCGCTTTTAACAAGAGTAAAGATTAAAGATTAACACTTCCAGTACGTCGCCTACTCAAGGGGGGTTCTCTTTAGGGAAGTATACCCTTTAACATTTCTGTGAGCAGGTAGATAACACGGATGGCACAGAGTGGTAAATACTTCGGAAAATATGGACAACAAATGACCCAAGAAGACCGTACACTTCTTGATTCAAATCAGGTGATTACAAGGTTGGGCAGAGTGATGCTCAGAAGTGCAAACTTAGGGCTAACAAGCCACCCTAAAAGTAAATAACTCCAATACAACAGATTCTTCCCATCAGCATAAGGGGCCAATGATATGCAGACGAACTCAGAACAATACAAATGGTAAGAATTTCTCAAGAGAATAGAGCTTAACAGCAACACTGACTCACAGAAAAGAAAAATCCAAGCCACTCTCTTACACTATAGTGCTCATAGCCCTCCACTCAGAAGCCTACCCTCTGTATCCACACTACAGAGTAGCTCCTACAATAGGCTTGAAACCACAAAGTGCAAGAGAGGTCTTGTGCACGTACGCGTAGCTGAACCAATGTATCTCTAAAATTGTACCCCAAATGAGCACAAATCCATTGTTTTTATAGGCCCCAATAGGCCAAGAGCCTTGCCGAATCTTCACGTCCATTGATCACGCGCCGGTGGAATGCCCAAAATTGGAGGGGTAGGTCAAATATTCCACTTGATTTGAATTGGATCCCCAAAGATAGGTATTCGTCGTGAATGGTTGGCGGCCACTTTTACTTTTGACAATACACTTTTACCATTGCACCTTTGTCTTGAGCCTTCCACTGCCCGCATGATGTACGAGACCCAATCTTGCTTTTGATTCATTGTACCTCTGGACCCATGTTCATCTTGAGAAAAGCTCCTTCATGATTGGCTTAGATGTCATTTTCTTCTATGCTCTGCATGCTCCTCACAGCCAAGTGTCTTCTGAAAGGTGTGTGCATGTATGAATATATGTGTGTAGGTGTATGTGGGCCTATATGTGGGGTGAGGGGGTATGTGTGTGGGGATGCATGTATGTGTTGATGTGTGTGTGATGGGTGGGTGTGCATGTGTATGGGTGTGAGAGTGTGTGTGCTTATGTGCGTGGTTGTGCGTGAGTGTGTGTGTATGTGTGTGAGTAAATGTGTATGTATATGAGTGTGTGCGTGTGTGTGTTGATGTGTGTGGGAGTGTGTGTTGATGTGTGTGGGAGTGTGCGTAAGGATGTGCAGGTGTGGGGGCGTGTGAATGTGCTAGTGTGTGAGTGTGCCGGTGTGTGTAGAAGGGTGGTGTGAGGGAGATAGAGAGTGAGGAGGTGCGACGGGTGGGTTGTGAGGTGTGAGGGGAGATGTGAGGGAAGATGTGAGGGGTAGAGGCGGAGGGGGTGCTAGTGGAGGAAGGGGGGTGGGCTAGTGGAGAAGGGGGGGGCTAGGTGGAGGAGTGTGGGGTGAGGGGCGGAGGGGGGGCGGAGGCGGGGGGGGCTAGTGGAGCTAGTGGAGGAAGGGGGGGGGGGGGCTAGTGGAGGAGGGGGGTGGCTAGGCGGAGGAGTGTGGGGTGAGGGGGCGGAGGCGGGGGGGGCTAGTGGAGGAAGGGGGGGTAGTGGAGCTAGGCGGAGGGGACTGGCGGAGGCGGGGGCGGAGGCGGCATGCGGGGGCGGAGGCGGAGTCGGGTGCGGGTGGCGGAGGGGGGCGGAGGCGGAGTCGGGTGGGTGGCGGAGGGGGGGCGGAGGCGGGGGGGGGGGGGCTAGTGGAGGAAGGGGGGGTAGTGGAGCTAGGCGGAGGGGACTGGCGGAGGCGGGGGCGGAGGCGGCATGCGGGGGCGGAGGCGGAGTCGCGTGCGGGTGGCGGAGGGGGGCGGAGGCGGCATGCGGGGGCGGAGGCGGAGTCGGGTGGGTGGCGGAGGGGGGCGGAGGCGGGGGGGGGGGGGCTAGTGGAGGAAGGGGGGGGGTAGTGGAGCTAGGCGGACGGGACTGGCGGAGGCGGGGGCGGAGGCGGCATGCGAGGGCGGAGTCCAGCGGGTGGCGGAGGGGGGCGGAGGCGGCATGCGGGGGCGGAGGCGGAGTCGGGTGGGTGGCGGAGGGGGGCGGAGGCGGGGGGGCTAGTGGAGGAAGGGGGGGTAGTGGAGCTAGGCGGAGGGGACTGGCAGAGGCGGCGGCGGAGGCGGCATGCGGGGGCGGAGGCGGAGTCCAGCGGGCGGGGAAGGAGAGAGAAGGGAGAGGGAGAGAGAGGGGAAGAGAGAGAGAGAGGGGAAAAGAGGGGGAGAGAGAGAGAGGGGAAACGAGGGAGAGAGAGAGAGAGAGAGAGAGAGAGAGAGAGAGAGAGAGAGAGAGAGAGAGAGAGAGAGAGAGAGAGAGAGAGAGAGAGAGAGAGAGAGAGAGAGAGAGAGAGAGAGAGAGAGAGAGAGAGAGAGAGAGAGAGAGAGAGAGAGAGAGAGAGAGAGAGAGAGAGAGAGAGAGAAGTGGAGGGGGGAGAGAGAGGGGAAACAAGGGGGAGAGAGAGAGAGAAGAGAAAGGGGGAGAGAGAGAGAGAGAGAGAGAGAGAGAGAGAGAGAGAGAGAGAGAGAGAGAGAGAGAGAGAGAGAGAGGTGGGGAAGAGAGAGGGGAAACGAGGGGGAGAGAGAGAGAGAGAGAGAAGAGAAAGGGGGGGGGAAGAGAGAGGGGAAACGAGGGGGAGAGAGAGAGCAGAAACGAGGGAGAGAGAGAGAGAGAGAGAGAGAGAGAGAGAGAGAGAGAGAGAGAGAGAGAGAGAGAGAGAGAGAGAGAGAGAGAGAGAGAGAGAGAGAGGGGGGGAAGAAAGAGGAGAAACGAGGGGGAGAGAGAGAGAGAGAGAAGACAAAGGGGGAGAGAGAGAGAGAGAGAGAGGGAGAGAGAAGAGAAAAGGGAACTAGATGAGAAAGTGAGAGGCCGGAAAACAAATCAACCGAATTGGAAGCAAATCTGACTGCATCTGAGAGCTTTCCTCCACATCAGAATGCCAAGAGCTCTGACCTGTACAAGGGGGAGCTGTTGGTGTAATTTGCAAGCCTACACATTTGGCTCAAAGGATGCATTAAAGTCTACACATACATGAAGAAGCATAGGAACATATGCTAGTGGTTAATTACCACTTTACCTCATTGTAAAAGTCAATTTGACTTAGAATCTTTTGCAATCACCTACCAAAGTGAGTCGTGGAAAAAGTAGCTCATTTGATTGAAGGAATATTTCCAAGGTTTTAGGAGCTTGATCGTAGGGAGCCAAAATTTGAATTTGAATTCAAATCTTTGCTCATCATATATAAAAATGAACTTGAAAAGTCGCAGGTGAGGAGAGATCATTCCCGAGTCTCATTCTAGTGAGTTTGAGTGTGTGTGAGGACTATACCATAGCCTACACCTG
>CM035426.1:15664204-15671704 GCA_020310875.1 Ceratopteris richardii | reverse complement strand
GTCCATCCAAACTCTTTGTAAGCATATCAGCTATCTGATCTTTTGTTGAAGTATGTATAACTTCAATCTCTTTATACATCACCTTCTCTCTTAGAAAGTGATACTGTATCTCAATGTGTTTGGTCCTGGCATGAAAAACAGGATTAGCAGCTAGATATAATGAACTCATGTTATCTCCATAAATGATAGGTATGCTCTGTATAGTGTCAAAACTCTTCATGAGAGTCTTAAGCCATATCACTTCTTTTGCAGCTTCAACCATGCCTTTGTACTCTGCTTCTGTAGATGACAAAGCAACTGTATGTTGCTTCTTTGAGCACCAAGAGATTAACTTATCTCCCACATAACACATGTATCCATAGGTTGACCTTCTATCATCTGGATTACCTGCCCAATCTGCATCACTATATATTTTGATATTTGTATCTGATGTAAAACCATAATACAAACCCTCTTTGAGTGTTCCCTTAATGTACCTCAACACTCTTTGACCTGCAATCCAATGCTCTTTCCTAGGACAATGCATGAATTGAGACAACACCCCAACTGCATATGATAAATCAGGCCTAGTTAATGTAGCATAGATAAGACTACCAACCAAACTCTGATATTGTTTCATGTCCTTGAACTCTTCACCTCCAAATCTGCTTAATTTGTGATTCACCTCCATTGGAGTAGGTGCTACTCTGCAGTCATTCATCTTAAACTTGGTTAACAAATTCTTCAAATACCTTTCTTGAGTCACATACACTCCATGTTGAGTGTATGAAATCTCCATGCCCAAGAAGTATGACAAATCTCCCAAATCACTGATTTTGAATTCTTTCTCCATTTGCTTCTTTAGACTTTGAATGCCTTTCTCATCTGTACCTGTAAGAATTATATCATCAACATATATACATATGTAAATGAACCCATCATCACTTGCTTTGACAAGCAAGCTACTATCTGCTTTAGATACTTGAAACCCAAGTTCTTTCAAGAACTTTACAAGTCTATAGTTCCATGCCCTTGGGGCCTGCTTCAATCCATATAAAGCTCTCTTGAGCTTACACACATGATCTGGATATCTTCCATCTCTGAATCCTTGAGGTTGCTCCATGAAAACATCATCTGAAATATAACCATTCAAAAAAGCATTCTTCACATCTTATTGACACAATTTCCAACCTTTACATGCAACAATTGCTATAAGTGTTCTGATGGTTGTCATCTTTGCCACTGGACTATAAGTCTCATCATAGTCAATACCATATGTCTGAGCAAACCCTTTAACAACAAGTCTAGCTTTGTACCTAGACACACTTCCATCTGCAAATCTCTTTGTCTTATAGACCCACTTGCATCCAATGATCTTCTGACTATTTGGTTTTGGAACCAAATCCCATGTTTGATTCTCCATTAATGCATCATATTCTTCCTGCATAGCTTTTTCCCAAATCTCTTTACCTTTTGCCTCTTCATATGTAGAAGGGCCTTCATCTGCTTTAACCATGTAAGCATAATCCTTAGTAGTCAAGAATGAAGTATCATAGCTATACCTTGTAGGTTGCCATTTGTGCCTTGTAGACCTCTTGAGTTCTCCACTTCTTGAGGTTTCTGGTTCTTCACATTCAGGATCAAATCTTGGTGTCTCTTCCACTTCAACCTGCACTTCATGATTCTCTTGTTCATCAAATATCTGAATCTTTGATTTACCTTTCCTTTGGCTCAAAATTTCTTCATCATCTGTATTAATATTGATAGTACCTGCATACCAAGTACCTTGCTCATCAAATGTAACATCTTTTGATACAAGAAAATGTTTTGTGGATGGATTCCACAACCTGTATCCCATCTGCTTATCATCATAACCAATAAACACATATTTTTCAGCTTTAGGTTCCAATTTGTGCCTTAATTGTGATGGCACATATGCATAGGCCAAACATCCAAATACTTTGCAATGGTCTAGTGTAGGTCTCTTACCCCACCATGCCTCATATGGTGTCATACCCTGCAAGGCTTTACAAGGTAGCCTATTGACCAAATAAGTAGCTGTATTTACAGCCTCAGCCCACAAATAATTTGGGCAATTTTTCTCTTTCATCATGGACCTTGCAAACTCAACAAGAGTCCTATTCCTCGTTTCTACTACACCATTTTGTTGAGCAGAGTACCTGCAAGTAACTTCTCTTTTTATACCTGCATTCCACAAGTAATCACTGAACTCATTAGAAAAATACTCTCCCCCTCCATCTGACCTTAGTCTCTTCAATTTATGTCCTATAATTCTCTCTGCATACATATGATAATGTTTGAAAGTATTGAATACTTCTGACTTATCTTTGATCACATAGATAGTGATCCATCTGGTAGCATCATCAACATAAATCACATAATACCTTGAACCATTGATACTGAAATCCTTTGATGGTCCCCACACATCTGTGTGTACCAACTCAAGTTTCTCTGAATACATAAACCCATGCTTAGAATAGGATTGCTTATGAGCTTTACCTAATTGACATGCCTCACATCTGTATGTCATATGTTGACCTGCAACATTAGGCAATCCAAGCACTGAACCATTATTAATCATGTCTTTAATACCTCTTTCATTGAAATGTCCAAGCCTCTTGTGCCAAAGATCGAACTCAGAGATCTTATGTCCTCCATAAGTGAACATGGCATGACCAACATTACCTTGAATCTTCAATGTGAACAATCTTCCTTCTTTCTTTCCTGAAACAATGTGTTTATACCCATTGCTAGGGTCTTCCACGAACACTCCTTCATTAGTGAACCTCACTTCATAACCTTTTTCCACAATTTGTCCTACACTTATCAAATTCTTAGGAATTGTAGGAACATACAAGACCTTACTCAATAAGGTGCTACCATCCTTGGCCTTCACTGATCCAATTGACTTCACATTGTGCTTTGTGTTGTCACCTGTTTGAACAACATGATTAGATACCTTATTCTCCAAATCAGTCATCAAGGCTATGTTACCACTCAGGTGATTGCTACACCCTGAGTCAATGTAGAAGACTCTTTGATCTTCACTCTGCCTTTCACATGTTGCATTCATTATCAATGTTGAATCTTCCTTCTTATCTGAAGCATAATTGTAGTAGGTATTGTTATATTGTTGACTTTGGAAACCTCTACCTGCATTTCTTCCAAAGTAACACCTACTACCTCTACCTCTGAAATTACCTCTTTGATTCCTGCCTCCTCTTCCTCTTGAATTATAGTTCTGATTGTATCCACCATTACTCTGAGTGTTATGCCAACAATCATTAGCTAAATGATTTGTCTTACCACAAATCCAGCAAGCTTTGGATCCATCTTTGTTACTCCTGCCTCTTCCTCTACCTTTGCCACCTCCTCTTGCTCTTAGGAAGTTGGCTTGACTAGTTGTGCCTTCTTCTTCATTTGCTTGTTTCTTTCCTTTGTTAGTTTTCTTCTTGTCTTTAGAGTACATTGCATGACCTGCACTCTTGTCAACATCTCCTTTGATATCATTCTCAAAAGTTAGCATATGTCCTAACAATTGATTCAAATCAGGATTGAAATGATCCAATGAAAGTTCTGTAGATAAAATAAAAGGCTTCCACTTCTCATCACCTCTTAGTCCTGTGAGAATTTGCCTTACCAATTTATCTTCTTCAATGTCTTCATCCACTGCTCCTAATGCATCTGCAATGTCCTTCATCTTTGTCACATAATCAGATATTGATTATGAAGCCTTCTTCTTGAAAGTAGTAAACTCTGCCCATAAAGATGCCTTTCTTGACTTTGTAGTGTTTTGGAAATGCTCCTCCAAAGCATTCCATATTTCACTTGCACTTTCAAGACCTCTAATGTGAGGTAGCTCCTAGCTTGAGCATCTCTTTTCATCCAATTCTTCAAATCTGATAATTCTTCCCTAGTTGGAACACTAGGATCTCTGAATTGTGGCTTTTCTTCTTCATCTGTAATGTAAGCTATTAAATCTTTGCTCATTAGATGAGCTTCCATCCTCATTGACCATGCAGGATAGTTCTCTCTATCCAATTTCTCTATTTGAAGAGAATCTCCCATCTTCCCTTTACCTGTGTACTGAATTCTTCAATCTTTATAAAGTATAAGGTTACCTTTACTTCGAATGACACTCCTTTCGTCCTTCTTGATGTCGTATGATCTCTTCCTCAAACTTTTCCTTCAGGCTTTCACCTTTTAATACTTCAGATGTTGAATTCTTTGCAACTGCAGCAGTCGGGATCCTCCTTTTCTCGAATTTGATGTTTCCTGCTCTGATACCACTGATGGAGAGTGTTAATCTCCAAAAGAACAACCTACTCTTGAATTTAGAGCACCTCTATATCAAGAGTAAGTCATAACCTTCACCAATTTAAAAGATCAATGACCAAATTCAAATTCTTGAACAAACTCTGAAGAAGGAAATTACTCAGAAAGTCTGCTGCATATATCTTTCTCATTGACTGAGTAAATGTGTAAAGTTTTTTATGAAACTTTGCACAAGATGTCGCCTAAAGATTGCGCACCTCCCTCAAGTCAAATCACTCCAAAAGATTCAGTAGATCTTGAGAAATCTACTTCACAAGTTACCTATGTCTAAATCTGCACTTCTGAGAAGTCGATTTGGACACCCCTAATGTCTTAGCTTTGGTTCTTCCAATGTCGAACCCGTTTGATCAAATCCTTTTAGCTGTAGATAGCTTATCTCTCAACTTAGATTTTGAGCTATCATATGTGTAAAACTTTACACTGTGCACTGAGCACTACTCATTTTATTGAACTCAAAATCTGCGCCTGTTTCAGAAGACTGTGAACATTCTTTACATATGAATGTTCCTACACACAATTCTCTTAACCTGATTACAATTGGAAGCTGAAATTTTGTACAGAGATCAATCAACTCTAGACTTAGACTTGTACAAAAGCATTCCACAGAATATCTACCACTGAAGGAGAAGACATGAAAACTTCGGGCACAACTTTTCTTCTATTCCTCAAAAAATTACAATTGAGTTGTGAGAGAGACTTCTTCTCATTCCTATGAACTCTGATGAGTCTTACAACTTACAAATGCACTATTCTCATACTCTCCTATTGTCTCCTCTATTGCCCCGACATTTTTCCAAAGTATTTATAGGCAAATATGTACAAGCTTATAACTAAACAAAAGTATAAGTGATCTATGTCTTCACTAATGTACATATGTGTACATGTCTTTCAATCTGTGAATATATCCATCTTCTATGCTTCAAGAATTGATCTTATTTCCATCCTTTGTCCTTCAAATCTTCAATTGGTGATTGGTCTGCACCAACACACCAACCCCCACAAGCACGGTTATGCCACAGATGGTTATGCCAAAGGTCACCATTAATATCTTTAATGGAAAATGTTGGAAGAGATTGTTCCATTTTTCTTACAAGTGTGATGATTCGTGAAGTCACATGTTCTGAATAACAGTCAAGCGATATTTTTGAAGATGGGTTTGTGAATCCTCTTACTTGTACAAAGGATGAGTACCCTTGTTAGATGAAACTTAGATGTTGCAGCCCAAGGAACCTTTTGCAGAAGAGAAAGATTTGATGGGTATGATGATGTCTACCATATGAGATGGAATTTGTTTTTCAAACCGTGGGATAAATTATGGTATATCAAGCTTTTTAGTAAAAACCTTCGCCTTCAATTTGAACACATCATGGATTTGGAATAGCATTTTTACTAAAAGTAAAGGGGCATTGCCGTTAGTAATGATTGCCTATTTTTAAGGATTCAATTCAAGACTCGTGGCATATTTGAATCTACCCCTCTATTTTTGGGGCAATCAATCGGCGCATGATCAATGTATGTGAGGAATTGACAAGGCCATCTTGGCCTAGTACAGCCTATAAAAGCAATGGACTTGTATTCATTAGGGGACCGAGATACACACAGGTACAGAGGATTTTGGCATCTCTTTGGGTCCTCTCTTGCACTCTGTGGCTACAAGCCTATTGTAGGAAGTCACTCTGTGGTGAGGATACAGAGCGTGGGCTTCCGAGTGGAGGGCTAGTAGCACTATAGTGTGAGGGAGTGGCTTGGTTTTGTCCTACGATGTGAGACAGTGGTTAAGTTTGTCATTCTTAGAGCACGTCTGCATATTTGTATACCGATCAATGCGATTCTTCATCTAGTTATGATCATTGTATTGGATGCTTCTCTTATATTGATGTTGTTTAGTTCGGAAATGGAACGTTAACCTAGAGCATCACTTAGAGCATTTCTTGTGCCTATATTGTAATCATATGTTCGAACTAAGGAGTGGTTTGGTCTTCCACTATTGTCTTCTATCATTTCCCTGAGTATTTACAATTCTGTGAAATTATTGTTATCTACCTACTCACAGAAGTGTTAAAGGGTATATTTCCCTAAGGAGAACCTCCCTTGAGTAGGCGAAGTACTGGAGTGCATGGTGTATGCTTCTGCTAAAAATAGATACCCCAGAACCTCCTCTACATTTGTTAAAAGATAAAGGCAAGTATATAGGCATAAATGTTACAAACTATCTATCTTTACTCTATTTAAGTCATATTTATGAATATTCCATGCATGCATGAATCTAACCACTAAATCATATTTTGAATTTACTTTGTGTTTCACCTATTTTCAAGACATAAGATGCACACTTTTAGTTCGAATCAAGAGGAGGAATCTATGTCTTTTGAATTAAATGCACTTCTAGCTAAGCACAGGGTAAGAGACTTAGAGTTTCACCACATAAAATGCGCACTCTCAGTTCAAATCAAGAGGAGGAATATACGTCTATTCAATTCAATGCATTTCTAGCTAAGCATGGGATAAGAAACCAATGTAAATCCATGTACATACGATACAAAATGGTGTTTCTAAGAAGATAAATAGGTCTCTCATGGAAGTGGAAAGTTGTATGGCCAAAATTTAGATATTATTCCATAGCTTTTTTACTTGAGGCTATAATGTGTGTCTCGTTAATATTGAATAGGTCCCCCACTAAGGCACGTTTCATATCTAATCTATCACTCCTTCAATGGCTTGGCATGGTCACATGCCACTCTCTCCTTATCTATATGTTTCCTACATGTTTAGCATGTGTATTAGTGCATGAGAAGCAACACAAAAAAATGGATGAACTTGTGAAACGTACTTCGATTGAGTATAAATTGGAGAACAAAAACTATCTCACTTCTACAATTGTAGCTTATGATGGTTGTAGATTATTTGGACATCAAAACTAAACTTTCAAATGGAAAGATGCACGCATAAGTGTATGTTCTTAAGCCATATTGCTTTGCAAAAATAGAATCTAAGGAAAACTTTTGTGGATTAAGGAAGAAATTGAATGGATTGATGAAATCATGGTATGCTACATATTAGAAGATACATCTCTACATATTTCCACATGGATTTCGAAACAATTCAAGTCTAAGAACATCAAACATGAAGCATTAGATAATGAACACCTTATCATGTTTATTCATG
>CM035426.1:15651704-15659204 GCA_020310875.1 Ceratopteris richardii | reverse complement strand
GTGGATGTAGAGGTCCCAGCCGTTTCAACTCTGGGGGCCTATTGACCTCGGTCAACATGGATCAAGTTGGGTTTCGTTCTTTTTTGGGATTCAGTGCATTATGATCAGTACTCGTTGTTGCCATTCATTATCTAAGGACATCCTACATGGAGAAGAGGCAGATTGCATGGACAGGCTGCTTTAGCCACTTCTAAGACATAGAAGAGTAGTTGAAGTTCGAGATTATACTATATGAGGATTATTCTAGAATGGATGCAATAATGTGTTCCCTGACATAGTATAATTCATCAAGACCCTCCCTCCAGCCCCACCACCTTTCCCCTCTCTCCATGTTTCTTTTGGTCACCTCAAATTTTCCTTTAGTGATCTATTGCTCTAATGTGAAATGAAGACTTCAAAAGGAGGAGTTGACTATGTGAAGGAACTATCATATGAGGGGTTGAGGCATCTTACCATTGAGATTATTCTTTGAATCACCATCCCTCAAATGTAAGGAATGTGCTTCTTAGGATCATTCAAATATCTCGAGGGGCACAAAATGTGGATCTCAACTTGCATACAAAAAGGTCAGTAAAAGTGTGGATGGTAAAAGCGGAAGTGGAGAAATGACTGTTGCTGCCAACCATTCATGACGACTACCTATTTTTGAGGACCCAATTCAATTTACTAACCTACCCCTTCAATTTTGGGCAATCAATCGGCGCATGATAACTGTGCAATTATTGATAACTGCGTGCTCACAAAAGTATTAAAGGGTATATTTCCCTAAGGAGAAGCTCCCTTGAGTAGGTGAAGTACTGGAGTGCTTGTTGTATGCCCTGTGAAAAGTAGATACCCTAGTACCTCCTCTACAGTTTGGCATGCAGGGTGGGAGCTTTGCATTTCTGTGAGAGGCCTTGAGGCTAGTAAATAGTCCTGTTTTTCAGTATTTTTTGCCCTATTGCATTTGCAAGTAGGTACATGACCCATACACGAACAGATAAGGAGCCTCTTCGTGTACGAAGAAGCCTTAATAAGCCAGCTATATCTTTGACTAGTGAACCTACCTCTCCTCTACCCTCCTTGAATTTATCTATTGATTTGGGTGTGACACCACTGTCAAAGGAGAAGCATAGGAGAACATTAGACTTCTCCTCAGATACATCAGAAGAAACATCAGTGCAAATGGAGGATCTCTCTCATTTACTCTCTAGACTCAATATCAAGTTCCCTACCTTTAAGGAACAAGCTTATGAGGATGCTGATGATCATGTGAGGAGATTCATCTCCTTATGCCGTGGACGAGGTGTGCAGAATAGAGAGGATGCAATGTTGGTACTCTTCCCATCCACATTGGAAGGCCTTGCTGACAAATGGTACAGTCAATATGCAGATGGCCATTTTGTTACATCGGCGGCTTTGAAGACGGCATTCTCACAGACATTTCGACCAAGTGATTCCTCGGAAAGAGCTTTAGATCAGCTAGAGAGCCTAAAGCTAAGATCAGGTGAATCCTTTCATGAACTTCACACTAGAACAAAACCACTTGTTGCATGTCTGCCACATGCTTCAGGTGACTTCTTGGTTAAAAAATGGACAGAAAAAGCTCTGCCCAGGTCATCTCAGTAGAAGCTACGTGATTCTCTTAGATTGGATGCAACCCTCAATGATTTTGTTGCAGCAACATCACGCATTGAAGAAGCTAGGCAACATTTTGAAGGGGATACACAATCAAATTATGCTGCAGAACTAGACCCTATTGGGCAACTGAGCAAGGAACTGGAGGCATTGAGAATGCAACAAAATCAACAAGAAGAGAAGGTCTTGCCACCACTACGTCGCACTGATGATGAAGTAGCCCAACTTCGCCGTGAGTTAGAATATTTGCGGACCACTCAGGATATAAGAAGGCAGATTTGGTGTACAATATGTAACAACAATGGACATTCCAATGCTAATTGCCCTAATAAGGTAAGCTGTCAATTTTGTGGAAAGGATGGTCATGAAGCTAGAGACTGTTACTACCTCAAGGGTACACAGCAACGAGGCAACCCTCAAGCTTTGGATTCATATTATGCTAGTACTTCAAATGCACATAATAGAGAGGAAAATCGTACGACAAAGCATAGATATAATAGACCATTGATGTGCTATCGCTGTGGTGAGTATGGCCATATGCAAAATAGGTGTTCCCTTCCAGAAGATGCACCTCCTTGTCAACATTGTCCAGAGGCCAAGGATCACTATACCAAAGACTGCCCAAGAAGCCGTCGTGCTCCAATCCACATGATTGCAGTCTCTCCACAAGAAGAAGGTATGACCACTCAGTCTTATGTTGTTTCATCCTCTGCAATGCCCATGATGACTAGAGCTAGACAAGTTGCAGCAAAGAGAGGAACAACAAGGATTCCAAGATAAAGAGGAGGAAAAGAAGTCTGGGTGGAAGGGCCAAGTAGAAATTGAAGGAGCTTATGAAAGGATGGCTACTTCTCTAAGGGACCAACCAACAAGTCTGTAAGAACACACTCATGAGGTACAAATTGAACAGATCTTGAAAGGTATTCATCACAAGGTTAGTTTGTACGAACTTATAAGGATGGATTAAAAAATAAGAAGTGACTTATTGAAGATTATACACTCTGCTCACTTGATCCAATCACCCAGTATAGATGGTTTCATGGTTGATTTTCCCCCTGCACCCTTGGCAGACTACCAAAGCTCAAGATTATCTGTTTGTATAAAGGATGAAGCTCTCACAGGTGTGATCATAGATGCAGGTTCTGGTATCAATTTGATGCCATATTTCACAATGAAGAAACTCAATTTATACCCCATCAAGATGGCACCATTCACAGTTACACTAGCAGATCAACATCGGGTTGCACCTCTTGGCATTATTGAAAAGGTATTGATGATAGTACAGGGTTGCCACTTTGTTCTGGATTTTGTTGTTATTGCACTTCCACAGGAGACTTCTTACCCTCTACTCCTGGGGAGACCTTGGCTGAGGCAAGCAAAAGCTTTGCAAGATTGGGGGAAAAACAAACTATGGATTTCAACAAGCACCAATAGCCAACTGCAACTACATTTGGAAGAAGGATTCAACTCAGGGAAAACTACTAGGTATACCGTGGACACTCAGGTAATGCCCTCTCTACCCCAAGAAGAAGATACATTATTGAATTGGATGATGGAAAGTGCAGAGTGTTGCACGGTGGAAATCAGTGAAATAAAAGAAGAAGTTATGGATGAAGGAGTTGCAAGAAAAAGACCATGAAGTTCCCAAGGAGTTGAAGAATGGAAGTTTGCAGGAGAATACAAACATCGTAGGGGCAACAACTATAGAAGTTTCAGAAAAGGAAAGTTATGAGCTTGAATGGAGAGAGGATCTTCCCTTTACGGATATACCTCAAGGATGGACCAGAGAACATATTGCAGAATATAAGTTAAAGTCCACTCCTGCATACAGTGGAGATGATTTCTCAAACAAGACTAGTCCTGAAACACTGGTTCAAGAAGTAAACCTAGGGGATGAAGAGAACCCTCAAGTAGTCCACTTAGCCTCCTGGCTATGGCATTATCCCCCTTTACTACAGAAGGTAACTTCTTTACTTTTTGTCTACACAAATGTCTTCGCATGGTCCTACAAAGATCTAACAGGGATACCAAAGGAGCTTGGATTACACCGGATACCCTTAGTTCAGGGAGCCGCACCTGCAAGACGTAGGCCATATCGACTCAATCCAAAGTATGCAGAGGCGGTAAAATTCATAATTACAAAACTAGAAGAAGCAGATATAATTGTTCCAGTAGAACATTCCAGGTGGCTTTCTTCTATGGTTATTGTGCCCAAGAAAAGTAATGGAAAAATAAGAGTCTGTGTTGATTTTTGTGCCTTGAATAAAGTGACTGTTCAAGATGGATTTCCTCAGCCCTTCACAGAGCAAGTACTTGAGGAAGTAGTTGGTCACTATTTGTATAGCTTCCTGGATGGTTTCAGCGGTTACAATCAGATAGTGATCCATCGTGATGATAGGGACAAAACAGCCTTTGTAACTCCATGGGGCACTTATGTCTATACCCGCATGGCTTTTGGTTTAAAGAATGCACCAGCTTCATTTAATAGAACAATGTATCTAATATTGGGCAAATGGTTGACAACATTTTTACCCATTTTCATGGATGACGTTTCAGTATTTTCAGGCACAGATAGAAGAGCAACAGTTCAAGATTTCCATGATCATTTGGAAAATCTAAAAGAAATTTTTGAGCAGTGTCTTAAAACAGGTTTGAAATTAAATCCTGATAAATGTCACTTTTTGGTCACCAAGGGTACTCTTCTTGGTCACATAGTATCTGCTAAAGGGATAACCGTTGAGCATGCAAAGGTTACTGCTATTCTTTCTATGCCGATTCCACAAAGCCCAAAGGAAGTGCAAAGTTTCTTGGGCCATGCAGGATATCATAGAAGATTCATCCGGATGTATTCAGAAATAGCTAAGCCCTTGTCAAGGCTTACCAGTAAAAAGATCCCCTTCTCATGGAAAGTTGAAGCTGAGAAAGCATTTTGTGAACTAAAATTGAGGCTATGTACTGATCCACTTTTAAGTGTTCCTAACTGGTCATTGGAATTTCATGTGCATATAGATGCTAGTCTTCATGTTGTTGGTGCAGTTCTAGCTCAACCATCATCACACAAGGTTTATAGACCTATCTCCTATGCCAGCAGATTACTCACCAAGGCAGAAAGGAATTACAGTACAATAGAAAGGGAAGGTTTGGCTATTGTATTTGCTCTTTAGAGGTTTCGGCATTATCTTCTTGGTGTACATTTTATAGTCATAACTGACCATCAGCCCTTGAAGTACTTGATAAACAAGCCTAGAGTGGCTGGAAGGGTTTGGAGATGGTTACTCCTATTTCAAGAATTTAATTTTGATATTCATATTAAGCCAGGAAGAGAGCACTACATGGCAGATCAAGTGTCAAGGACCGCAATGAGCAAGAAGGCAACAGGTATTAATGATGAACTAGTGGATAGTAATCTCTTCCTAGTGGCAATTCGGACTGATTGGTATGATGGAATTCTCCATTTTTTCACTACTGGAAAACTCCTAGAACACTTGACACCTAAAGAAAAGAGAAGATTGCTCCTGAAAGCCAAAGCATATTCGCTTATAAATGGGAATTTATGTTGGATGTGATGGCTGGGTACAATCAGAAGATCAAGTTGGTGCTGCAAATCCTGCTTCACACCTGCCCTCCTTTCTCTTCAGATATGGTTAGGAGACTCCTTGAGCTTCCAAATGACACCAAGAAACTATAATGTGCTTTACAAATCAATTGTGTAATGACCAAATCAAAACAGATGAGTTTGAACCTTCACAACTCCAAAAACTTTCTATTCCTGTAATGACACTTGCTCAGTCCTAAGCTCAGTGTGACCAGCACACTTGCAATTGGTTTAATTCCTTCTGGGAGTATTAAATTAACTTAACAAGCTACCATTAGCAAGTTAAATCACTCCAATTAACAAACTATACACTGAGCATGATCTTTAGCAAAATCAGAGACACCCCCGACTTTTTAGGAACAACACAGAAATATACCAGTGACTGCTTCGACAGTGATTTCTCCCAATTGGCTGAATAGAATGACCTGAAATTTTGTAGTGTTATAGAATGCTTTGAGCTGGTTCCAATGAGCTTTGAATCATCCAGTTTAGTTCAGTAGATCTTGAGATATGCCCTGTTGAAGTTGACAGACTTGAAGATGATCACTCAGAGAAAAAACAGAGATAATGACTATGAGTATATGTATTGAATCTATCAAATGTACATTCCCATTGGCATGTAGAGTGATGCCCAATGGTACTCAGAGGTGTAGGCTCAATAGTAGCTCTCACACACTCAATGTATTGCTTGGATTTTCCTCGGGAAGTGAGCAACTTTCACCGCGACTTTTTCATAGTCCTTTTATAAGAGTTTGAAGAGAGTTTGAATTTCAAATTCAAATGTAGGCTCCCTCAAATCTCTCATCTAAACTTATGGAGATATTCTCTCCATTCATACCTTTCAAATTCCACGACTTTTGAAGGTGGGTGAGATTACAAGAAGTGAGTTAAGTCATATTGACTTTTACATTGGATAAAAGGTAACTAAGCATAGGCATGTGTTCCTATGATCTTCCTTCAAATGAAGTCTTCATCAATTAATCCAAATTCTTGCTAAACCTTCAAGGTTGAAATCAAATGCTAAGCTCCCAATGTTCAATCTTTATGTTGAGTCTTCAAGGCACAGAACAAAGCCAAGTGTGAAGGCTTGTTTGCACCAACAATTTATATAGATATTGTCAGGATGATATCTTGAGAAAGTGTGTTTATCCAGAGGAGCTAAATCTTTTGCTAGAGGCTGCACACAGTGAAGGACATCTAAAGGGGGAAGAAATGGCTCACAGGATCATCCACAAAGGCTTATGGTGGCCTCATATTTACAAGGATGCGATCAAGTTTGCTAAAGAATGCCACATCTGCCAGAGGTGTGCTCCTACACCAACTAGATTGAATTTCCAACCATTAGTCATATCTACAGGATGGCACCCATTTGAACTATGGGGTCTTGATTTCATAGGACCAATTAGTCCAACTGGTCAACCTGGGGGTAAGAAGTATATTTTGATGGCCACATGCTATGCAACTAAATGGATTGAGGCCAAAGCTACTCTAGATTGCACAGCTTTAACAGTAGCTAAGTTTTTGTATAAACGTATCTTTTCAAGATTCGGTTGCCCATTGGAAATCACTAGTGATAGGGGCACACATTTTGTAAATCAATTGCTCCAATTTATATTTGACAGGTACAAGGTTTTTCATAAAAAATCTTGCACCTACTATCCAAGGGAAAATGGCCAAGCAGAGAGCTCCAATAAGATCTTGATTGGATTGCTTCGCAAATTATCCTTCGATCATCAAAGCTTCTAGCCACAAGCATTGATCGGTGCAATTCGGGCTTTCAGAACTAGGAAGAGGGGAACCACTGGCGAGAGTCCATTTTGTTTAGTATATGGAAAAGAGGTATTAGCACCATTTGAATTTATTATCAAAAAGGAATGGGAGCCAAAAACATGGGAATTGAACCTCCCATTAGGAGATTGGTGGCATTAGAAGAATACAGGGAAGGAGCAATGCAGAAACTTCAGATAACACAAGAAGAGCGCAAGAGAATGCATGACAGGTATCTTTGGTCCAAAGAAGTACAAGAAGGATCCATGGTTTTAGTGCATCAAATCCGAGCAGTTTCAACCAAATTGGCACCCAAATGGATAGGACCTTACAGGGTGGTAAAGGTACTACCTCATGGAGCAGTACATCTGGAGGATTTGCAGGGTAAGAAGATACCCCTGGTCAATATCTCTAGGGTAAAGAATTACCTGAACTAAGTCCAATCAGGAGCACTTCATTCACTGTACATACCGTATTTTATACACTAATTGCAATTTATCTTGATCTTTTTGAAATAAGCA
>CM035426.1:15641704-15649204 GCA_020310875.1 Ceratopteris richardii | reverse complement strand
AAATGAACATAACTCAAAATGGAAGAATCCAATGATTAGGGAAATTTGTATGGTTATACTAGACCGTACGCTGAATCTAACAAGCTTTAAATCATTGCATTTGGGTAAGTAACCACTGAGAAATGGCTCTGACAAGTTGAGTAAAAAAGTCGGGTACCTGACAGAGAAGTGAAGATGAACAGACACTGTTGACTTCAACTGAACATAAATGAAGATTGCAACATCCAAATGACATGAAAACTTGTGAGCATATAGTAGACTTATAGAGCTAACTTTACCAAGTTAAATCACTAAAACGGATGCACGAAGCACAGAGAAACAATCTTTGCAATCTGACTAAGAAAACTGAGAGTAATGGCAGTGAGTAGTACACTTCACAAGAACATGGAAATATGAACCCAAATGATAATGAACATGAAAGTATATTGCTTGTACAATACAATGGACTTATTGATACATATGTGTGCCTTGGAATCACACCTTGATATGGCATAAAGCTCAGCTCTTGGAGGTCTTCACATAGGTCTCTCTAACCACGACTAAAATTGCCATCTATTTATAGCTGAGTTTGGGAGGCTAACTTCCCTCAATCACTCTCCAATCAATCAATGATTGATTTGATTCTCTACCTACCACAAATCACGAATTCGTGGCTCCTCTTTCCGTTTTTGATCATGTGGAATCAACCACTTAAGATTCTTTCACTTTTACATTAAGTAAACTCTTCAAAAGTTACAAGAGGTAGTTCACAAGTGAACTTTACATAGTCTTCATTTTGAAGCTTCTTTTATGACTTTGTGGGACTCAAGATACTTAGGCTTGTCATAGACTTGCTCCAAGAGCTCCCCCTCAAGCCAAGTATGCTTGAGGTCTTCAATCTTCCAAGATTACGTGCAAACCAATCATGGCTTTGAACTTGTAGAGCTTTGTACCATCCAATGCTTTGGTTAGAATATCTGCACATTGTTGATGAGTGGACACATATGATATTTGAATCTCTTTGCTTAGAACCTTCTCTCGTACATAGTGATAATGAACTTCAATATGTTTAGTCCTTGCATGAAAAATAGGATTAGCAGCCAAGTGAATAGAACTCATATTGTCACCAAAAATAGTTGGAGTTCCAAACTCCAATCCAAGATCTTTGAATAATGTCTTCATCCACATAGCTTCCTGAGTAGCTATGGAAAGACCTATATATTCAGCTTCAGTAGAAGATAGAGCAACTGTAGGTTGCTTCTTGGATGACCATGAAATAAGCTTTGAACCTGTAAAGGTAAGATAACCTGAAGTGCTCCTTCTATCTTCCTTGGAGCCAGCCCAATCTATATCAGAAAATAGCTTCAAACCTAAATCAGATACATAAGGATAATAAAGTCCTTCATTTATGGTTACTTTGAGATACTTGAGAATCCTTTTGGAAGCATCCATATGTGGTTTCCTTGGTGTGTGCATAAATTGGCTTAGCACACTCACACTGTAACATATATCTACTCTTGTCAATGTGGCATAGTTGAGACTACCCACTAGACTTTGATATGATGTGATGTCCTCTATGAGTTCACCTTCATGTGAGCTCAATTTGTGATTGACCTCCATTGGAGTACCTGCAATCTTACAATCTTGCATCTTGAATTTCGCCAACATGTCCTTAATGTACTTTCTTTGAGTGAGAAACAAACCATGATCTTTGTAGACAACTTCCAAACCTAGGAAGTAGGTAAGTGAACCCAAATCACTTATCTTGAACTCTTCTCTCATCTGATCTTTGATCTTCTTCATACCATCTGCATCATTTCCTGTCAATATAATATCATCTACATATACACATAGGTAGATGATCTCAGAATTATTCTTTTTAATAAAGAGTGAAGGATCTGCCTTGCTTGGTTGAAAGCCTTTGTCCTACAAGAATGAAACAAGCCTAAAATTCCAAGATCTTGGAGCTTGCTTGAGACCATACAATGCTTTGTTAAGTTTACACACATAATCAGGATAAACTTGATTCTCAAAACCGGGTGGTTGTGCCATATATACCTCTTCTATTATCCAACCATTCAAGAATGCATTCTTTACATCTAGTTGAAGTATCTTCCAATTCTTGGAAGAGGCAATACTAAGCAAAAATCTAATAGTAGGCATCTTTGCCACAGGAGAGAAGGTCTCCTCATAATCAATTCCCTGAGTTTGTGCAAAGCCTTTTGCTACAAGCCTTGCCTTATACCTATTAATGGAACCATCAGAATTCTTCTTGAGTTTATAGACCCATCTTGAGCCTATTACCTTCATGGATGAAGTCTTGGGCACCAAATCCCAAGTGTTGTTTTCCTCAAGTGCTTCAATCTCTTCCTTCATTGCATGCTTCCATTTTGTTTTTGCTTTGGCCTCTTCAAATGATGATGGCTCCTCTTAGTTTATGTCCTGTGCTATGTAGATAGAATGTTTAGTTACTAATGAGGTGTCAAACCCATACCTTTCTGGTTTTTTCTTTTCCCTCATAGATCTTCTTAGGCCATGATGTGATGATTCTACCTCATGTCCAAGTTCTTGCAATTTTGCTTTACCTTTAGACTTCCATGCTTTGATCTTTTCCATATGAGATTCTTCATCATCCTCAGAGGTGTCTTGTTCTTCAATCTTTGGTTGTTCTCTACCAAGCTTTGGAAAATCTTCTTCAAGATTATATGGTAAATTGACCTTCCTACATGAATCTTCATACCATGAATTGTTTTCATCAAAAACTACATCTCTGCTTACCAAGAATCCTTTGTTGGTAGGGTTGTATAACCTGTAGCCCTTTTGATTGTTGTCATATCCAATAAATACACACCTTTCTGCCTTTGGATCTATCTTGCCTCTAACCTGTGAAGGAACATGAGCAAAAGCAATACATCCAAAAATTTTACAATGATCTAAGCTTGGTCTTCTTCCATTCCAAGCCTCATATGGAGTCATCCCATCAAGGGATTTTGAAGGCAACCTGTTAATCAAGTAAGTGGTTGTAGATACAGCCTCAGCCCATAGATAATTAGGTAAATGCTTTTCATTTAACATGGACCTTGCAGCTTCAACAATTGTCCTATTCCTCCTTTCTGCCACTCCATTTTGCTGAGGAGTGTACCTTGTAGTTACCTCTCTTTTGATTCCTCTTTCTTGAAGAAAATAATCAAAATCATGGGAGAAGTATTCTCCCCCTCCATCTGACCTTAGCCTTTTTAGTGATTTACCTGTTTGATTCTCCACAAGAGCCAAATATCTTTTGAAACATGAAAAAAGTTCATCTTTGTGTTTCATAAAGAATAGGATAGTCCATCTGCTGCAATCATCAATAAAGGAGACATAATACCTTGATCCAGATATTGAAGCTTCCTTGCTAGGTCCCCATACATCTGTATGAACCAACTCCAAGAGATCTCCATGCATATAACCTTTCTTCATGAATGGTAACCTGTGAGACTTTCCAAATTGACATGCACTACACTTATAAATCATATGTTGTTTTGACAAATTAGGGAGTCCAAGTACACTTTGGTCCCTGCAAATTTGCTTTAATGACCTTTCACCAATATGTGCTAACCGTTTGTGCCATACTTCCAATTCTTTGAGTGTCTGACTACCATAATTAAAGAGAGCAATGTTTCTAGTGTCCTGTAATTCAAATGTGAACAATCTACCTATCTTTTCACCTTTTGCAATTTTTCTGAATCCTTGACTTGGATCTTCAACAAATGCTCCTGCTTTTGTGAACCTGACTTGCAACCCTTTCTCTACTATCTGCCCAACACTTATCAAATTCTTTGTAATGGTAGGGACATAGAGTACCTTACTGAGTAGGTTGATGTTTCCATCAGGTGCTTTGACATTGCCTATTTTCTCCACAGGATGTTTTGTATCATCTCCTGTTTGTACCTCATGCTTATTCCTTGGATCTTCTAAATCTGATAGGAGCGCCACATTTCCTGCCACATGATTTGAACAACCTGAATCTATGTAGAAAACATGCTCATCAGATTTACCTTGTGGCATAGCCATGTTCATGATCAATAATGAATCCTCTTTGTTTGAGTCTTCTGTGTAGTTATTGTAGTCTCTCCTTCCTTTGTAGCCTCCTTGATAGTTTGAATGATTGTAATTGTTGTAGTTGCCATGATAATTGTTGAACCTTCCTCTTGAGTAGCCATAACTTCCTCTATTGTATCCTCTGCCTCTTTGATTCCTGGAATTTCTAAAGCAATTTTCAGTTATATGATTAGTTAATCCACAAATAGAACATGGTTGGAGTCTTGGGATCTCCCCCTGCCTTGTCTACCTCCTCTTCCTCTACCTCTGCCATGTCTTCCTCTACCTGCATAGTTAGCTTGATATGTACCTGCTTCATCATCCACTTTCTTTGCCTTTCCTTTGTTATCTTTGGACTTGCTTTTATCAATGTATAAAGCTGAAGATTGATTACCTTTAGAGCTTTCTCCATTTTTGATAAGCTTTCCCTCTTGAGTAAGTAGTTGTCCAACGAGTGTATTGAAATCAGGTACATGCATGTCCATGTACAAATCCATAGCTGTGGTGAATGCTTCGCACTTGTCATCTGCCTTCAAGCCATTGATGACCTGCCTTACAACTTGCTCTTCATCTATTACCTCTCCAATGCTTCCCAACTGATCCGCTATGTCCTTGAGCTTTGTGAAAAAATCAGTCACATTTTGTTTGGGAGCCTTCTTGAGAGTTGTGAAATCCAGCCATAGTTGATGCTTCCTAGCTTTAGTACTTGAAGAGAAGAAGGCTTCAAGTGCATCCCACACTTCCTGAGATGTCTTACAACTTCTAATGTGAGGCAACAAAAAATATGAGATAGAGTTGAGGAGATAAGACCTTGCAAGTGCATCCTTGGAGCACCATGTGCTCAATCTTTCTTGCTCTTCTTGTGTTGGTTGACTTTTGTTCCTGAAACTTGGCATAACTTCATCTCTAGCCACATAACCATATAAACTTCTACCTTGGAGATAAGCTTCCATTCTTAATGACCAAGCTGAGTAGTTACCTCTGTCCAATTTGTCAATTGATGAAGGAAATCCATCTGCCATGTTGTCCAACCTTGCTCTGATACCACTGTGAAGAGATGGATACCTGAAGAGGTGTTGCAAAATCCTTGATCTACAGCAGCCAATTGAACTCCAGGAGTATATGGTGGGCCCTTTTAGCTTGCCAGTGGATGTATTAGACACCCTATGTACCTTGGAAGATCACTCTCAAAAAGATAGATCAAAACAGATAAGTTGGAGTTAGCTCAGAGGTGAAAAACTTGCTATTTTTGGTTCATACACCTGTCTAGTGTTTTACATAATTCTCTGAGCACAGCAGCAATTAGCTTAATTCCTCTTGGGGAAGTCTAGGTAGGTTAAAGAGCTAACTTTCAAGAGTAATCTCATTAAAAATAATAAACCACACACTCAGAATGAGTTTTAACAAGTGATGACATCATCCCGATTTTCACGGGCTGCTACAGTTTGAGACTAGTGAGTAGAAAAATAAACATAACTCAAAATTTAGGACTCCAATGATTATGAAAATTTATATGGTTATACTCGACAGTAAGTGGAATCTAACAAGCTTTAAATCATTGCATTTGGATAAGTAACCACTGAGAAATGGCTCTAACAAGTTGAGTGCAAACGTCGGGTACCTGACAGAGAAGTGAAGATGAACAGACACTGTTGACGTCAACTGAACATAACTGATGATTGCAACATCCAAATGACATGCAAATTTGTGAGCATATAGTAGACTTATAGAGCTAACTTTACCAAGTTAAATCACTGAAAATGATGCACCAAGCACAGAGAAACAATCTCTGCAATCTGACTGAGAAAACTGAGAGTAATGGCAGTAAATAGTACACTTCACAAGAACATGGAAATATGAACCCAAATGATAATGAAAATGAAAGTATATTGCTTGTACAATACAATGGACTTACTGATACATATGTGTGCCTTGGAATCACACCTTGATATGGCATAAAGCTCAGCTCTTGGAGGTCTTCACATAGGTCTCTCTAACCACGACTAAAATTGCCATCTATTTATAATTGAGTTTGGGAGGCTAACTTCCCTCAATCACTCTCCAATCAATCAGTGATTGATTTGATTCTCTACCTACCACAAATCACAAATTCGTGGCTCCTCTTTCCCTTTTTGATCATGTGGACTCAACCACTTAAGATTCTTTCACTTTTACATTAAGTAAACTCTTCAAAAGTTCCAAGAGGTAGTTCACAAGTGAAGTTTACATATTCTTCATTTTGAAGCTTCTTTTATGACTTTATGGGACTCAAGACAATACTTAGGCTTGTCATAGACTTGCTCCAATGCACCTCCCACCCTGTGACCCCCCTCCTCTCCCCAACCCGCCAGCCCCCACCCCGCCCCTCCATGCCCAGCAGCCTCCTCCCCCTCTCTCTCTCTGTCTCTCTCTCTCTCTCTCTCGCTCTCTCCCTCTCTTCCCCCGCCACCACACCTGCCCCTCTCTCTCTCTCTCTCTCCTCCCCCTCTCTCTTCCCTCGCTTGCCCACTACCTCCCTCCCCACGAACCCCCTCCTCTCCCCACCTCGCCAGTTCCCACCCTGCCCCTCCATGCCCCGTAGCCTCCTCCCCTCTCTCTCTCTCTCTCTCTCTCTCTCTCTCTCTCTCTCTCTCTCTCTCTCTCTCTCTCTCTCTCTCTCTCTCTCTCTCCTCCCTCTCTCTCTTCCCCCCCTTGCCCACTACCTCCCACCCCGCGACCCCCCTCCTCTCCCCACCCTGCCAGCCCCCACCCCGCCCCTCCATGCCCCGTCTCTCTCTCTCTCTCTCTCTCTCTCTCTCTCTCTCTCTCTCTCTCTCTCTCTCTCTCTCTCTCTCTCTCTCTCTCTCTCTCTCTCTCTCTCTCTCTCCCTCCCTCTCTCTCTCCCTCTCTCTCTCTCTCTCTCCCCTCCCTCTCTCTCTTCCCCCGCCTGCCCACCACCTCCGTCCGCGCCCCACCACCTCCCACCCCGCGACCCCCCCTCCTGTCCCCACCCCGCCAGCCCCCACCCCACCCCTCCATGCCCCGCAGCCTCCTCCCTCTCTCTCTCTCTCTCTCTCTCTCTCTCTCTCCCTCCCTCCCTCTCTTCCCCCACCACCACACCTCCCTCCCTCTCTCTATCTCTCTCTCTCTCTCTCTTTCTTTCTCTCTCTCTCTCTCTCTCTCTCTCTCTCTCTCTCTCTCTCTCTCTCTCTCTCTCTCTCTCTCTCTCTCTCTCTCTCTCTCTCTCTCCCTCCCCCTCTACCCCCTGCATCCCACTGCCCCCACCACCCGCCTCCCCTCAGCCTCTCTCTCTCTTCCCCGTTCGCCCCCCGCACCCCACTTCCCCTTCCGCCCCCTCCCCTCAGCCTCTCTCCCTCTTCCCACTCCGCTCCCCGCATCCCACCCGGCCCCTCCATCCTGCAACCCCCGCCTGTCCATCCCGACACCCCTGCCCCCCTGCCC
>CM035426.1:15621704-15636704 GCA_020310875.1 Ceratopteris richardii | reverse complement strand
AGTAATGAAGAAGAAAATGTTGTAGAATTCTGCGCATCAATCTTCTCTCCCATTCTCCTTCTGTGCTTAATCTTTTGAGGAATCCTTTTGCACTTATCTAAGTCCATAGCTAATCCATCTATGGCTAGAATTTGAGAGATTAATTACAATCAGGCTGAGAGAATTTTGATTAGGAACATTCATATGTAAGAATGTTCTAAGAGTCGTAAAATCTGGCGCACATTTCATCTTCAAAGAAATGGTCAGTGCTCAGTCCACAGTGTAAAGTTTTACACAAGTGAGGGCTCAAAATCTAAGTTGGAAGGTAAGCCATCTATGGCTAGAAGATCTTGATCAAACGGGTTCAACATTGTGAGAACCAGTGCTAAGAAGTTGCAGGTGTCAAAGTCGCCATTGCAGAGAAGCTCTTTCAGACATAGGTAAATTGTTTCACACATTTCTCAGTGTGTACTCAATCATTTTGAGAAATTTAACTTGGTAAAGTTGCGCAATCTCAAGGCGAAGTGTTGTGCAAAGTTTTGTCAAAAACTTTACAGAATTGATTAGTCAATGAGTGATTAATCTGCAGCAGACTTTTCTGAAGAAGTTGAATTTTTCAGAATAATCAATTTTCTGATAAATTGGTGAATGATCTCTAAGTTTGGTGGAGTCTAAGGTTAATCTTGATATAGAGGTGATCTAAATTCAAGGTTAACTTGTTCTTTTGGAGATTAACATTCTCCATCAGTGGTATCAGAGCAGGTTGTGTCAAAATTGAGAAAAAGAAGACTCCGACTACTTCAGAAATACAAAACTTTACATTTCGAAGGTGCAAAGGTTAAAGTGTGAAGAAAGATTGAAGGAAGACATACAAAGAGTATCAAAAGGATCAGAAGGAGCAACATTCAAAGTAAAGGTACATTCATTATCTGTAAAGGTTGAAGTTTTGAGACTACAGGTGAAGCAAGGATGGGAGATAGTCTCCAAATTGAAAAGTTGGATAGAGAGAACTATCCTGCATGGTCTATGAGGATGGAAGCTCATCTTATGAGCAAAGATCTGATAGGATACATCACAGGAGATGAAGAAAAGCCAGAATTCAGAGATCCTAGTGTTCCAACTAGGGAGGAGCTTGCAGACTTGAAGAATTGGATGAAGAAAGATGCTCAAGCAAGGAGCATAATCTACATGGCAGTCAATGACTATTTGCTTCCTCACATTAGAGGACTTGAAAGTGCATGTGACATTTGGAATGCTTTGGAGGAGCATTTCCAAAACACAACCAAATCAAGGAAGGCTTCACTATGGGCAGAATTTACTACTTTCAAGAAGAAGGCCTCACAATCAATCTCTGATTATGTGACAAAGATGAAGGACATTGCAGATTCTCTAGGTGCAGTGGATGAAGACATTGAAGAAGACAAATTGGTAAGACAAATACTCACAGGGCTAAGAGGAGATGAGAAGTGGAAGCCCTTCATTTTATCTACAGAACTTTCATTAGATCACTTTACTCCTGATTTGAATCAATTGTTAGGTCATATGCTAACTTTTGAGAATGATGTCAAAGGAGATGTTGATAAGAGTGCAGGTCATGCAATGTACTCTAAAGACAAGAAGAAAGCTAACAAAGGAAAGCAACAATCAGGTGAAGAAGAAGGTACATCAAACCAAGCAAATTTCATAAGAGGAAGAGGAAATGGCAGAAGTAGAGGAAGAGGCAGAAACAACAAAGATAATGCAAGAGCTTGTTGGATATGTGGTAAGACCAATCATCTATCTCATGATTGTTGGCATAATAATCAAAACAATGGTAATTATCAGAACTTTAATCAAAGAGCAAGAGGTGGTAGATTTCAGAGAGGAAACTTCAGAGGTAGAGGTGGTAGGAATTCTTTTGGAAGAGGTGGAGGAAGAAGCTTCCAAAATCAATCCTATAATAACACCTACTACAACTATGCATCAGATCAGAAGGAGGATTCGACTCTCATTATGAATACATGTGAAACTTCACATGAGGACATGAGAGTGTTCTATATTAATTCAGGATGTAGTAATCATTTAAGTGGAAATATTGCTTTGATGACTGACCTAGATCATAATGCAATTAATCATACAGTTCAGACAGGTGATAATACAAAGCATAAGGTAAAGTCAATTGGTTCAGTCAAAGCTAAGGATGGGAGCACTCTTCTGAGTAAGGTTCTTTATGTTCCCACAATCCCAAAGAATTTGATCAGTGTAGGTCAAATTGTGGAAAAAGGATATGAGGTAAGGTTCACTAATGATGGAGTTTATGTTGAAGACCCTAGTCAAGGGTATAAACAGGTTGTTATAGGAAAGAAAGAAGGAAGGCTTTTCACATTGAAGGTACAAGGAAATGTTGGACATGCTATGTTCACATATGGAGAGCAGAAGGTGTCAGAATTGGATCTTTGGCACAAAAGACTTGGACACTTTAATGAAAGAGGTATTAAAGAAATGATTTACAATGATTCAGTGGTTGGATTGCCTAACATTGCAGGTCAACACATGACATACAGATGTGAGGCATGTCAATTAGGTAAGGCTCATAAGCAATCCTATTCCAAGCATGGGTTTATGTATTCAGAAAGACTTGAATTGGTGCATAAAGATGTGTGGGGTCCTTCAAAGGACTTTAGTATAAATGGTTCAAGATATTATGTCATATATGTTGATGATGCTACCAGGTGGATCACAATTTATGTGATTAGAGAAAAGTGAGAAGTGTTTAATACATTTAAACACTATCATGCATATGCAAAAAGAATTACAGGTCAAAAATTGAAGAGACTAAGGTCAGATGGAGGGGGAGAGTATTTTTCAAATGAGTTCAATGATTATTTGTGGAATGCAAGTATAAAGAGAGAAGTTACTTGCAGGTACTCTCCTCAACAAAATGGGGTAGTAGAAAGAAGAAACAGGACACTTGTTGAATTTGCAAGGTCCATGATGAAAGAGAAGAATTGCCCAAATTATTTGTGGGCTGAGGCTGTTAATACAGCTACATATTCGGTTAATAGATTGCCTTGTAAAGCTTTGCAGGGCATGACACCATATGAAGCTTGGTGGGGTAAGAAACCTACCTTGGATCATTGCAGAATATTTGGATGCTTGGCATATGCATATGTGCCATCTCACAGTATGATCACGTGGATCAGAAATCCTTTTGTACACATCTAAGCTAGAAGCTAATGAAGCTATGTTAAAAGTTTCATGGTCTAATTCCTTTCATGTTGTGAGTATGATCAATAGGAACATGTGTATGTAAAGTCTGCAGGTAGACCTCTTAGAGTTGTGCAGTTTTTCGTGTCAATGTTTTGCTTAGATCTCAGTGTACAGTGTAAAGTCTTTAATGAATGAGCATTCCAAATCTAAGTTAAAGGTAACAAAGATATGGCTAAAAGCATTTGGCAAAATGGGATCTGTGCTGTGAGAAATCAACCTTAGAAGTTACCTATGTCAAAGTCGCTTGTTCAGGAAGACAGTTTCTGACATACCTTTGATCTTAAGGATCAAATTAAAGTTTTAATGATTCATTTGAAGGACTAATGGTTGATATTATTGCGCAAAGGTAGTGTGGAGATATATGCATCATTGGTTTGAAGAAATTTGAAGACATATGCAGGTAATGAAGTCAATCAGTGAAGAAGACTCTTGAAGGATGAAGAATTTCACTCAGAGAAGTGATAGTTGAAAGTTTTGGTAAATGAAGATAACATTTGTGTAAAGTGTGATCCATAACTGATATAGATGTGATCTTAAATATGTATAGATCAAACCTTTGGAGATTTAGAGGTCTCCAACAATGGTATCAGAGCTGAAGGTGCAACACAAGTGAAGTAAAGGCATTGGAAGTCCCGTCTATTGCAGGCATTGAAGTCGTTTCAAATTGAAGGAGCACAAGATCAAAGTTTGAAAGAAAACGTGAAGGAGAACCAAGCATGAGTTCAAAGGATCAAGAAGGATTAAAGCTTCATATCAGAGGTACACTCTATTATCATAAATCATAGTAATTGTAGACACAAAAGATCAAAGATGGGAGAAAGCTTGCAGATTGATAAGCTAGATAAGGAGAACTATCCAGATTGGTCCATTAGGATGGAGGCACACCTCATGAGCAAAGATTTGATGGCATTCATTACAAAAGAAGAAGAAAATCCTGAGTTTGAAGATCCTAGTGTTCCAACTAGGGAGGAACTTGCAGGTTTGAAGAATTGGATGAGAAAGGATGCTCAAGCTAGGAGCATCATTTACATGGTTGTAAATGATTATCTTCTACCTCACATCAGAGGATTAGAAAGTGCAACAGATGGGTGGAATACTTTGGAAGAGCATTTCCAAAACACAACCAAGTCAAGGAAGTCCTCATTATGGGCAGAATTCACAACTTTCAAGAAGAAGATCTCAGAATCAATTTTTGATTATGTGGCAAGAATGAAGGATATTGCAGATAGCTTGGGAGCAATAGATGAAGACATCGAAGAGGATAAGTTGGTAAGGCAAATACTCATTTTACTCCTGATCTTAATCAATTGCTAGGACACATGCTAACTTTTGAGCAGGACATTAAGGGAGACAATGATAGGAGTGCAAGTCAAGCTATGTACTCCAAGGACAAGAAAACGAATGGCAAAGGGAAGCCGTTAACTGATGATGAAGGAACTTCAAGTCAAGCTCACTTTACAAAAGGAAAGATAAACTTCAGAGCTAAAGGAAGAGGAGGTAAGTACAAAGACAATATTAAAGCTTGTTGGATTTGTGGCAGAACCAATCATTTGGCAAATGATTGTTGGTATAACAATCAAAATGGTGGAAGTAACAACTAGAGCTTCAATCAAAGAGGTAGAGGAGGCAGAAGCCAAAGAGGCAACTTCAGCGGAAGAGGTTGTAGGACATCCTATGCTAGAGGAGGTGGAAGAAGTTTTCAATCTCCATCCTGTTGGAGCAGAGCAATCATCAATAAGTGATTACATGAAGTCCAAAAGTGAAAAGATATGTGGAACGATGAAGATTACTTTCAAAGGAAGAGAATAGAATCAGAAATGTTTCTTTTGTACATTACTCTTGTAAATAGTTCAATGTATTTTGAAAAAGGATGACGAGTTAGACTCGTATATATATCTACAGATATGTATTCGTAGAAAGAGAGAGAGAGTGATATAGATCAGATAGAGAAGACAATAGGTGAAGAGGTGATGAACATTGTATGTATCATCAACCATATGTATGAAAAGTAATGAAGAAGAAAATGTTGTAGAATTCTGCGCATCAATCTTCTCTCCCATTCTCCTTCTGTGCTTAATCTTTTGAGGAATCCTTTTGCACTTATCTAAGTCCATAGCTAATCCATCTATGGCTAGAATTTGAGAGATTAATTACAATCAGGCTGAGAGAATTTTGATTAGGAACATTCATATGTAAGAATGTTCTAAGAGTCGTAAAATTTGGCGCACATTTCATCTTCAAAGAAATGGTCAGTGCTCAGTCCACAGTGTAAAGTTTTACACAAGTGAGGGCTCAAAATCTAAGTTGGAAGGTAAGCCATCTATGGCTAGAAGATCTTGATCAAACGGGTTCAACATTGTGAGAACCAGTGCTAAGAAGTTGCAGGTGTCAAAGTCGCCATTGCAGAGAAGCTCTTTCAGACATAGGTAAATTGTTTCACACATTTCTCAGTGTGTACTCAATCATTTTGAGAAATTTAACTTGGTAAAGTTGCGCAATCTCAAGGCGAAGTGTTGTGCAAAGTTTTGTCAAAAACTTTACAGAATTGATTAGTCAATGAGTGATTAATCTGCAGCAGACTTTTCTGAAGAAGTTGAATTTTTCAGAATAATCAATTTTCTGATAAATTGGTGAATGATCTCTAAGTTTGGTGGAGTCTAAGGTTAATCTTGATATAGAGGTGATCTAAATTCAAGGTTAACTTGTTCTTTTGGAGATTAACATTCTCCATCAGTGGTATCAGAGCAGGTTGTGTCAAAATTGAGAAAAAGAAGACTCCGACTACTTCAGAAATACAAAACTTTACATTTCGAAGGTGCAAAGGTTAAAGTGTGAAGAAAGATTGAAGGAAGACATACAAAGAGTATCAAAAGGATCAGAAGGAGCAACATTCGAAGTAAAGGTACATTCATTATCTGTAAAGGTTGAAGTTTTGAGACTACAGGTGAAGCAAGGATGGGAGATAGTCTCCAAATTGAAAAGTTGGATAGAGAGAACTATCCTGCATGGTCTATGAGGATGGAAGCTCATCTTATGAGCAAAGATCTGATAGGATACATCACAGGAGATGAAGAAAAGCCAGAATTCAGAGATCCTAGTGTTCCAACTAGGGAGGAGCTTGCAGACTTGAAGAATTGGATGAAGAAAGATGCTCAAGCAAGGAGCATAATCTACATGGCAGTCAATGACTATTTGCTTCCTCACATTAGAGGACTTGAAAGTGCATGTGACATTTGGAATGCTTTGGAGGAGCATTTCCAAAACACAACCAAATCAAGGAAGGCTTCACTATGGGCAGAATTTACTACTTTCAAGAAGAAGGCCTCACAATCAATCTCTGATTATGTGACAAAGATGAAGGACATTGCAGATTCTCTAGGTGCAGTGGATGAAGACATTGAAGAAGACAAATTGGTAAGACAAATACTCACAGGGCTAAGAGGAGATGAGAAGTGGAAGCCCTTCATTTTATCTACAGAACTTTCATTAGATCACTTTACTCCTGATTTGAATCAATTGTTAGGTCATATGCTAACTTTTGAGAATGATGTCAAAGGAGATGTTGATAAGAGTGCAGGTCATGCAATGTACTCTAAAGACAAGAAGAAAGCTAACAAAGGAAAGCAACAATCAGGTGAAGAAGAAGGTACATCAAACCAAGCAAATTTCATAAGAGGAAGAGGAAATGGCAGAAGTAGAGGAAGAGGCAGAAACAACAAAGATAATGCAAGAGCTTGTTGGATATGTGGTAAGACCAATCATCTATCTCATGATTGTTGGCATAATAATCAAAACAATGGTAATTATCAGAACTTTAATCAAAGAGCAAGAGGTGGTAGATTTCAGAGAGGAAACTTCAGAGGTAGAGGTGGTAGGAATTCTTTTGGAAGAGGTGGAGGAAGAAGCTTCCAAAATCAATCCTATAATAACACCTACTACAACTATGCATCAGATCAGAAGGAGGATTCGACTCTCATTATGAATACATGTGAAACTTCACATGAGGACATGAGAGTGTTCTATATTAATTCAGGATGTAGTAATCATTTAAGTGGAAATATTGCTTTGATGACTGACCTAGATCATAATGCAATTAATCATACAGTTCAGACAGGTGATAATACAAAGCATAAGGTAAAGTCAATTGGTTCAGTCAAAGCTAAGGATGGGAGCACTCTTCTGAGTAAGGTTCTTTATGTTCCCACAATCCCAAAGAATTTGATCAGTGTAGGTCAAATTGTGGAAAAAGGATATGAGGTAAGGTTCACTAATGATGGAGTTTATGTTGAAGACCCTAGTCAAGGGTATAAACAGGTTGTTATAGGAAAGAAAGAAGGAAGGCTTTTCACATTGAAGGTACAAGGAAATGTTGGACATGCTATGTTCACATATGGAGAGCAGAAGGTGTCAGAATTGGATCTTTGGCACAAAAGACTTGGACACTTTAATGAAAGAGGTATTAAAGAAATGATTTACAATGATTCAGTGGTTGGATTGCCTAACATTGCAGGTCAACACATGACATACAGATGTGAGGCATGTCAATTAGGTAAGGCTCATAAGCAATCCTATTCCAAGCATGGGTTTATGTATTCAGAAAGACTTGAATTGGTGCATACAGATGTGTGGGGTCCTTCAAAGGACTTTAGTATAAATGGTTCAAGATATTATGTCATATATGTTGATGATGCTACCAGGTGGATCACAATTTATGTGATTAGAGAAAAGTGAGAAGTGTTTAATACATTTAAACACTATCATGCATATGCAGAAAGAATTACAGGTCAAAAATTGAAGAGACTAAGGTCAGATGGAGGGGGAGAGTATTTTTCAAATGAGTTCAATGATTATTTGTGGAATGCAAGTATAAAGAGAGAAGTTACTTGCAGGTACTCTCCTCAACAAAATGGGGTAGTAGAAAGAAGAAACAGGACACTTGTTGAATTTGCAAGGTCCATGATGAAAGAGAAGAATTGCCCAAATTATTTGTGGGTTGAGGCTGTTAATACAGCTACATATTCGGTTAATAGATTGCCTTGTAAAGCTTTGCAGGGCATGACACCATATGAAGCTTGGTGGGGTAAGAAACCTACCTTGGATCATTGCAGAATATTTGGATGCTTGGCATATGCATATGTGCCATCTCAATTGAGGCATAAGTGGGAGCCTAAGGCAGAAAAGTATGTATTCATTGGCTATGATGATAAGAAAATGGGATACAGGTTGTGGAATCCATCCACAAAGCAATTCCTTGTATCCAAGGATGTTACATTTGATGAGCAAGGTACTTGGTATGCAGGTAAATATAATGTACATGCAGATGATGAAGAAGTAGTGGAACAAAGAAAAGGTAAAGCAAAGATTCAATTACTTGATGAAAGTGAGAACAATGAAGTACAGGTTGAATATGAAGAGAGGCCAAGGTTTGATCCAGAATGTGATGAACCAGAAACTTCAAGAAGTGCAGAAGTTAGGAGGTCATCTAGGCACAAATGGCAACCTACAAGGTATAGCTATGACACTTCATTCTTAACTACTAAAGATTATGCTTATTTGGTAAAAGCAGATGAAGACCCTTCTACATATGAAGAGGCCAAAGGAAAGAAGAATTGGGAAGATGCTATGCAAGAGGAGTATGATGCATTGATAGAGAATCAAACATGGGATTTGGTTCCTAAACCTAATAGTCAGAAAATCATTGGTTGTAAGTGGGTTTACAAGACTAAAAGATTTGCAGATGGAAGTGTGTCTAGGTACAAAGCTAGACTTGTTGTGAAAGGGTATGCACAGACATATGGAGTGGACTATGATGAGACTTATAGTCCTGTGGCAAAGATGACAACCATCAGGACACTCATAGCAATTGCTGCTTGCAAAGGTTGGAAGTTATCTCAATTAGATGTAAAAAATGCTTTCTTGAATGGTTACATTTCAGATGAAGTCTACATGGAGCAACCAGATGGGTTCAAAGATCAAGTGAGTCCAAATTATGTGTGTAAGCTCAAGAGAGCTTTGTATGGGTTGAAGCAGGCCCCAAGGGCTTGGAATTATAGGCTTGTAAAATTCTTGAATGATCTTGGATTTCAAGCATCAAAGGCAGATAGTAGCTTGCTAGTCAAAGCAAGTGAAGATGGGTTCATTTATGTTTGTATTTATGTTGATGACATAATACTTACAGGAACAGATGATAAAGGAATACAAATGATCAAGAAGCAGATGGAGAAAGAGTTCAAAATCAGTGATTTGGGGAACCTATCATTCTTCTTAGGAATGGAGATTTCTTATACTCAACATGGAGTATATGTGACACAAGAAAGGTATCTTAAAAATTTGCTAACCAAATTTAAAATGGAAGATTGCAGGGTTGCACCTACACCTTTGGAAGTAAACCATAAATTGTCTAGGTTTGGAGGAGAAGAGTTCAGAGATATGAAACTCTATCAAAGTTTGGTTGGTAGCTTGATTTATGCTACATTAACAAGGCCTGATTTGTCATATGCAGTTGGTGTTCTTTCACAATTTATGCATTGTCCTAGAAAGGAACATTGGATTGCAGGACAAAGAGTGCTTAGGTACATCAAGGGTACACTCAGAGAAGGGTTGTACTATGGATTTACTTCTGATACAAGAGTGAAGATATATAGTGATGCAGATTGGGCAGGTAATGTGGATGATAGAAGATCAACACATGGATACTTGTGTTATGTAGGAGACAAATTGATTTCATGGTGTTCTAAGAAGCAACATACAGTTGCTTTGTCATCTACAGAGGCAGAATATAAAGGTATGGTGGAAGCTGCAAAGGAGGTAATATGGCTAAAGACACTTATGAAAGTTTTTGATGTGGTTCAAAGTACTCCTATTGTTTGTGGAGACAACATGAGTTCTTTATACTTGGCAGCTAATCCTGTGTTTCATGCTAGAACTAAGCATATTGAAATACAGTATCATTTCCTGAGGGAGAAGGTCATTGAGAAGGAAATTGAAGTCATACACACTCCTACAAAAGATCAACTTGCAGATATGATGACTAAAAGTTTGGATGGACCTAAGTTGCAGAGGTTTAAAGATATGGCAGGAATAAAGAAGATGCAGGTAATCACAATTGAAGATTGAGGGGGAGCTGTTGGAGCAGAGCAATCATCAATAAGTGATTACATGAAGTCCAAAAGTGAAAAGATATGTGGAAGGATGAAGATTACTTTCAAAGGAAGAGAATAGAATCAGAAATGTTTCTTTTGTACATTACTCTTGTAAATAGTTCAATGTATTTTGAAAAAGGATGACGAGTTAGACTCGTATATATATCTACAGATATGTATTCGTAGAAAGAGAGAGAGAGTGATATAGATCAGATAGAGAAGACAATAGGTGAAGAGGTGATGAACATTGTATGTATCATCAACCATATGTATGAAAAGTAATGAAGAAGAAAATGTTGTAGAATTCTGCGCGTCAATCTTCTCTCCCATTCTCCTTCTGTGCTTAATCTTTTGAGGAATCCTTTTGCACTTATCTAAGTCCATAGCTAATCCATCTATGGCTAGAATTTGAGAGATTAATTACAATCAGGCTGAGAGAATTTTGATTAGGAACATTCATATGTAAGAATGTTCTAAGAGTCGTAAAATCTGGCGCACATTTCATCTTCAAAGAAATGGTCAGTGCTCAGTCCACAGTGTAAAGTTTTACACAAGTGAGCGCTCAAAATCTAAGTTGGAAGGTAAGCCATCTATGGCTAGAAGATCTTGATCAAACGGGTTCAACATTGTGAGAACCAGTGCTAAGAAGTTGCAGGTGTCAAAGTCGCCATTGCAGAGAAGCTCTTTCAGACATAGGTAAATTGTTTCACACATTTCTCAGTGTGTACTCAATCATTTTGAGAAATTTAACTTGGTAAAGTTGCGCAATCTCAAGGCGAAGTGTTGTGCAAAGTTTTGTCAAAAACTTTACAGAATTGATTAGTCAATGAGTGATTAATCTGCAGCAGACTTTTCTGAAGAAGTTGAATTTTTCAGAATAATCAATTTTCTGATAAATTGGTGAATGATCTCTAAGTTTGGTGGAGTCTAAGGTTAATCTTGATATAGAGGTGATCTAAATTCAAGGTTAACTTGTTCTTTTGGAGATTAACATTCTCCATCACATCCTACAACAACAATTATTATAATTATGCATCAAATCAGAAGGATGACATGACTCTCATCTTGAATGCAACTCATGAAGCAGTAGGAGAAGTCCAAAGGGTGTTCTATATTGACTCAAGATGTAGCAATCATATGAGTGGCAATATATCATTGATGACTGATATGGAAGCAAAGGTGAATGGACATATAGTTCAAACATGAGACAACACCAAGCATAAAGTGGAGAGCATTGGATCAGTAAAGACAAAGAGTGGAAGTACACTCTTGAGCAAGGTACTTTATGTTCCTACTATCCCTAAAACTTGATAAGTGTAGGGAAAATTATTGAGAAGGGATATGAGGTCAGATTCACAAATGATGCTGTTTATGTCCAAGATCCAAATCAGGGATATAGAAATATCATTGCAGGTAAAAAGGAAGGAAGGTTGTTTACTCTCAAAGTCAAGGTAATGTGGGACATGCTTTATTTACTTATGGAAGTCAAAAGATGTCTGAATTAGACCTATGGCATAAAAGGCTAGGTCATTTCAATGAGAGAGCCATAAAGGAAATGTCAAAGAATGATGTGGTGCTTGGTTTGCCAAATATTGAAGGGCAACATATGGTGTACAAGTGTGAAGCTTGTCAGTTAGGTAAAGCACACAAAAATTCAGACAACAAATTAGGGTACAAGTATTCAAACATGCTTGAGATAGTTCATACAGATGTGTGGGGTCCTTCAAGGGACTATAGCATAAATGGATCTAGATATTCTGTGTTGTTTGTTGATGATGCAACCATATGGATTACTTTATATGTAATCAAGGACAAATCAGAAGTGTTCAAGACATTCAAGCATTATCATGCTTATGCAGAAAGGATTACAGGACAAAAGCTCAAGAGGTTGAGATCAGATGGAGGGGGAGAGTATTTCTCTAAAGAGTTTGATGATTATTTGTGGAATGCAGGTATAAAGAGAGAAGTAACTTGCAGGTACTCAACAAAATGAAGCTGTAGAAAGAAGAAATAGAACTCTTGTAGAGTTTGCAAGAGCAATGATGAAGGAAAAGAATTGTCCAAACTACATATGGGCAGAAGCTATCAACACTGCAACATACCTTCTGAATAGGTTACCTTGTAAAGCTTTGGATGGAAGAACTCGTTATGAAGTATGGTGGGGTAAGAAACCTACTCTTGATCATTGTAAGGTATTTGGATGTTTAGCATATGCTTATGTTCCTTCACAATTGAGACATAAGCTAGAACCCAAAGTAGAGAAGTATGTGTTTATTGGGTATGATGATAGACAGATGGGTTACAGATTATGGAGTCCATCCACAAAGCAATTTCTTGCTACCAAAGATGTTACATTTGATGAGCAAAGCACATGGTATATAGGGTCAACAAATGATTATGAAGATGTCAAAGAAATACAAAGGAAAGGCAAGACAAAAGTAAGTGTGTATGAAGAAGATATTGATGATGATGATTATAAAAGTAAATTGCAGGATAATGTTGAAGATGGGCCAAGATTTGATCTAGAAACAAATGTGGATGAGACTTCAAGAAGTGCAGAGGTCAGAAGATCCTTGAGAGAAAGGAAAGAGCCTATCAGGTATAGCTATGATACATCTTTCCTAACAACAAAAGATTATGCTTACATTGTGAAGACAGAAGAGGATCCAATCACATATGAAGAAGCTAAAGGTAAACAAAATTGGGAGAAGGCAATGCAAGAAGAGTATGATGCTCTACTTGAAAATGAAACATGGGAATTGGTGCCAAGACCAACGAATCAGAAAGTCATTGGATGTAAGTGGGTGTATAAAACAAAAAGGTTTGCAGATGGTAAAGTGTCTAGATACAAGGCTAGACTTGTGGTCAAAGGTTATGACCAAACTTATGGGGTAGATTATGATGAAACCTTTAGTCCTGTTGCTAAGATGTCTACAATTAGATCATTGATTGCTATTGCTGCTTGTAAAGGATGGAAGTTATCACAATTAGATGTGAAAAATGCATTCCTGAATGGATACATTGCAGATGCAATGTACATGGAGCAACCAAAAGGCTTTATGGATTCAATTGGATCAGATTATGTTTGTAAGCTCAAGAGAGCTTTGTATGGGTTGAAGCAGGCTCCAAGAGCATGGAATTACAGGCTTGTTAAGTTCTTGAATGAATGTGGATTTCAAGCATCAAAGGCAGATAGTAGCTTGCTAGTGAAGGCAAGTGAAAATAGATACATATGCATGTGTATTTATGTTGATGATATTATTGTTACAGGTAAAGATGCCAAGGAATCAATGAGCTTAAGAAACAAATAGAGAAGGAGTTTAAGATAAGTGATTTGGGAAACTTACCTTATTTCTTAGGAATGCAGATTGTGTATACTCAACATGGAGTATATGTTACACAAGAGATACTTGAAGAATCTGCTGGTCAAGTTCAACATGGAGGATTGCAAGCCTTCAACTACACCATTGGAGATAAATCATAAGTTGAGCAGATATGGAGGTGAAGAATTCACTGATATGAAGAAATATCAAAGTTTGGTAGGTAGTCTAATCTATGCTACCTTGACAAGGCCAGATCTATCATATGCAATAGGTGTGTTATCACAATTTATGCATTGTCCAAAGAAGAATCATTGGATTGTAGCTCAAAGGGTACTCAGATATATCAAACGAACCCTAAGTGAAGGTTTGTATTATGGATTTACTTCTGATACAAGAATCAAAGTGTTTAGTGATGCAGATTGGGCAAGTGATTCAGATGATAGAAGATCTACTCATGGGTATCTCTGTTATATTGGAATTAAACTAGTTTTTTGGTGTTGAAAGAAGCAACATACAGTTGCTTTGTCATCCACAAAAGCTGAATATAAAGGAATGGTAGAGGCTGCAAAAGAAAGAATACGGTTAAAGACTTTGTTGAAGAATTTTGAAACTGATCAGAGTACTCCAATTATTTTTGGAGACAATATGAGTTCATTGTATTTGGCAACTAACCCTGTTTTTCATGCCACAACTAAGCATATAGACATTCAGTATCATTTCTTGAGGGAAAAGGTACTTGATAAAGAGATTGAAGTGTTGTATACTCCAACAAAGGAGCAAGTTTCAGATATGTTGAAAAAAAGCTTGGATGGACCTAAGCTACAAAGGTTCAAAGAGATGACAGGAGTAAAGAGAAATGGAATAATCACATTTAGTGATTGAGGGGGAGCTGTTGGAACAAAACAATCACAAATGATGATTACAAAGAGCTTGAAACATGTCAATGATCAGGTTGAAGTTCAAGAAGTCATTTGAGAAAATGAAGAGATCTTAGAAGTGAAGCTTATATACATATGTACATTACAGTTGGAAATTCTTGTAACTTGAGTATAGATAATCCTTAGGATGATAAGGAGTAATGTAATAGACATGGGATAAGTCTAGAACCATATGTATATAAGCCAATGATGTAAAGAAATACATGTGAGAGTCATTAGAAGACAAGTGTCATAGAGATAGATGTGAAGAGAGTCATCTTCAGAAAATAGTGACGAGTATTTTGTAGATTTCTCTCACTCTGTTCACGTGGATCAGAAATATTTTTGTACACATCTAATCTAGAAGCTACTAAAGCTATTTCAAAAGTT
>CM035426.1:15614204-15616704 GCA_020310875.1 Ceratopteris richardii | reverse complement strand
TTTGATACAAGAAAATGTTTTGTGGATGGATTCCACAACCTGTATCCCATCTGCTTATCATCATAACCAATAAACACATATTTTTCAGCTTTAGGTTCCAATTTGTGCCTTAATTGTGATGGCACATATGCATAGGCCAAACATCCAAATACTTTGCAATGGTCTAGTGTAGGTCTCTTACCCCACCATGCCTCATATGGTGTCATACCCTGCAAGGCTTTACAAGGTAGCCTATTGACCAAATAAGTAGTTGTATTTACAGCCTCAACCCACAAATAATTTGGGGAATTTTTCTCTTTCATCATGGACCTTGCAAACTCAACAAGAGTCCTATTCCTCCTTTCTGCTACACCATTTTGTTGAGGAGAGTACCTGCAAGTAACTTCTCTTTTTATACCTGCATTCCACAAGTAATCACTGAACTCATTAGAAAAATACTCTCCCCCTCCATCTAACCTTAGTCTCTTCAATTTATGTCCTGTAATTCTCTCTGCATACATATGATAATGTTTGAAAGTATTGAATACTTCTGACTTATCTTTGATCACATAGATAGTGATCCATCTGGTAGCATCATCAACATAAATCACATAATACCTTGAACCATTGATACTAAAATCCTTTGATGGTCCCCACACATCTGTGTGTACCAACTCAAGTTTCTCTGAATACATAAACCCATGCTTAGAATAGGATTGCTTATGAGCTTTACCTAATTGACATGCCTCACATCTATATGTCATATGTTGACCTGCAACATTAGGCAATCCAAGCACTGAACCATTATTAATCATGTCTTTAATACCTCTTTCATTGAAATGTCCAAGCCTCTTGTGCCAAAGATCTAACTCAGAGATCTTATGTCCTCCATAAGTGAACAAGGCATGACCAACATTACCTTGAATCTTCAATGTGAACAATCTTCGTTCTTTCTTTCCTGAAACAATTTGTTTATACCCATTGCTAGGGTCTTCCACGAACACTCCTTCATTAGTGAACCTCACTTCATAACCTTTTTCCACAATTTGTCCTACACTTATCAAATTCTTAGGAATTGTAGGAACATACAAGACCTTACTCAATAAGGTGCTACCATCCTTGGCCTTCACTGATCCAATTGACTTCACATTGTGCTTTGTGTTGTCACCTGTTTGAACAACATGATTAGATACCTTATTCTCCAAATCAGTCATCAAGGCTATGTTACCACTCAGGTGATTGCTACACCCTGAGTCAATGTAGAAGACTCTTTGATCTTCACTCTGCCTTTCACATGTTGCATTCATTATCAATGTTGAATCTTCCTTCTGATCTGAAGCATAATTGTAGTAGGTATTGTTATATTGTTGACTTTGGAAACCTCTACCTGCATTTCTTCCAAAGTAACTCCTACTACCTCTACCTCTGAAATTACCTCTTTGATTCCTGCCTCCTCTTCCTCTTGAATTATAGTTCTGATTGTATCCACCATTACTCTGAGTGTTATGCCAACAATCATTAGCTAAATGATTTGTCTTATCACAAATCCAGCAAGCTTTGGATCCATCTTTGTTACTCCTGCCTCTTCCTCTACCTTTGCCACCTCCTCTTCCTCTTAGGAAGTTGGCTTGACTAGTTGTGCCTTCTTCTTCATTTGCTTGTTGCTTTCCTTGTTAGTTTTCTTCTTGTCTTTAGAGTACATTGCATGACCTGCACTCTTGTCAACATCTCCTTTGATATCATTCTCAAAAGTTAGCATATGTCCTAACAATTGATTCAAATCAGGATTGAAATGATCCAATGAAAGTTCTGTAGATAAAATAAAAGGCTTCCACTTCTCATCACCTCTTAGTCCTGTGAGAATTTGCCTTACCAATTTATCTTCTTCAATGTCTTCATCCACTGCTCCTAATGCATCTGCAATGTCCTTCATCTTTGTCACATAATCAGATATTGATTGTGAAGCCTTCTTCTTGAAAGTAGTAAACTCTGCCCATAAAGATGCCTTTCTTGACTTTGTAGTGTTTTGGAAATGATCCTCCAAAGCATTCCATATTTCACTTGCACTTTCAAGACCTCTAATGTGAGGTAGCAAGTAGTCATTGACTGCCATATAGATTATGCTCCTAGCTTGAGCATCTCTTTTCATCCAATTCTTCAAATCTGATAATTCTTCCCTAGTTGGAACACTAGGATCTCTCAATTGTGGCTTTTCTTCTTCACATGTAATGTAAGCTATTAAATCTTTGCTCATTAGATGAGCTTCCATCCTCATTGACCATGCAGGATAGTTCTCTCTATCTAATTTCTCTATCTGAAGAGAATCTCCCATCTTCCCTTTACCTGTGTACTGAATTCTTCAATCTTTATAAAGTATAAGGTTACCTTTACTTCGAATGACACTCCTTTCGTCCTTCTTGAGGTCGTATGATCTCTTCCTCAAACTTTTCCTTCAGGCTTTCACCTTTTAATCCTTCAGATGTTGAATTCTTTGCAACTGCAGCAGTCGGGATCCTCCTTT
>CM035426.1:15576704-15579204 GCA_020310875.1 Ceratopteris richardii | reverse complement strand
AAATTGGAATCAGAACCAATCATACAACACCACATATTATAATTATGCAAATGATACACAGAATGACAACCATACAACATTGATGATGAATTCAATTAGTTCATCAGAGAAGGAGGATCTCAAGGTATTCTATATTGACTCTGGTTGTTCAAATCATTTATCAGGTAATATAGAATTATTGTCAGAATTGGAAGAAGGCAATTCAAGTCATACAGTACAAACAGGTGACAATACAAAGCATAATGTGCATTCAATTGGAAAAGTGAAGTGCAGGAGTGGAGCTGATTTATTAACAAATGTTTTGTATGTTCCAACAATACCAAAGAATCTGATTAGTGTTGGACAAATAGTGGAAAAAGGTTTTCAAGTCAGATTTACAAATGAAGGGGTATTTGTTGAAGATCCAGAGGATGCTTACAAACCCATTGTTTGTGGTAAGAAGGAAGGTAGACTTTTTACTCTCAAAGTACAAGGAAATGTTGGTCAAGCCCTAATCACACATGGTGATGAAGTAATTACAGAGTTAGATCTTTGGCATAAAAGATTGGGACATTTCAATGAAAGAGGAATCAAAACTATGGTGGAGAATCAATCTGTATTGGGACTACCAAATGTGAAGAATCAACATATGATATACAAGTGTGAAGCTTGTCAGATGGGAAAAGCTCATAGACAACCATTCCAGAAGAAAGGTTTCAAGCATGATGGTTTGCTTGAACTCATACATACAGATGTATGGGGACCAACAAAAGAAGGTTCAATAAATGGATCTAGGTATTATGTTTTGTTTATTGATGATGCTACAAGGTGGATAACCCTTTATGTTCTAAAGGAAAGATCAGAAGTCTTTGGAGCTTTCAAACATTTTCATGCTTATGCAGAAAGAGTTACAGGTCACAAACTCAAGAGGCTAAGGTCTGATGGAGGGGGAGAATACTTCTCTCAAGAGTTTAATGACTATCTTTGGAATGCAGGTATCAAGAGAGAGATAACTTGCAGGTATACACCTCAACATAATGGGGTGGCAGAAAGGAGGAATAGAACATTGGTTGAATTTGCAAGAGCAATGTTAAAAGAAAAGAATTGCCCTAATTATCTTTGGGCTGAGGCTGTAAATACAGCCACATACCTTGTGAATAGGTTACCATGTGGAGCTTTGAATGGTATGACCCCTTATGAAGCTTGGTGGGGTAAGAAACCAACACTTGACCATTGTAAAGTGTTTGGGTCAATTGCCTATGCTTATGTACCATCACAACTCAGACATAAGCTTGAACCAAAGGCAGAAAGATATGTGTTTATTGGGTATGATGAAAAGCAAATGGGTTATAGACTATGGAGTCCTTTAACTAAACATTTTATTGTTTCCAGAGATGTGACCTTTGATGAACAGAAGAGTTGGTATGCAGATAAAGAATGTGAGCTTGAAACATTTGAGGAAGAGATAAGAAGGAGTGCAAGAGGTAAATCACATATGCAGATAGATGGAGATGAAGAACATATGCAAGCAAGCACATCAAGAGTTGGATCATATAGAAGGAATGAAGATGGACCAATATTTGATGAAGAAGTACATCTAGATAGACATGAAGTGTGTGAACCAAGACGGTCAACCAGAATAAGGAATCAACCTACAAGGTATTCATATGACACTTCTTACTTGACTCAGAAAAATTATGCTTACATGGTTAAGGAAGATGAAGAACCTCAAAGCTATGATGAAGCAAAAGGTAAGAGACAATGGGAAGTAGCAATGAAGGAAGAGTTTGATGCTCTTGAAGAGAACAAAACTTGGGAACTTGTCCCAAAGCCTAATGGTAAGAAAGTGATTGGAAATAAATGGGTTTACAAAGTTAAGAAGCATGCAGATGGAACTATAGCCAGATACAAAGCCAGATTGGTGGTTAAAGGCTATGCTCAAACATTTGGCATAGATTATGATGAGACATTCAGTCCTGTGGCAAAGATGTCAACCATAAGGACAATCATTGCCATTGCAGCATCAAAAGGATGGATATTGAGTCAATTGGACATTAAGAATGCATTTTTGAATGGATATATATCAGATGAGGTTTACATGGAGCAACCTCAAGGGTTTGCAGATCATAAGTGTCCAAATTATGTTTGCAGGTTGAGAAGAGCCCTTTATGGTTTGAAGCAAGCTCCAAGAGCTTGGAATTATAGACTTGTAAAGTATCTTAATGACCTTGGATATCAAAGTTCAAAGGCAGATGCAAGTCTACTTATCAAAAGAACAGATGAAGGTATGATCTACATTTGTATATATGTAGATGATATTATAATTACAGGTACCTCAAATGAAGGAATCAAGGAGGTGAAGAAGCTACTTGAGAAGGAATTCAAGATAAGTGATCTAGGAAAATTATCATATTTTCTTGGAATGGAAATCACTTATGCAGAGCATGGTATTTATGTATCACAAGAAAGGTATCTCTTGAATCTTCTAAAGAAGTTTAACATGGAGAATTGCAGAGAGGCA
>CM035426.1:15561704-15571704 GCA_020310875.1 Ceratopteris richardii | reverse complement strand
ACATTGCTCCCTTTAATTATGGTAGTCAGACACTCACAGAATTGGAAGTATGGCACAAACATATTGGTGAAAGGTCATTAAAGCAAATTTGCAGGGACCAAAGTGTACTTGGACTCCCTAATTTGTCAAAACAACATATGATTTATAAGTGTAGTGCATGTCAATTTGGAAAGTCTCACAGGTTACCATTCATGAAGAAAGGTTATATGCATGGAGATCTCTTGAAGTTGGTTCATACAGATGTATGGGGACCTAGCAAGGAAGCTTCAATATCTGGATCAAGGTATTATGTTTCCTTTATTGATGATTGCAGCAGATGGACTATCCTATTCTTTATGAAACACGAAGATGAAGTTTTTTCATGTTTCAAAAGATATTTGGCTCTTGTGGAGAATCAAACAGGTAAATCACTAAAAAGGCTAAGGTCAGATGGAGGGGGAGAATACTTCTCCCATGAGTTTGATTCTTTTCTTCAAGAAAGAGGAATCAAAAGAGAGGTAACTACAAGGTACACTCCTGAGAAAAATGGAGTGGCAGAAAGGAGGAATAGGACAATTGTTGAAGCTGCAAGGTCTATGTTAAATGAAAAGCATTTACCTAATTACTTATGGGATGAGGCTGTATCTACAGCCACTTTTTTGATTAACAGGTTGCCTTCAAAATCCCTTGATGGGATGACTCCATATGAGGCTTGGAATGGAAGAAGACCAAGCTTAGATCATTGTAAAATTTTTGGATGTATTGCTTTTGCTCATGTTCCTTCACAGGTTAGAGGCAAGATGGATCCAAAGGCAGAAAGGTGTGTATTTATTGGTTATGACAACAATCAAAAGGGCTACAGGTTATACAACCCTACCAACAAAGGATTCTTGGTAAGCAGAGATGTAGTTTTTTATGAGAACAATTCATGGTATGAAGATTCATGCAGGAAGATCAATTTACCATATGATCTTGAAGAAGATTTTCCAAAGCTTGGTAGAGAACAATCAAAGATTTAAGAACAAGACACCTCGGAGGATGATGAAGAATCTCACATGGAAAAGATCAAAGCATGGAAGTCTAAAGGTAAAGCAAAATTGCAGGAACTTGGACATGAGGCAGAATCATCACATCATGGCCTAAGAAGATCTATGAGGGAAAAGAAAAAACCAGAAAGGTATGGGTTTGACACTTCATTAGTAGCTAAACATTCTATCTACATAGCACAGGACATAAACCAAGAGGAGTCATCATCATTCAAAGAGGCCAAAGAAAAAACAGAATGGAAGCATGCAATGAAGGAAGAGATTGAAGCACTTGAGGAAAACAACACTTGGGATTTGGTGCCCAAGACTTCATCCATGAAGGTAATAGGCTCAAGATGGGTCTATAAACTCAAGAAGAATTCTGATGGTTCAATTAACAGGTATAAGGCAAGGCTTGTGGCAAAAGGCTTTGCACAAACTTAGGGAATTGATTATGAGGAGACTTTCTCTCCTGTGGCAAAGATGCCTACTATTAGGGTTTTGCTTAGTATTGCCTCTTCCAAGAATTGGAAGATACTTCAACTAGATGTAAAGAATGCATTCTTGAATGGTTGGATAACAGAAGAGGTATATATGGCACAACCACTTGGTTTTGAGAATCAAGTTTATCCTGATTATGTGTGTAAACTTAACAAAGCATTGTATGGTCTCAAGCAAGCTCCAAGAGCTTGGAATTTTAGGCTTGTTTCATTCTTGCAGGACAAAGGCTTTCAACCAAGCAAGGCAGATCCTTCACTCTTTATTAAAAAGAGTAATTCTGAGGTCATCTAACTATGTGTATAGGTAGATGATATTATATTGACAGGAAATGATGCAAATGGTATGAAGAAGATCAAAGATCAGATGAGAGAAGAGTTCAAGATAAGTGATTTGGGTTCACTTACCTACTTCCTAGGTTTGGAAGTTGTCTACAAAGATCATGGTTTGTTTCTCACTCAAAGGAAGTACATTAAGGACATGTTGGCAAAATTCAAGATGCAAGATTGTAAGATTGCAGGTACTCCAATGGAGGTCAATCACAAATTGAGCTCACATGAAGGTGAACTCATAGAGGACATCACATCATATCAAAGTCTAGTGGGTAGTCTCAACTATGCCACACTGACAAGAGTAGGTATATGTTACAGTGTGAGTTTGCTAAGTCAATTTATGCACACACCAAGGAAACCACATATGGATGCTGCCAAAAGGATTCTCAAGTATCTCAAAGGAACCATAAATGAAGGACTTTATTATCCTTATGTATCTGATTTAGGTTTGAAGCTATTTTCTGATGCAGATTGGGCTGGCTCCAAGGAAGATAGAAGGAGCACTTCAGGTTATCTTACCTTTGCAGGTTCAAAGCTTATTTCATGGTCATCCAAGAAGCAACCCACAGTTGCTCTCTCTTCTACTGAAGCTGAATATAGAGGTCTTGCCATAGCTACACAAGAAGCTATGTGGATGAAGACATTATTCAAAGATCTTGGATTGGAGTTTGGAACTCCAACTATTTTTTGTGACAATATGAGTTCTATTCATTTGGCTGCTAATCCTATTTTTCATGCAAGGACTAAACATATTGAAGTTCATTATCACTATGTACGAGAGAAGGTTCTAAGCAAAGAGATTCAAATAGCATATGTGTCCACTCATCAACAATATGCAGATATTATAACCAAAGCATTGGATGGTACAAAGCTTTGCAAATTCAAGGCTATGATTGGTTTGCAGATAATCTTGGAAGATTGAAGACCTCAAGCATACTTGGCTTGAGGGGGAGCTATTGGAGCAAGTCTATGACAAGCCTAAGTATTGGCTTGAGTCCCACAAAGTCATAGAAAAAGCCTTAAAATGAAGACTATGTAAAGTTCACTTGTGAACTACCTCTTGTAACTTTTGAAGAGTTTACTTAATGTAAAAGTAAGAGAATCTTAAGTGGTTGAGTCCACTTGATCAAGAATGGAAAGAGGAGCCACGAATTCGTGATTTGTGGTAGGTAGAGAATCAAATCAATCATTGATTGATTGGAGAGTGATTGAGTGAAGTTAGCCTCCCAAACTCAACTATAAATAGATGGCAGTTTTAGTCGTGGTTAGAGAGACCTATGTGAAGACCTCCAAGAGCTGAGATTTATGCCATATCAAGGTGTGATTACAAGGCACACATATGTTTCAGTAAGTCATTGTATTGTACAAGAAATATACTTTCATTTTCATGATTATTTGAGTTCATCTTTCCATGTTCTTGTGAAGTGTACTACTCACTGCCATTACTCTCAGTTTTTCTTAGTCAGCTTGCAGAGATGTTTTCTCTGAGCTTGGTGCATCATTTTCAGTGATTTAACTTGGTAAAGTTAGCTCTATATGTATACTATATGCTCACAAATTTTCATGTCATTTGGATGTTGCAATCTTCAGCTATATCCAGTTGACGTCAACAGTGTCTGTGCATTTTCGCTTCTCTGTCAGGTACCCGACTTTTTCACTCATCTTGTCAGAGGTGTTTCTTAGTGGTTACTTATCCAAATTCAGTGATTTAAAGCTTGTTGGATTCAGCTTACTGTCTAGTATGAGCATACACATTTTCAGAATCATTGGATTCCTACATTTTGAGTTATAGTGATTTTTCTGCTCACTTCTCTCAAACTGTAGCAGCCCGTAAAAATCGGGATGATGTCATCAGTTGTTAAAACTCATTCTCAGTGTGTGGCACATTATTTTTTATGAGATTACTCTTGAAAGTTAGCTCTTTAAGTTACCTAGACTTCCCCAAGAGGAATTAAGCTAATTGCTGCTGTGCTCAGAGAATTATGTAAAACACTAGACAGGTGTATGAACCAAGAATAGCAAGTTTTCACCTCTGAGCTAACTCCAACTTATCTGTTTTGATCTATCTTTTTGAGAGTGATCTTCCAAGGTACATAGGGTGTCTAATACATCCATTGGCAAACTAGAAGGGCCCACCATATACTTATGGAGTTCATTTGGCTGGTGTAGATCAAGGATTTTGCAACACCTCTTCATCTTCAAGCACATATCTATCCATCTCTTCACAATTCTGAACATAGCTTCATTAGCTTTCAGATTAGATGTATACGAAAGGATTTCTGATCCACATGATCAGACTAAGAGAACTCAGAGAAAAACCCGTCGCCAATTTCTTGAGTAAAACTCTTTACACATCTCTCTAAGACACTTGTCTTCAAAATGACTCTCACACATATTTCTTTACATCATTGACTTATATACATATAGGTTTAGACTTATCCCGCGTCTATTACATTACTCCTTATCATCCTAAGGATCATCTATACTCAGATTACAAGAATTTCCACCTATAATGTACATATGTATACATACTTCACTTCTGAGATCTCTTCATTCTCTCAAGTGTCTTCTTCCACTTCAATCTGATCATACGCTTGATTCAAGATCTTTAGAATCACCAATTTGTGATTGGTTTGTTCCAACACTATCTATCAATCTATCAATCTATCGATCTACCTATCTATCTATCTATCTATCTATCTATCTATCTATCTATCAATCTATCTGTCTATCTATCTATCTATCTATCTATCTATCTATCTATCTATCAATCTATCTGTCTATCTATCTATCTATCTATCTATCTATCTATCTATCTATCTATCTATCTATCTATCTATCTATCTATCTATCTATCTATCTATCTATCTATCTATCTATCTATCTATCTATCTATCTATCTATCTATCTATCTATCTATCTATCTATCTATCTTATCTATCTATCTATCTATCTATCTATCTATCTATCTATCTATCCATCTATCCATCTATCTATCTATCTATCTATCTATCTATCTATCTATCTATCTATCTATCTATCTATCTATCTATCAATCTATCTATCTATCTATCTATCTATCTATCCATCTATCCATCTATCTATCTATCTATCTATCTATCTATCTATCTATCTATCTATCTATCTATCTATCTATCTATCTATCTATCTATCTATCTATCTATCTATCTATCTATCTATCTATCTATCTATCTATCTATCTATCTATCTATCTATCTATCTATCTATCTATCTATCTATCTATCTATCTATCTATCTATCTATCTATCTATTGATCAATCTAGGTATCTATCTATCCATCCATCCATCGATCTATCTATCTATCTATCTATCTATCTATCTATCTATCTATCTATCTATCTATCTATCTATCTATCTATCTATCTATCTATCTATCTATCTATCTATCTATCTATCTATCTATCTATCTATCTATCTATCTATCTATCTATCTATCTATGGAACTATCTATCTATCTATCTATCTATCTATCTATCTATCTAAAATGGTGTAGAGAGGTGTGGGCTTGAGTGTAGACCTCACACACACACAGAAATCAGTAATGCTAGGCTCGGGAGTGCTCTCTCTTACCCGCGACTTTTCATGTCTACTTTTTATAAGAGATGACTAAAAATTTGAATTCAAATTCAAACTTTTGGCTCCCTATGATCAAGCTCCTAAATGCTTGGAGATATTCTTTCAATCAATCAACTAATTTTCCACGAATCCTTTTGGTAGGTGATTACAAGAGATTCCAAGTCAGTTTGACTTTTACAATGAGGTAAAGAGGTAATTAACCACTAGCATATGTTCCTATGCTTCTTCATGTATGTATAGACTTCAATGCATCCTTTGAGCCAAATGTGTGTTGGAGCAGAGCAATCATCAATAGTGATTATATGAAGATCAAAGTGAGAAGATATGTGGAAGAATGAAGATTACTTTCAGAGGAAGAAAATAGAATCAGAAATGTTTCTTTTGTATATTACTCTTGTAAATAGTTCAATGTATTTTGAAAAAGATGACGAGTTAGACTCGTATATATATCTATAGATACGTATTCATAGTAAGAGAGAGTGATATAGATCAGATAGAGAAGAATAGGTGAAGAGGTGATGAACATTGTATGTATCATCAACCATATGTATGGAAAGTAATGAAGAAGAAAATGTTGTAGAATTCTGCGCGTCGATCTTCTTTCCCATTCTCCTTCTGTGCTTAATCTTTTGAGAAATCCTTTTGCACGTATCTAAGTCCATAGCTAATCTATCTATGGCTAGAATTTGAGAGATTAATTTCAATCAGGCTGTGAGAATTTTGTTTAGGAACATTCATATGTGAAGATGTTCTGAGAGTCGAAAAATCTGGCGCACATTTCATCTTCAAAGAAATGGTCAGTGCTCAGTCCACAGTGTAAAGTTTTGCACAAGTGAGGGCTCAAAATCTAAGTTGAAAGGTAAGCTATCTATGGCTAGAAGATCTTGATCAAACGGGTTCAGACTTGGGAGAACCAGTGCTAAGAAGTTGCAGGTGTCAAAGTCGCCATTGCAGAGAAACACTTTCAGACATAGGTAAAGTGTTTCACACATTTCTCAGTGTGTACTTAATCTTTTTGAGAGATTTAACTTGGCAAAGTTGCGCAACCTTAAGGCGAAGTGTTGTGCAAAGTTTTATCAAAAACTTTACAGGATTGATTAGTCAATGAGTGACTAATCTGCAGCAGACTTTTCTGAAGAAACTGAATTTTTCAGAATAATCAATTTCCTGATAATTTGGTGAAGATTCTCTAAATTAGGTGGAGTCTAAAGTTGATCTTGATATAGAGGTGATCTAAATTCAAGGTCAACTTGTTCTTTTGGAGATTAACACTCTCCATCAGTGGTATCAGAGCAGGTTGTGTCAAAATTGAGAAGAAGAAGACTCTGACTATTGCAGAAGTACAAATCTTTACATTTTGAAGGTGCAGAAGGGTAAAGGTTGAAGAAAGATTGAAGGAAGACATACAAAGAGCATCAAAAGGATCAGAAGGAGCAACATTCGAAGTAAAGGTACATTTATTATCTGTAAAGGTTAAAGATTTGAAGCTACAGGTGAAGTAAAGATGGGAGATAGTCTCCAAATTGAAAAGTTGGATAGAGAGAACTATCCTGCATGGTCTATGAGGATGGAAGCTCACCTTATGAGCAAAGATCTGATAGGATACATCACAGGAGATGAAGAAAAGCCAGAATTCAGAGATCCTAGTGTTCCAACTAGGGAGGAGCTTGCAGATTTGAAGAATTGGATGAAGAAGGATGCTCAAGCAAGAAGCATCATCTACATGGCAGTCAATGACTATTTGCTTCCTCACATTAGAGGACTTGAGAGTGCTTGTGACATTTGGAATGCTTTGGAAGAGCATTTCCAAAATACAACCAAATCAAGGAAGGCTTCACTATGGGCAGAGTTTACTACCTTCAAGAAGAAGGCCTCACAATCAATCTCTGATTATGTGACAAAGATGAAGGACATTGCAGATTCTTTAGGTGCAGTTGATGAAGATATTGAAGAAGACAAATTGGTAAGACAAATACTTACAGGGCTAAGAGGAGATGAGAAGTGGAAGCCTTTCATTTTATCTACAGAACTTTCATTAGATCACTTTACTCCTGATTTGAATCAATTGTTAGGTCATATGCTAACTTTTGAGAATGATGTCAAAGGAGATGTTGATAAGAGTGCAGGTCATGCAATGTATTCTAAAGACAAGAAGAAAGCCAACAAAGGGAAGCAACAATCAGGTGAAGAAGAAGGTACATCAAACCAAGCAAACTTCATAAGAGGAAGAGGAAATGGCAGAAGTAGAGGAAGAGGCAGAAACAACAAAGATAATGCAAGAGCTTGTTGGATATGTGGTAAGACTAATCATCTATCTCATGATTGTTGGCACAATAATCAAAACAATGGTAATTATCAGAACTTTAATCAAAGAGCAAGAGGTGGTAGATTTCAGAGAGGAAATTTCAGAGGTAGAGGTGGTAGAAATTCTTTTGGAAGAGGTGGTGGAAGAAACTTCCAAAATCAATCCTATAATAACACCTACTACAACTATGCATCAGATCAAAAGGAGGATTCGACTCTCATTATGAATACATGTGAAACCTCACATGAGGACATGAGAGTGTTCTATATTGATTCAGGATGTAGTAATCATTTAAGTGGAAATATTGCTTTGATGACTGACCTAGATCATAATGCAATTAATCATACAATTCAGACAGGTGATAATACAAAGCATAAGGTAAAGTCAATTGGTTCAGTCAAGGCTAAGGATGGGAGCACTCTTCTGAGTAAGGTACTTTATGTTCCCACAATTCCAAAGAATTTGATCAGTGTAGGTCAAATTGTGGAAAAAGGTTATGAGGTAAGGTTTACCAATGATGGAGTTTATGTGGAAGACCCTAGTCAAGGGTATAAACGAGTTATTGCAGGAAAGAAAGAAGGAAGGCTTTTCACATTGAAGGTACAAGGAAATGTTGGACATGCTATGTTCACATATGGAGAGCAGAAGGTGTCAGAATTGGATCTTTGGCACAAAAGACTTGGACACTTTAATGAAAGAGGTATCAAAGAAATGATTAACAATGATTCAGTGCTTGGAATGCCTAACATTGCAGGTCAACACATGACATACAGATGTGAGGCATGTCAATTAGGTAAGGCTCATAAGCAATCCTATTCCAAGCATGGATTTATGTATTCAGAAAGACTTGAATTGGTGCATACAGATGTGTGGGGTCCTTCAAAGGACTTTAGTATAAATGGTTCAAGATATTATGTCATATATGTTGATGATGCTACCAGGTGGATCACAATTTATGTGATTAAGGAAAAGTCAGAAGTGTTTAATACATTTAAACACTATCATGCATATGCAGAAAGGATTACAGGTCAAAAATTGAAGAGACTAAGGTCACATGGAGGGGGAGAGTATTTTTCAAATGAGTTCAATGATTATTTGTGGAATGCAGGTATAAAGAGAGAAGTTACTTGCAGGTACTCTCCTCAACAAAATGGGGTAGCAGAAAGAAGAAATAGGACTCTTGTTGAGTTTGCAAGGTCCATGATGAAAGAGAAGAATTGCCCAAATTATTTGTGGGCTGAGGCTGTTAATACAGCTACATATCTGGTTAATAGATTGCCTTGTAAAGCTTTGCAGGGTATGACACCATATGAAGCTTGGTGGGGTAAGAAACCTACCTTGGATCATTGCAGAATATTTGGATGCTTGGCATATGCATATGTGCCATCTCAATTGAGGCATAAGTTGGAGCCTAAGGCAGAGAAGTATGTATTCATTGGTTATGATGATAAGCAAATGGGATACAGGTTGTGGAGTCCATCTACAAAGCAATTTATTGTATCCAAGGATGTTACATTTGATGAGCAAGGTACTTGGTATGCAGGTAAATATAATGTACATGTAGATGATGAAGAAGTAGTGGAACAAAGGAAAGGTAAAGCAAAGATTCAATTACTTGATGAAAGTGAGAGTAATGAAGTGCAGATTGAAGTTGAAGAGAGGCCAAGGTTTGATCCAGAATGTGATGAACCAGAGACCTCAAGAAGTGCAGAAGTTAGGAGATCATCTAGGCACAAATGGCAACCTACAAGGTATAGCTATGACACTTCATTCTTGACTACTAAAGATTATGCTTATTTGGTAAAAGCAGATGAAGACCCTTCTACATATGAAGAAGCCAAAGGGAGGAAGAATTGGGAAGATGCTATGCAAGAGGAGTATGATGCATTGATAGAGAATCAAACATGGGATTTGGTTCCTAAACCTAATAGTCAGAAGATTATTGGATGTAAGTGGGTTTACAAAACAAAGAGATTTGCAGATGGAAGTGTGTCTAGGTACAAAGCTAGACTTGTTGTGAAAGGGTATGCACAGACATATGGAGTGGACTATGATGAGACTTATAGTCCTGTGGCAAAGATGACAACCATCAGGACACTCATTGCAATTGCTGCTTGTAAAGGTTGGAAGTTGTCTCAATTAGATGTTAAAAATGCTTTCTTGAATGGTTACATTTCAGATGAAGTCTACATGGAGCAACCAGATGGGTTCAAAGATCAAGTGAGTCCAAATTATGTATGTAA
>CM035426.1:15551704-15554204 GCA_020310875.1 Ceratopteris richardii | reverse complement strand
ACTACAAGAATCAAAGAGGAAGAGGTCATCAAAGAGGAGGATACTCCCAAGGCAGAGGCAGATTCAATCAACCTCAAGGCTACCATGGCTACAACAATAATTACAACAATAACTACAACAATAGCTACAATCACAATGGCAATTATCAAGGAGGATACAGGAACAGAAAGGATTACAACAATTATGCAGAGGATCAAGATGATTCCTTGTTGATTATGAACATGACATCTAAATCAGGTATCAATGATGATCATTTGTTCTATATTGACTCAGGTTGCTCTAACCATGTAGCTGGGAATGTTGCCTTACTCTCTGATTTGGAAGAACCTAAAGGCAAGCACCAAGTGCAGACAGGTGATGACATTAAACATTCAGTGGTTAAAGTAGGTAATGTCAAAACAAGTGATGGTAATCAGAATTTGCTAAGCAGAGTGTTGTATGTTCCAACAATCACCAAGAATCTGATGAGTGTAGGTCAGATTGTTGAAAAAGGTCTACAGGTCAGGTTCACTCAACATGGTGCATATGTGGAGGATCCAAGACATGGATTCAGAAGGATAGCCAAGGGAGAGAAATCAGGTAGACTATTTACCTTTGAACTTGAGGATACTAAGAATATTGCATTGTACAATTACAAGGACCAAACCCTATCAGAATTGGAGATGTGGCACAAGAGATTAGGTCACATTGGAGAGAGGACCATAAAGCAAATGAGTAGGGATCAATGTGTGCTTGGGATACCTAATGTATCCAAGCAACACATGATATACAAGTGTGGGGCTTGTCAGTTTGGTAAGTCACACAGATTGCCATATACCAAAAAGGGTTTCATGCATGAAGACTACTTGGAATTGGTGCATACAGATGTTTGGGGACCAAGCAAGGAGCCATCCATATCTGGATCAAGGTACTATGTATCTTTTATAGATGATTATAGCAGATGGACTGTCTTGTACTTCATGAAACATAAAGATGAAGTATTTAATTGTTTCAAAAGATATCTTGCATTAGTTGAGAATCAAACAGGTAGACATTTGAAGAGGCTAAGGTCAGATGGTGGTGGAGAATATTTCTCCAATGACTTTGAAGAGTTCTTGCAGGAAAGAGGCATCAAGAGGGAGATTACCACAAGGTACTCACCTGAACAAAATGGGGTAGCTGAAAGGAGGAATAGACTCATTGTGGAGACAGCTAGGTCTATGCTTAATGAGAAAAAATTACCAAATTATCTTTGGGCAGAGAGTGTATCTACTGCCACATACTTAATCAACAGGTTGCCATCAAAGACACTTGATGGAATGACACCCTATGAGGCTTGGCATGGTAAGAGACCATCTCTGGATCATTGCAAGATTTTTGGGTGTGTTGCATATGTGCATATTCCCTCACAGGTAAGGGGAAAGCTAGACCCTAAGGCTGAAAAGTGTATCTTTATTGGTTATGATTTGAATCAGAAAGGATACAGGTTCTATAACCCCTCAAACAAAGGCTTCAAGGTAAGCAGAGATGTCATCTTTGATGAAAATGATTCATGGTATGATAATGAGTGCAGGAAAGTTAGCCTACCTTATGATATGGAAGAAGACTTTCCAAAGCTTGTCAGGCAAGAACCAACTCAGAAGGAGGACACAAGCTCAGATGATGAAGGCACCATCAACATTGAAGAATTCAAAGCTTGGAAATCCAAAGGGAAGATGAAGATGAAGCAACTTGAAGACAATCCAGAATCCTGCACTCAAGCTATGAGGAGATCTTCAAGAGAAAAGAAGAAACCAATTAGGTATGGGTATGATACTTCACTTGTAACCAAGCACTCTGTATATCTTGCAAAGGATATCTTAAGTGAAGAACCAGGTACATTTGAGGAAGCCATTACTAAACCAGAATGGAAGGAAGCAATGGATGAAGAAATGGAGGCTCTCAAGGAGAGTGACACTTGGGACTTGGTACCCAAGAAGGACTCCATGAAGGTGATAGGATCCAGATGGATCTACAAACTCAAAAGGAACTCAGATGGTACAATAAGCAGGTACAAAGCTAGGTTGGTAGCCAAGGGTTTTGCACAAACCCAAGGCATTGATTATGAGGAGACATTTTCTCCTGTGGCCAAGATGCCAACTATCATAATTATGGTGAGTGTAGCTGCATCCAAGAATTGGAACATGTACCAATTGGATGTGAAGAATGCATTCTTGAATGGATGGATATCTGAAGAGGTCTACATGTCACAACCACCTGGCTATGAGGATCCCAATAAGGTAAATCATGTGTGTAAATTGAAGAAGGCTCTGTATGGATTGAAGCAGGCACCTAGAGCATGGAATTATAGGTTGACAACCTATCTCTTGGATCAAGGATTTGTGATGAGTAAAGCAGATACTTCATTGTTTATAAAGAAGAACAATTCAGAGGTAATATACTTGTGTGTCTATGTTGATGACATCATTATTACAGGAAATGATGTTCAAGGAATTAGACACATCAAAGGTCAAATGATGAA
>CM035426.1:15496704-15536704 GCA_020310875.1 Ceratopteris richardii | reverse complement strand
CAAAGCTCTCTTGAGCTTACATACATAATTTGGACTCACTTGATCTTTGAACCCATCTGGTTGCTCCATGTAGACTTCATCTGAAATGTAACCATTCAAGAAAGCATTTTTAACATCTAATTGAGACAACTTCCAACCTTTACAAGCAGCAATTGCAATGAGTGTCCTGATGGTTGTCATCTTTGCCACAGGACTATAAGTCTCATCATAGTCCACTCCATATGTCTGTGCATACCCTTTCACAACAAGTCTAGCTTTGTACCTAGACACACTTCCATCTGCAAATCTCTTTGTTTTGTAAACCCACTTACATCCAATAATCTTCTGACTATTAGGTTTAGGAACCAAATCCCATGTTTGATTCTCTATCAATGCATCATACTCCTCTTGCATAGCATCTTCCCAATTCTTCCTCCCTTTGGCTTCTTCATATGTAGAAGGGTCTTCATCTGCTTTTACCAAATAAGCATAATCTTTAGTAGTCAAGAATGAAGTGTCATAGCTATACCTTGTAGGTTGCCATTTGTGCCTAGATGATCTCCTAACTTCTGCACTTCTTGAGGTCTCTCGTTCATCACATTCTGGATCAAACCTTGGCCTCTCTTCAACTTCAATCTGCACTTCATTACTCTCACTTTCATCAAGTAATTGAATCTTTGCTTTACCTTTCCTTTGTTCCACTACTTCTTCATCATCTGCATGTACATTATATTTACCTGCATACCAAGTACCTTGCTCATCAAATGTAACATCCTTGGATACAATAAATTGCTTTGTAGATGGACTCCACAACCTGTATCCCATTTGCTTATCATCATAACCAATGAATACATACTTCTCTGCCTTAGGCTCCAACTTATGCCTCAATTGAGATGGCACATATGCATATGCCAAGCATCCAAATATTCTGCAATGATCCAAGGTAGGTTTCTTACCCCACCAAGCTTCATATGGTGTCATACCCTGCAAAGCTTTACAAGGCAATCTATTAACCAGATATGTAGCTGTATTAACAGCCTCAGCCCATAAATAATTTGGGCAATTCTTCTCTTTCATCATGGACCTTGCAAACTCAACAAGAGTCCTATTTCTTCTTTCTGCTACCCCATTTTGTTGAGGAGAGTACCTGCAAGTAACTTCTCTCTTTATACCTGCATTCCACAAATAATCATTGAACTCATTTGAAAAATACTCTCCCCCTCCATCTGACCTTAGTCTCTTCAATTGTTGACCTGTAATCCTTTCTGCATATGCATGATAGTGTTTAAATGTATTAAACACTTCTGACTTTTCCTTAATCACATAAATTGTGATCCACCTGGTAGCATCATCAACATATATGACATAATATCTTGAACCATTTATACTAAAGTCCTTTGAAGGACCCCACACATCTGTATGCACCAATTCAAGTCTTTCTGAATACATAAATCCATGCTTGGAATAGGATTGCTTATGAGCCTTACCTAATTGACATGCCTCACATCTGTATGTCATGTGTTGACCTGCAATGTTAGGCATTCCAAGCACTGAATCATTGTTAATCATTTCTTTGATACCTCTTTCATTAAAGTGTCCAAGTCTTTTGTGCCAAAGATCCAATTCTGACACCTTCTGCTCTCCATATGTGAACATAGCATGTCCAACATTTCCTTGTACCTTCAATGTGAAAAGCCTTCCTTCTTTCTTTCCTGCAATAACTTGTTTATACCCTTGACTAGGGTCTTCCACATAAACTCCATCATTGGTAAACCTTACCTCATAACCTTTTTCCACAATTTGACCTACACTGATCAAATTCTTTGGAATTGTGGGAACATAAAGTACCTTACTCAGAAGAGTGCTCCCATCCTTAGCCTTGACTGAACCAATTGACTTTACCTTATGCTTTGTATTATCACCTGTCTGAATTGTATGATTAATTGCATTATGATCTAGGTCAGTCATCAAAGCAATATTTCCACTTAAATGATTACTACATCCTGAATCAATATAGAACACTCTCATGTCCTCATGTGAGGTTTCACATGTATTCATAATGAGAGTCGAATCCTCCTTTTGATCTGATGCATAGTTGTAGTAGGTGTTATTATAGGATTGATTTTGGAAGTTTCTTCCACCACCTCTTCCAAAAGAATTTCTACCACCTCTACCTCTGAAATTTCCTCTCTGAAATCTACCACCTCTTGCTCTTTGATTAAAGTTCTGATAATTACCATTGTTTTGATTATTGTGCCAACAATCATGAGATAGATGATTAGTCTTACCACATATCCAACAAGCTCTTGCATTATCTTTGTTGTTTCTGCCTCTTCCTCTACTTCTGCCATTTCCTCTTCCTCTTATGAAGTTTGCTTGGTTTGATGTACCTTCTTCTTCACCTGATTGTTGCTTCCCTTTGTTGGCTTTCTTCTTGTCTTTAGAATACATTGCATGACCTGCACTCTTATCAACATCTCCTTTCACATCATTCTCAAAAGTTAGCATATGACCTAACAATTGATTCAAATCAGGAGTAAAGTGATCTAATGAAAGTTCTGTAGATAAAATGAAAGGCTTCCACTTCTCATCTCCTCTTAGCCCTGTAAGTATTTGTCTTACCAATTTGTCTTCTTCAATATCTTCATCAACTGCACCTAAAGAATCTGCAATGTCCTTCATCTTTGTCACATAATCAGAGATTGATTGTGAGGCCTTCTTCTTGAAGGTAGTAAACTCTGCCCATAGTGAAGCCTTCCTTGATTTGGTTGTATTTTGGAAATGCTCTTCCAAAGCATTCCAAATGTCACAAGCACTCTCAAGTCCTCTAATGTGAGGAAGCAAATAGTCATTGACTGCCATGTAGATGATGCTTCTTGCTTGAGCATCCTTCTTCATCCAATTCTTCAAATCTGCAAGCTCCTCCCTAGTTGGAACACTAGGATCTCTGAATTCTGGCTTTTCTTCATCTCCTGTGATGTATCCTATCAGATCTTTGCTCATAAGGTGAGCTTCCATCCTCATAGACCATGCAGGATAGTTCTCTCTATCCAACTTTTCAATTTGGAGACTATCTCCCATCTTTACTTCACCTGTAGCTTCAAATCTTTAACCTTTACAGATAATAAATGTACCTTTACTTCGAATGTTGCTCCTTCTGATCCTTTTGATGCTCTTTGTATGTCTTCCTTCAATCTTTCTTCAACCTTTACCCTTCTGCACCTTCAAAATGTAAAGATTTGTACTTCTGCAATAGTCGGAGTCTTCTTCTTCTCAATTTTGACACAACCTGCTCTGATACCACTGATGGAGAGTGTTAATCTCCAAAAGAACAAGTTGACCTTGAATTTAGATCACCTCTATATCAAGATCAACTTTAGACTCCACCTAATTTAGAGAATCTTCACCAAATTATCAGGAAATTGATTATTCTGAAAAATTCAGTTTCTTCAGAAAAGTCTGCTACAGATTAGTCACTCATTGACTAATCAATCCTGTAAAGTTTTTGATAAAACTTTGCACAACACTTCGCCTTAAGGTTGCACAACTTTGCCAAGTTAAATCTCTCAAAAAGATTAAGTACACACTGAGAAATGTGTGAAACACTTTACCTATGTCTGAAAGTGCTTCTCTGCAATGGCGACTTTGACACTTGCAACTTCTTAGCACTGGTTCTCCCAAGTCTGAACCCGTTTGATCAAGATCTTCTAGCCATAGATAGCTTACCTTTCAACTTAGATTTTGAGCCCTCACTTGTGCAAAACTTTACACTGTGGACTGAGCACTGACCATTTCTTTGAAGATGAAATGTGCGCCAGATTTTTCGACTCTCAGAACATCTTCACATATGAATGTTCCTAAACAAAATTCTCACAGCCTGATTGAAATTAATCTCTCAAATTCTAGCCATAGATAGATTAGCTATGGACTTAGATACGTGCAAAAGGATTTCTCAAAAGATTAAGCACAGAAGGAGAATGGGAAAGAAGATCGACGTGCAGAATTCTACAACATTTTCTTCTTCATTACTTTCCATACATATGGTTGATGATACATACAATGTTCATCACCTCTTCACCTATTCTTCTCTATCTGATCTATATCACTCTCTCTTACTATGAATACGTATCTGTAGATATATATACGAGTCTAACTCGTCATCTTTTTCAAAATACATTGAACTATTTACAAGAGTAATATACAAAAGAAACATTTCTGATTCTATTTTCTTCCTCTGAAAGTAATCTTCATTCTTCCACATATCTTCTCACTTTGATCTTCATATAATCACTATTGATGATTGCTCTGCTCCAACACTATGTATCTATCTATCTATCCTTCTATCTATCTATCTATCTTTCTATGATCTATCTATCTATCTATGATCTATCTATCTTTCTATCTATCTCTCTATCTACCTCTCTATGTATCTATCTATCGATCTATCTATCTATCTATCTATTTATCTATCTATCTATCAATCTATCTATCTATCTATCTATCTATCTATCTGTCTATCTGTCTATCTATCTATCTATATATCTATCTATACATCTATCTATCTATCTATCAATCTATGTATCTATCTATCCGTCCATCCTATATATATATATATATATATATATATATATATATATATATATATATATATATATATATATATATATATATATATATATATATATATATATATATATATATATACTTGTGTGTGTGCATTTATTTATCTATCTATCTATCTATCTCTCTATCTATCTATCTATCTAACTGTCTATGCATCCATCTATCTATCTATCTATCTATCTATCTATCTATCTATCTATCTATCTATCTGTTGGAGACCTCTTAATCTCCAAATGCTTGATCTATACTGATCTAAGAACACATCTATATCAATTATAGACCAAACTTTACACAAATGTTACTTTGATTTACCAAATCATTCATGAATAATTCTGTGAGTGAGAATTTTCCTTCTTCAAGAAGTCTGCTTCAGAAATTGACTTCAATATCTGCACACATATTTAGATAACTTCAAACTAATGATGCGGAAGTCTTCACACTACCTTTGTACAATCATATCAGCCATTGATTCTCCAAAAGAATCATTAAACTTTGGATTTGATCCTTATGATCAAAGATATGTCAAAAACTGTCTTCTAGGAATGGCGACTTTGACATGGTCAACTTCTTAAGTTGATTTCTCACAGCACAAATCCCATTTTGCTAAATGCTTTTAGCCATAGCTTCTTTACCTTCTAACTTAGATTTTGAATGCTCACTCATTCAAAACTTTACACTATGCACTGAGATCTAAGCAAAACATTGACACGAAAAAGTGTGCGACTTTTAGAAGTCTGTCTGCAGATTCTACATACAAATGTTCCTATTGATCATTCTCATAGTAGGAAAGAAATTAGATCATAAAATTCTGAACATAGATTCATTAGATTTTAGATTAGATGTATACAAAAGGATTTTTGATCCACATTATCAGACTGAGAGAACTCAGAGAAAAACCCGTCGCTAATTTCCTGAGTAAAACTCTCTATACATCTCTCTAAGACACTTGTCTTCAAAATGACTCTCATACATATTTCTTTACATCATTGACTTATATACATATAGATTTAGACTCATCCCGCATCTATTACATTACTCCTTATCATCCTAAGGATCATCTATACTCAGATTACAAGAATTTCCACCTATAATGTACATATGTATACATACTTCACTTCTAAGATCTCTTCACTCTCTCAAGTGTCTTCTTCCACTTCAATCTGATCATAAGCTTGATTCATATTCTTTATGATCACCAATTTGTGATTGGTTTGTTCCAACAGCTCCCCCTCAATCACTAATTGTGATTATTCCATTCTTCTTCACTCCTGCCATCTCTTTCAATCTTTGTAGCTTAGGCCTTCCAAGCTTTTTGTCCACATATCTGCAACTTGTTCTTTTGTTGAAGTATACATCACTTCAATCTCTTTATCAAGTACCTTTTCTCTCAGGAAATGATATTGAATTTCTATATGCTTAGTCCTGGCATGAAAAACAGGGTTAGCTGCCAAATACAAAGAACTCATATTGTCTCCAAAAATAATTGGAGTACTCTGATCAGTTCCAAAACTCTTCAACAAGGTCTTTAACCATATTACTTCTTTTGCAGCCTCTACCATTCCTTTATACTCAGCTTCTGTGGATGACAAAGCAACTGTATGTTGCTTTTTTGAGCACCAAGAAACTAGTTTATCTCCAATATAATAGAGATACCCATGAAAGGACCTTCTATCATCTGGATCACCTCCCAATCTGCATCACTAAACACTTTGATTCTTGTGTCAGAAGTAAATCCATAATACAGACCTTCACTTAGGTTTCCTTTGATATATCTGAGTGCCCTTTGAGCTGCAATCCAATGAGTCTTCTTTGGACAATGCATGAATTGTGATAACACACCTACTGCATATGATAGATCTGGCCTTGTCAAGGTAGCATAGATCAAGCTACCTACCAAACTCTGATATTTCTTCATGTCATTAAATTCTTCACCTCCATACCTGCTCAACTTATGATTTATCTCCAATGGTGTGCTTGAAGGCTTGCAATCCTCCATGTTAAACTTGACAAGAAGATTCTTCAAGTACCTCTCTTGTGTAACGTATACTCCATGTTGAGTATACACAATCTGCATTCCTAAGAAATAAGATAAGTTTCCCAAATCACTTATCTTAAACTCCTTCTCTATTTGTTTCTTAAGTTCATTTATTCCTTGAGCATCTATACCTGTAACAATAATATCGTCAACATAAATACATATGTATATGTATCCATTTTCACTTGCCTTTACTAGCAAGCTACTATCTGCCTTTGATGCTTGAAATCCACAATCATTCAAGAACTTGACAAGCCTGTAATTCCATGCTCTTGGAGCCTGCTTCAACCCATACAAAGCTCTCTTGAGCTTACACACATAATCTGATCCAATTGAATCCATGAAACCTTCTGGTTGCTCCATGTATACTTCTTCTGCAATGTATCCATTCAGAAATGCATTCTTCACATCTAATTGTGATAACTTCCATCCTTTACAAGCTGCAATAGCAATCAATGATCTAATTGTAGTCATCTTAGCAACAGGACTAAAGGTTTCATCATAATCTACCCCATAAGTTTGGGCATAACCTTTGACCACAAGTATAGCCTTGTATCTAGACACCTTTCCATCTGCAAACATTTTTGTTTTATACACCCACTTACATCCAATGACTTTCTGATTCTTTGGTCTTGGCACCAATTCCCAAGTTTCATTTTCAAGTAGAGCATCATACTCTTCTTGCATTTCCTTCTCCCAATTCTGTTTACCTTTAGCTTCTTCATAAGTAATTGGATCCTCTTCTGCCTTCACAATGTAAGCATAATCTTTTGTTGTTAGAAAAGATGTATCATAACTATACCTTATAGGCTCTTTCCTTTCCCTTGAGGATCTTCTGACCTCTACACTTTTTGAAGTCTCAGCCACATTTGATTCTGGATCAAATCTTGGCCCATCTTCTACATTATCCTGCAATTTACTTTTATAGTCAACATCATCAATATCTTCTTCATACACATTTACTTTTACCTTCCCTTTCCTTTGTATTTCTTTGTCATATGCATAATCATTTGTTGACCCTGTATACCATGTGTTTTGCTCATCAAACGTAACATCTTTGGTAACAAGAAATTGCTTTGTGGATGGACTCCACAACCTATAACCCATTTGTCTATCATCATACCCAATAAACACATACTTCTCTGCTTTGGGTTCTAGCTTATGTCTTAATTGTGAAGGAACATAAGCATATGATAAGCATCCAAATACCTTACAGTGATCAAGAGTAGGTTTCTTACCCCACCATGCTTCATAAGGAGTTCTTCCATCCAAAGCTTTACAAGGTAACCTATTCACAAGGTATGTTTGAGTGTTGATAGCTTATGCACATAAGTAATTTGGACAATTCTTTTCCTTCATCATTGCTCTTGCAAATTCTACAAGAGTTCTATTTCTTCTTTCTGCAACTCCATTCTGTTGAGGAGAGTACGCTGCAAGTTACTTCTCTCTTTATACCTGCATTCCACAAATAATCATCAAAATCTTTAGAGAAATACTCTCCCCCTCCATCTGATCTCAACCTCTTAAGCTTTTGTCTTGTAATCCTTTCTGCATAAGCATGATAATGTTTGAATGTCTTGAAGACTTTTGATTTATCCTTGACTACATATAAAGTAATCCATCTAGTTGCATCATCAACAAACAACACATAATATCTGGATCCATTTATGCTATAGTCCCTTGAGGGACCCCACACATCTGTATGAACCAATTCAAGCATATTTGAATACTTGTACCCTGATTTATTGTATGAACTTTTGTGTGCTTGACCTAATTGACAAGCTTCACACTTGTACACCATGTGTTGCCCTTCAATTTTTGGCAAACCAAGCACCACTTGATTCTTTGACATTTCGTTTATAGCTCTCTCATTGAAATGACCTAGCCTTTTATGCCATAGGTCTAACTCAGACATCTTTTGACTTCCATAAGTAAATAAAGCATGTCCCACATTACCTTGGACTTTGAGAGTAAACAACCTTCCTTCCTTTTTACCTACAATTATGTTTCTATATCCTTGATTTGGATCTCGCACATAGACACCATCATTTGTGAATCTGACTTCATATCCCTTCTCCACAATTTGCCCTACACTTATCTAATTTTTAGGAATAGTAGGAACATAATGTACCTTGCTCAAGAGTTTACTTCCCCTCTTTGTCTTCACTGATCCAATACTCTCCACTTTATGTTTGGTATTGTCACCTGTTTGAACTGTATGTCCATTCACCTTTGCTTCCATATCAGTCATCAAGAATATATTGCCACTCAGATGATTGCTACATCTTGAGTCAATATAAAACACCCTTTGATCTTCTCCTACTGATTCATGAGTTGCATTCAAGATAAGAGTCATATCATCCTTCTTATCTGATGCATAGTTATAATAATTGTTGTTGTAGGACTGAGGTTGAAAGCTTCTTCCACCTCCTCTACCATATGATGTCCTACCACCTCTTCCTCTGAAATTGCCTCTTTGGTTTCTGCCTCCTCTACCTCTTTGATTAAAACTCTGATTATTGCTTCCACCATTTTGATTGTTATACCAACAATCATTTGCCAAATGATTGGTTCTGCCACAAATCCAACAAGCTTTAGTATTATCTTTGTTCTTACCTCCTCTTCCTTTACCTCTGAAATTCATTTTTCCTTTTGTAAAATTAGCTTGGCTTAAGATCCTTCATCATCAGTTGACTGCTTTCCTTTGCCATTCTTTTTCTTGTCCTTGGAGTACATGGCTTGACTTCCACTCCTATCATTATCTCCCTTAATGTGCTGCTCAAAAGTTAGCATGTGTCCTAGCAATTGATTAAGATCAGGAGTAAAATGATCAAGTGACAATTCTATGGACAATATGAAAGGCTTCCACTTCTCATCTCCTCTCAGACCTGTAAGTATTTGCCTTACCAACTTATCCTCTTCAATGTCTTCATCTACTGCTCCCAAGCTATCTGCAATATCCTTCATCCTTGCCACATAATCAGAAATTGATTGTGAGCTCTTCTTCTTGAAAGTTGTAAATTCAGCACATAGTGAGGACTTCCTTGACTTGGTTGTGTTTTGGAAATGCTCTTCCAAAGCATTCCAAACATCTGTTGCACTTTCCAATCCTCTAATGTGAGGTAGAAGATAGTCATTTATAGCCATGTAAATGATGCTCCTAGCTTGAGCATCCTTTCTCATCCAAGTCTTCAAATCTGCAAGCTCTCCCTAGTTGGAATACTAGGATCTGCAAATTTAGGCTTCTCTTCTTCTCCTGTAATGAATGCCATCAAATATTTGCTCATGAGATGTGCCTCCATCCTCATGGACCAAGCTCGATAGTTCTCCCTATCTAGCTTATCAATCTACAAGCTTTCTCCCATCTTTTGATCTTTTGTATCTGCAATTACTATGATTTATGATAGTAAAATGTACCTTTGATATGAACCTTCAATCCTTTTTATCCTTCGAACTCGTGCTTTGTACTTCTGCAGGTTATCTTCACGAATTTGTCCTTGTCCACTTTCCATTAGAAAGAACTTCAATATCTGCAGCAGTCGGGACTTCCAATGCCTTTGCTTCCCTTGTATTGCATCTTCTGCTCTGATACCACTGTTGGAGACCACTTAATCTCCAAATGCTTGATCTATACTGATCTAAGAACACATCTATTCAATTATAGACCAAACTTTACACAAATGTTACTTTGATTTACCAAATCATTCATGAACAATTCTCTGAGTGAGAATTTTCCTTCTTCAAGAAGTCTGCTTCACAAATGGACTTCAATACCTGCACACATCTTCAGATATCTTCAAACTAATGATGCGCAAGTCTTCACACTACCTTTGTACAATCATATCAGCCATTGATTCTCCAAAAGAATCATTAAACTTTTGATTTGATCCTTAAGATCAAAGATATGTCAAAAACTGTCTTCCACGAATGGCGACTTTGACATGGTCAACTTCTTAAGTTGATTTCTCAGAGCACAAATCCCTTTTTGCTAAATGCTTTTAGCCATAGCTTCCTTACCTTATAACTTAGATTTTGAATGCTCACTCATTCAAAACTTTACACTATGCACTGAGATCTAAGCAAAACATTGACACAGAAAAGTGCACAACTTCTAGAAGTCTGTCTGCAGATTCTACATACAAATGTTCATATTGATCATTCTCATAGTACGAAAGAAATTAGATCATAAAATTCTTGTTGGAGCAATTCTATGACAAGCCTAAGTATTGGCTTGAGTCCCACAAAGTCATATAAAAAGCCTTAAAATGAAGACTATGTAAAGTTCACTTGTGAACTACCTCTTGTAACTTTTGAAGAGTTTACTTAATGTAAAAGTAAGAGAATCTTAAGTGGTTGAGTCCACTTGATCAAGAATGGAAAGAGGAGCCAACGAATTAGTGATTTGTGGTAGGTAGAGAATCAAATCAATCATTGATTGATTGGAGAGTGATTGAGGGAAGTTAGCCTCCCAAACTCAACTATAAATAGATGACAGTTTTAGTCGTGGTTAGAGAGACCTATGTGAAGACCTCCAAGAGCTGAGCTTTATGCCATATCAAGGTGTGATTACAAGGCACACATATGTATCAGTAAGTCATTGTATTGTACAAGCAATATACTTTCATTTTCATGATTATTTGAGTTCATCTTTCCATGTTCTTGTGAAGTGTACTACTCACTGCCATTACTCTCAGTTTTTCTCAGTCAACTTGCAGAGATGTTTTCTCTGAGCTTGGTGCATCATTTTCAGTGATTTAACTTGGTAAAGTTAGCTCTATAAGTATACTATATGCTTACAAATTTTCATCTCATTTGGATGTTGCAATCTTTAGTTATGTTCAGTTGAAGTCAACAGTGTCTGTGCATTTTCACTTCTCTGTCAGGTACCCGACTTTTTCACTCATCTTGTCAGAGGTGTTGCTCAGTGGTTACTTATCCCAATTCCGTGATTTAAAGCTTTTTGGATTCAGCTTACTGTCTAGTATAAGCATACAAAGTTTCATAATCATTGGATTCCTACATTTTGAGTTATGTTGATTTGTCTGCTCACTGGTCTCAAACTGTAGCAGCCCGTGAAAATCGGGATGATGTCATCAATTGTTAAAACTCATTCTCAGTGTGTGGTTCATTATTTTTTATGAGATTACTCTTGAAAGTTAGCTCTTTAAGCTACCTATATTCCCCAAGAGGAATTAAGCTAATTGTTGCTGTGCTCAGAGAATTATGTAAAACACTAGACAGGTGTATGAACCAAGAATAACAAGTTTTCACCTCTGAGCTAACTCCAACTTATCTGTTTTGATCTATCTTTTTGAGAGTGATCTTCCAAGGTACATAGGGTGTCTAATACATCCACTGGCAAGATAAAAGGGCCCACCATATACTTCTGGAGTTCATTTGGCTGGTGTAGATCAAGGATTTTGCAACACCTCTTCATCTTCAAGCACATATCTAACCATCTCTTCACAGTGGTATCAGAGCAAGGTTGGACAACATGGCAGATGGATTTCCTTCATCAATTGACAAATTGGACAGAGGTAACTACTCAGCTTGGTCATTAAGAATGGAAGCTTATCTCCAAGGTAGAAGTTTATATGGTTATGTGGCTGGAGATGAAGTTATGCCAAGTTTCAGGAACAAAAGTCAACCAACACAAGAAGAGCAAGAAAGATTGAGCACATGGTGCTCCAAGGATGCACTTGCAAGGTCTTATCTCCTCAACTCTATCTCATATTTTTTGTTGCCTCACATTAGAAGTTGTAAGACATCTCAGGAAGTGTGGGATGCACTTGAAGCTTTCTTTTCTTCAAGTACTAAAGCTAGGAAGCATCAACTATGGCTGGATTTCACAACTCTCAAGAAGGCTCCCAAACAAAATGTGACTGATTTTGTCACAAAGCTCAAGGACATAGCGGATCAGTTGGGAAACATTGGAGAGTAATAGATGAAGAACAAATTGTAAGGCAGGTCATCAATGGCTTGAAGGCAGATGACAAGTGGGAAGCATTCACCACAGCTATGGATTTGTACATGGACATGCATGTACCTGATTTCAATACACTCATTGGACAACTACTTACTCAAGAGGCAAAGCTCATCAAAAATGGAGAAAGCTCTAAAGGTAATCAATCTTCAGCTTTATACACTGATAAAAGCAAGTCCAAAGATAACAAAGGAAAGGCAAAGAAAGTGGATGATGAAGCAGGTACATATCAAGCTAACTATGCAGGCAGAGGAAGACATGGCAGAGGTAGAGGAAGAGGAGGTAGACAAGGCAGGGGGAGATCCCAAGACTCCAACTCATGTTCTATTTGTGGATTAACTAATCATACAACTGAAAATTGCTTTAGGAATTCTAGGAATCAAAGAGGCAGAGGATACAATAGAGGAAGTTATGGCTACTCAAGAGGAAGGTTCAACAACTACCATGGCAACTACAACAACTACAATCATTCAAACTATCAAGGAGGCTACAAAGGAAGGAGAGACTACAATAACTACACAGAAGACTCAAACAAAGAGGATTCATTATTGATCATGAACATGTTGCTGCAGACCAATCACCAATTGAAGATTTGAAGGACAAAGGATGGAAATAAGATCAATTCTTGAAGCATAGAAGATGGATATATTCACAGATTGAAAGACATGTACACATATGTACATTAGTGAAGACATAGATCACTTATACTTTTGTTTAGTTATAAGCTTGTACATATTTGCCTATAAATACTTTGGAAAAATGTTGGGGCAATAGAGGAGACAATAGGAGAGTATGAGAATAGTGCATTTGTAAGTTGCAAGACTCATTAGAGTTCATAGGAATGAGAAGAAGTCTCTCTCACAACTCAATTGTAATTTTCTGAGGAATAGAAGAAAAGTTGCGCCCGAAGTTTTCGTGTCTTCTCCTTCTGTGGTAGATATTCTGTGGAATGCTTTTGTACAAGTCTAAGTCTAGAGTTGATTGATCTATGTACAAAATTTCAGCTTCCAATTGTAATCAGGTTAAGAGAATTGTGTGTAGGAACATTCATATGTAAAGAATGTTCACAGTCTTCTGAAACAAGTGCAGATTTTGAGTTCAATAAAATGAGTAGTGCTCAGTGCACAGTGTAAAGTTTTACACATATGATAGCTCAAAAGCTAAGTTGAGAGATAAGCTATCTATAGCTAAAAGGATTTGATCAAACGGGTTCGACATTGGAAGAACCAAAGCTAAGAAGTTAGGGGTGTCCAAATCGACTTCTCAGAAGTGCAGATTTAGACATAGGTAACTTGTGAAGTAGATTTCTCAAGATCTACTGAATCTTTTGGAGTGATTTGACTTGAAGGAGGTGCGCAATCTTTAGGCGACATCTTGTGCAAAGTTTCATAAAAAACTTTACATATTTACTCAGTCAATGAGAAAGATATATGCAGCAGACTTTCTGAGTAATTTCCTTCTTCACAGTTTGTTCAAGAATTTGATATTTGGTCATTGATCTTTTAAATTGGTGAAGGTTATGACTTCCTCTTGATATAGAGGTGCTCTAAATTCAAGAGTAGGTTGTTCTTTTGGAGATTAACACTCTCCATCAGTGGTATCAAAGCAGGAAACATCAAATTCGAGAAAAGGAGGATCCCGACTGCTGCAGTTGCAAAGAATTCACCATCTGAAGGATTAAAAGGTGAAAGCCTGAAGGAAAAGTTTGAGGAAGAGATCATACAACATCAAGAAGGACGAAAGGAGTGTCATTCGAAGTAAAGGTAACCTTATACTTTATAAAGATTGAAGAATTCAGTACACAGGTAAAGGGAAGATGGGAGATTCTCTTCAGATAGAGAAATTGGATAGAGAGAACTATCCTGCATGGTCAATGAGGATGGAAGCTCATCTAATGAGAAAAGATTTAATAGCTTACATTACAGGTGAAGAAGAAAAGCCACAATTCAGAGATCCTAGTGTTCCAACTAGGGAAGAATTATCAGATTTGAAGAATTGGATGAAAAGAGATGCTCAAGCTAGGAGGATAATCTATATGGCAGTCAATGACTACTTGCTACCTCACATTAGAGGTCTTGAAAGTGCAAGTGAAATATGGAATGCTTTGGAGGAGCATTTCCAAAACACTACAAAGTCAAGAAAGGCATCTTTATGGGCAGAGTTTACTACTTTCAAGAAGAAGGCTTCACAATCAATATCTGATTATGTGACAAAGATGAAGGACATTGCAGATGCATTAGGAGCAGTGGATGAAGACATTGAAGAAGATAAATTGGTAAGGCAAATTCTCACAGGACTAAGAGGTGAAGAGAAGTGGAAGCCTTTTATTTTATCTACAGATCTTTCATTGGATCATTTCAATCCTGATTTGAATCAATTGTTAGGACATATGCTAACTTTTGAGAATGATATCAAAGGAGATGTTGACAAGAGTGCAAGTCATGCAATGTACTCTAAAGACAAGAAGAAAACTAACAAAGGAAAGCAACAAGCAAATGAAGAAGAAGGCACAACTAGTCAAGCCAACTTCCTAAGAGGAAGAGGAGGTGGCAAAGGTAGAGGAAGAGGCAGGAGTAACAAAGATGGATCCCAAGCTTGCTGGATTTGTGGTAAGACAAATCATTTAGCTAATGATTGTTGGCATAACACTCAGAGTAATGGTGGATACAATCAGAACTATAATTCCAGAGGAAGAGGAGGTAGGAATCAAAGAGGTAATTTCAGAGGTAGAGGTAGTAGGGGTTACTTTGGAACAAATGCAGGTAGAGGTTTCCAAAGTCAACAATATAACAATACTTACTACAATTATGCTTCAGATCAGAAGGAAGATTCAACATTGATAATGAATGCAACATGTGAAAGGCAGAGTGAAGATCAAAGAGTCTTCTACATTGACTCAGGGTGTAGCAATCACTTGAGTGGTAACATAGCCTTGATGACTGATTTGGAGAATAAGGTATCTAATCATGTTGTTCAAATAGGTGACAACACAAAGCACAATGTGAAGTCAATTGGATCAGTGAAGGCCAAGGATGGTAGCACCTTATTGAGTAAGGTCTTGTATGTTCCTACAATTCCTAAGAATTTGATAAGTGTAGGACAAATTGTGGAAAAAGGTTATGAAGTGAGGTTCACTAATGAAGGAGTGTTCGTGGAAGACCCTAGCAATGGGTATAAACAAATTGTTTCAGGAAAGAAAGAAGGAAGATTGTTCACATTGAAGATTCAAGGTAATGTTGGTCATGCCTTGTTCACTTATGGAGGACATAAGATCTCTGAGTTAGATCTTTGGCACAAGAGGCTTGGACATTTCAATGAAAGAGGTATTAAAGACATGATAAATAATGGTTCAGTGCTTGGATTGCCTAATGTTGCCGGTCCACATATGACATACAGATGTGAGTCATGTCAATTAGGTAAAGCTCATAAGCAATCCTATTCTAAGCATGGGTTTATGTATTCAGAGAAACTTGAGTTGGTACACACAGATGTGTGGGGACCATCAAAGGATTTCAGTATCAATAATTCAAGGTATTATGTGATTTATGTTGATGATGCTACCAGATGGACCACTATCTATGTGATCAAAGATAAGTTAGAAGTATTCAATACTTTCAAACATTATCATATGTATGTAGAGAGAATTACAGGACATAAATTGAAGAGACTAAGGTCAGATGGAGGGGGAGAGTATTTTTCTAATGAGTTCAGTGATTACTTGTGGAATGCAGGTATAAAAAGAGAAGTTACTTGCAGGTACTCTCCTCAACAAAATGGTGTAGCAGAAAGGAGGAATGGGACTCTTGTTGAGTTTGCAAGGTCCATGATGAAAGAGAAAAATTGCCCAAATTATTTGTGGGCTGAGGCTGTAAATACAGCTACTTATTTGGTCAATAGGCTACCTTGTAAAGCCTTGCAGGGTATGACACCATATGAGGCATGGTGGGGTAAGAGACCTACACTAGACCATTGCAAAGTATTTGGATGTTTGGCCTATGCATATGTGCCATCACAATTAAGGCACAAATTGGAACCTAAAGCTGAAAAATATGTGTTTATTGGTTATGATGATAAGCAAATGGGATACAGGTTGTGGAATCCATCCACAAAACATTTTCTTGTATCAAAAGATGTTACATTTGATGAGAAAGGTACTTGGTATGCAGGTACTATCAATATTAATACAGATGATGAAGAAATTGTGAGCCAAAGGAAAGGTAAATCAAAGATTCAGATATTTGATGAACAAGAGAATCATGAAGTGCAGGTTGAAGTGGAAGAGACACCAAGATTTGATCCTGAATGTGAAGAACCAGAAACCTCAAGAAGTGGAGAACTCAGGAGGTCTAGAAGGCACAAATGGCAACCTACAAGGTATAGCTATGATACTTCATTCTTGACTACTAAGGATTATGCTTACATGGTTAAAGCAGATGAAGAACCTTCTACATATGAAGAGGCAAAAGGTAAAGAGATTTGGGAAAAAGCTATGCAGGAAGAATATGATGCATTAATGGAGAATCAAACATGGGATTTGGTTCCAAAACCAAATAGTCAGAAGATCATTGGATGCAAGTGGGTCTATAAGACAAAGAGATTTGCAGATGGAAGTGTGTCTAGGTACAAAGCTAGACTTGTTGTTAAAGGGTTTGCTCAGACATATGGTATTGACTATGATGAGACTTATAGTCCAGTGGCAAAGATGAGAACCATCAGAACACTTATAGCAATTGCTGCATGTAAAGGTTGGAAATTGTGTCAATTAGATGTGAAGAATGCTTTTTTGAATGGTTATATTTCAGATGATGTTTTCATGGAGCAACCTCAAGGATTCAAAGATGGAAGATATCCAGATCATGTGTGTAAGCTCAAGAGAGCTTTATATGGATTGAACCAGGCCCCAAGGGCATGGAACTATAGACTTGTAAAGTTCTTGAAAGAACTTGGGTTTCAAGTATCTAAAGCAGATAGTAGCTTGCTTGTCAAAGCAAGTGATGATGGGTTCATTTACATATGTATATATGTTGATGATATAATTCTTACAGGTACAGATGAGAAAGGCATTCAAAGTCTAAAGAAGCAAATGGAGAAAGAATTCAAAATCAGTGATTTGGGAGATTTGTCATACTTCTTGGGCATGGAGATTTCATACACTCAACACGGAGTGTATGTGACTCAAGAAAGGTATTTGAAGAATTTGTTAACCAAGTTTAAGATGAATGATTGCAGAGTAGCACCTACTCCAATGGAGGTGAATCACAAATTAAGCAGATTTGGAGGTGAAGAGTTCAAGGACATGAAACAATATCAGAGTTTGGTTGGTAGTCTTATCTATGCTACATTAACTAGGCCTGATTTATCATATGCAATTGGGGTGTTGTCTCAATTCATGCATTGTCCTAGGAAAGAGCATTGGGTTGCACGTCAAAGAGTGTTGAGGTACATTAAGGGAACACTCAAAGAGGGTTTGTATTATGGTTTTACATCAGATACAAATATCAAAATATATAGTGATGCAGATTTTGCAGGTAATCCAGATGATAGAAGGTCAACCTATGGATACATGTGTTATGTGGGAGATAAGTTAATCTCTTGGTGCTCAAAGAAGCAACATACAGTTGCTTTTTCATCTATAGAAGCAGAGTACAAAGGCATGGTTGAAGCTGCAAAAGAAGAGATATGGCTTAAGACTCTCATGAAGAGTTTTGACACTATACAGAGTATACCTATCATTTATGGAGATAACATGAGTTCATTATATCTAGCTGCTAATCCTGTTTTTCATGCCAAGACCAAACACATTGAGATACAGTATCACTTTCTAAGAGAGAAGGTGATGGATAAAGAGATTGAAGTTATACATACTTCAACAAAAGATCAGATAGCTGATATGCTTACAAAGAGTTTGGATGGACCAAAGTTACAGAAGTTCAAAGACATGGAAGGCATAAAGAAGATAAGAGAAACCTCAATTGATGATTGAGGGGGAGCTGTTGGTGCAGACCAATCACCAATTGAAGATTTGAAGGACAAAGGATGGAAATAAGATCAATTCTTGAAGCATAGAAGATGGATATATTCACAGATTGAAAGACATGTACACATATGTACATTAGTGAAGACATAGATCACTTATACTTTTGTTTAGTTATAAGCTTGTACATATTTGCCTATAAATACTTTGGAAAAATGTCGTGGCAATAGACGAGACAATAGGAGAGTATGAGAAAAGTGCATTTGTAAGTTGTAAGACGCATTAGAGTTCATAGGAATGAGAAGAAGTCTCTCTCACAACTCAATTGTAATTTTCTGAGGAATAGAAGAAAAGTTGCACCCGAAGTTTTCGTGTCTTCTCCTTCTGTGGTAGATATTCTGTGGAATGCTTTTGTACAAGTCTAAGTCTAGAGTTGATTGATCTCTGTACAAAATTTCAGCTTCCAATTGTAATCAGGTTAAGAGAATTGTGTGTAGGAACATTCATATGTAAAGAATGTTCACAGTCTTCTGAAACAGGCGCAAATTTTGAGTTCAATAAAATGAGTAGTGCTCAGTGCACAGTGTAAAGTTTTACACATATGATAGCTCAAAATCTAAGTTGAGAGATAAGCTATCTACAGCTGAAAGGATTTGATCAAACGGTGTCGTAGAGATTTACATCTCTACATATCCAGCGTTTGATTAATTCAATCTAAAGAATACCTCTCTACTGAGAATGTTGCAGATAATTTACCGAAGCATTGGCTAGAAATAGTCATGAGAAGATTTGCGGATTACTGAAGATTGTACCATTATTGAAGGGAGGATTATTGGAGTCAAGAGTCAATTGTCAAGTCAGCAGATCATTTGATTCATCACTTGATATGTGATTAGCACCCATAAGAAAACCATGTTCCATGTGAACCTGAATCTTTCAAGTGTGAAACCATTCTTTAGAAACTAAAAGAAAAAAAAAAAGTAAAAGCACTATTATCATTCAATCTAAAAGCAATACAAAATAGCGATCGGGTTATTTCAAAAGCAAATAGCGATGAAGTTTTAATCCGAAAAGCAATGGAAATAGCGATCGTTATTTGGGGAAAAGAAATCAGATTTTTTCGTATGATTTTTCGTAAGTGCTTTTGAAGAAGATACAACTATAAAAAGAGGTCTTAGCCTCATTGTTAATCATCATCTTATCAATTATATGAGACATGAGTTGAAGATTATCTGAAGATTATCTGAAGCTCTTGGAGGAGAAGTTGGAGGAGAAGTTCTCACACTCTTGAGGAGTGTTGGTCCACACATAGTGTGGAGGTTCTGCTCGCATGAGGAGGACATCATGATCTATGATGTTTTGGTAACTTGTATCTGTTTTCGTTATCTGCATTATATTTGTACGAACACATTATTATGAATTAATTGACTCTCCAATTTCCCTCATATCTCTCTCGTTTCCAAATTCTCTTATGATGTTGCTGATTTGTTTGAGTGATTTGATTTATGGTCTCATCTGATTATGTGTGAGCTATATTTGAATTCTACCTCTTAAGTTGCCCGAAGCACCCTGCGTGTACCGTCTATCTGGAACACTGGTAGTTGGCCTGATCCACCCAACTGTGCCCTTCGCGACATTTGAACCCGACGTGAAATTGTTCCAGGGCATTTGGCAATTAGGAGGTACGATATCAAGCTCAATTCCAGGTACGCATATTTTACTTTTATGTTGATTATATTAGTGAACAATGGGCAAAAAGGGTGTTGCAAAACACACCACACAAGACATAGGTTCTAGTGTGGAAGCATTAATTGAAAAGAAGTCCCCAGAATATGATGAACAATTCAAAGATATGGAGTCACGAATAATTGCGTCCATAAATGAAAAACTCGAGCCATTAACTTCATATATCTCAATGATGATTTCAATATTGGGGAAAACTAATGAACTTATGAAATCATTAAATACACAATTTAATCAAGAATTTGGGAATTTAGAAAGAGTTGTTCACTATGAACTTTCAAATTTGATAGAGAGTATGGAAAATCTATCTAATCATGTGAGAGAACTTGCAACATCAAAGACTATTAGCTATGAAAATTCAAGTTTGAAAGAAAATATTGAAATTCTAACCAATCAAGTAAAAGAAATTACCACATGTAAGTGTAAATATGATCATCAAGTACAAAGCTTGTCTACTCAAGTTTTTGATAAAAGACATTCATCTGACCATAGAAGATCTACCCCTAAGGCCACATATAGAAGATTAAATAGACCTATAAGATGCTTTTGGTGTGATCAATTTGGCCATATGTTTTGGAATTGTAATGCATATGAGAATGCTTATAAGCTTAAATTGGTCACTGAAGTTGATAAGAAAATTTGCAAATACCATGATCACTCGACTTTGCACCTGAACTTAGGAAGAGGTGGAATTAAAGAGTATTTTGCTCAAACAAAATCTAAGCCAAGATCATTTAGAAAACAATGAAAACCAAAGAGATACGATGATAAGAAATCTTCTGAACAAGAAACTATGATAGAAATTGAGAATCAAGTTAAATGTTTTGAAGAAAAGAAAAGTGAACAAATCAAGTTGGATAAACAAAAAGTTGAACAAATTTTGCAAGAAAGATTGGAAGAGGATGAACAAGAATATGAAAAGTTGATACAATTGAAAAAGAAAGATGATAAATCTTATGTACTATGTCCAAAGTTTCTAGAAAATGACAAATTATTTGATCAAGAAAAGGTTAAGAATTTGAAAGTTCAATTGAGCCATGAGATTAACGAGGAACAAAATAGTCAAAGTGAACATGCAAATATCAATGAAATTGATGAGAGTACAAACAATGATAATAGTATTAAAGAAAAGGAAAAACAATGGATTGAAAATGCTATCAAACAAATTGAACAAAATATTAAAAATTCATCAAAGTCTTCTAAACCTTTATCTTTGCAGAAAAGAATAGGTTGAAGATGATCCATGATGAACAGGTGCTTATGATTGAAGATGAACCATGAAGAGATCCATAGATATAATATGATGAAAGAAATTGTAGTAAGAATGAATTATAAAGCATGTTTTTGATACTAACATTGATGTTTTCATGAGACAGGAACACACTTCTTCAAAATTATCTTTGATGATAATGATGCTCGAGATTAGTGAGAGTGTTTGAGCGAATTGAGAGGATTATTTGATTGAAGAGTGAGAATTGAGTGTTGACTTTAATGCATTTTTAGTCTTCTTTTCTTACTCTCCATTATTTGCACCATATTGAGTCTATTCTGCACTCAGAGTATGCATAAACCAATGTATACTCACATATTTTTATTTCTTTAGCCTGCACAATCTACTTGCACTTGTAAACGAATTAAAAAAGGATGACATCCAATTTAAAAAGCAGATATCAAAAATTCTCAAGAACCTCATCATCGACTTCCTCTTACCCCTTTTGCACCATGATTTTTTGGAACAATGCACTTAAAGTATGCATGGTAGGGTCTCACTACATGACCTTGCATTTAGGCACGTATTGAGATTAACCTATGCACACAGAGTGATTGTAAGGATTGATGTATATATGTATGTGAGTGAGGGCACAAGCTTCATCATCAAATGCCTTTTACCCTGATACTTGCACCATGTTTGTTTACCTATGCACCTAAAGTAAGCATGATAGGGTCTCATTACATGACCTTGCATCAAGGCACATTTTTTAGCTTTACCCATGCACTTTGAGTGATGAAAAGGATTTACGTATAAAAACATGAAATATATGAAAGTGAGAGCACATACCTCATTAGCGAATGCCAAATACCTTATCTTTTGCACCATGTTTTAACCATGCATTCCCAAAGTATGCAATTGATAGGGCTACATTATATGGCCTTGCATAGGCACATTTTTCATTTACCCATGCACTTTGAGTGATGGAAAGGACTTATGTATATACACATGAAATGTATGAAAGTGAGAGCACATACCTCATTAGCGAATGCCAAATACCTTATCTTTTGCACCATGTTTTAACCATGCATTTCCAAAGTATGCAATTGATAGGGCTACATTATATGGCCTTGCATAGGCACGTTTTTCATTTACCCATGCAGTTTGAGTGATGGAAAGGACTTATGTATATACACATGAAATGTATGAAAGTGAGAGCACATGCTTCGTCTACAAATGCCAATTACCTTATCTTTTGCACCATACTTTTAACCATGCATTTCCAAAGTATGCAATTGATAGGGATACATTATATGGCCTTGCATAGGCACAATCTTTTATCTTCCCATGCACTTGACAAATGTTTTCAAAATTCAATGTTCTATGAAATGTCAGATTATTTTGAAGCAGAAAAAAGATTTGAAGATTGGCCCATCAAGGATGATGTGCAAGTTTAGTAGGGGCGAATGTCGTAGAGATTACGTATCCACATCTTTACGTATCCACATCCAGTGTTTGATTAATTCAATCTAAAGAATAATTTTCTACTGAGAACGTTGCAGATATTTTACCGAAGCATTGGCTAGAAATAGTCATAAGAAGATTTGCGGATTACTGAAGATTGTACCATTATTGAAGGGAAGATTATTGGAGTCAATGTCCAATTGTCAAGTCAGCAGATCACTTGCTCATCATATGATGTGTTAGCAAAAGGCATATGAAACCCAAGTTTAATTGTTCCATGTGAACCTGAAATCTTTATAGTGTGAAACCATTCTTTAAAAACTAAAAGAAAAAATGAAGCACTATTATTATCATTCTTTATTTTCAAAACTAAAAAGCAAACTCATGACTTGCGATCGTTATTTGAAATGAAAAGTAAACTTTAGCGATAGAAAGTTTTATCCGAAAAAAAAAAAAAGAAAAAAAAAAAAAGGAAATAGCGATCGTTATTTGGGGAAAAGAAATCAGATTTTTTCGTATGATTTTTCGTAAGTGCTTTTGAAGAAGATACAACTATAAAAAGAGGTCTTAGCCTCATTGTTAATCCATCATCTTATCAATCATCTCGACATGAACTGAAGATTATCTGAAGATTATCTGAAGCTCTTGGAGGAGAAGTTGGAGGAGAAGTTCTCACACTCTTGAGGAGTGTTGGTCCACACATAGTGTGGAGGTTCTGCTCGCATGAGGAGGACATCATGATCTATGATGTTTTGGTAACTTGTATCGGTTTTCGTTATCTGCATTATATTTGTACGAACACATTATTATGAATTAATTGACTCTCCAATTTCCCTCATATCTCTCTCGTTTCCAAATTCTCTTATGATGTTGTTGATTTGTTTGAGTGATTTGATTTATGGTCTCATCTGATTATGTGTGAGCTATATTTGAATTCTACCTCTTAAGTTTCCCGAAGCACCCTGCGTGTACCGTCTATCTGGAACACTGGTAGTTGGCCTGATCCACCCAACTGTGCCCTTCGCGACATTTGAACCTGACGTGAATCGAACACGCAACCTTTTGATATTATCTAATATCAACTCAGAGAGATCTTCCTACATCATCTTATCAATCATCTGGACATTATCTGATATTATCTGAAATCATCTGGACATGAACTGAAGATTATCTGAAGCTTTTGGAGGAGGAGTTGGAGGAGGAGTTCTCACACTCTTGGAGGAGTGTTGGCACACATCTTTGTGTGGAGGTTCTGGTCACATGATTGAGGAGGACATCATTATCTATGATGTTTTGGTAACTTGTATCTGTTTCTGTTATCTGCATTATATTTGTACGAACACATTATTATGAATTAATTGGCTCTCCAATTTCCTCACATCGCTCTTATGATGTTAATGAATTGTACGAATGATTTGATTCATGATCTCATCCGATTATTTGTGAGCATCTAATCTCTCTCGCTTCCAAACTCTCTTATGATGATTAATGAATTGTATGTGCGATTTGAGTTATGATCCACCCAACTGAGCACCCTACCTCTACCTCTTAAGTTGCCCGAAGCACCCTGCGTGTACCGTCTATTTGGAACACTAGCAGTTGGCCTGATCCACCCAACTGAGCCCTTCACGACACCTGGCATCGACTTGGGGTGTTTTTAGCCACTTTTCAACAAGGATTCAATGCCAGGCATCGACTTCCCGCATAAAACCTTGACCTTTTGGATACCAAAACAATAGGTGATTTCATGCACACTTAGAATATGACTTATCAACTGGAACTCGATGCCAGGCATCGAGTTGCTCCAACAACATCATGTTTTTCAAACACTTCAACAATGAATGAAAAAGATAAATGAGAATATGACTTATCAGCAGAGATTCAATGCCAGGCATCGAGTTGCTTAGAAAACTTGAACTTTTGAACTCATCACGCAGTAGACAAACATGCAGATGATGGAGGGAGTCTCATACACAGAACTTTAACTATTTCTTCTCATAACTATGAAAAACTCAGAAGTTTTATAGATGCTTTCTCACTCAGAGAAGCCCGACTATACTCAGTCATACAAAATGAGTACTAACTCACTTTGTTATTGTCTTCCCTCTTTCTTCTCTCTCGCCGCGTTAGTTGATACAAAATAACTTATATAAATTTTCTCATTCTCGTGACTTTTTAAAAAACTCTGCATTAGATACTTGAAACCCAAGTTCTTTCAAGAACTTTACAAGTCTATAGTTCCATGCCCTTGGGGCTTGCTTCAATCCATATAAAGCTCTCTTGAGCTTACACACATGATCTGGATATCTTCCATCTCTGAATCCTTGAGGTTGCTCCATGAAAACATCATCTGAAATATAACCATTCAAAAAAGCATTCTTCACATCTAATTGACACAATTTCCAACCTTTACATGCAGCAATTGCTATAAGTGTTCTGATGGTTGTCATCTTTGCCACTGGACTATAAGTCTCATCATAGTCAATACCATATGTCTGAGCAAACCCTTTAACAACAAGTCTAGCTTTGTACCTAGACACACTTCCATCGGCAAATCTCTTTGTCTTATAGACCCACTTGCATCCAATGATCTTCTGACTATTTGGTTTTGGAACCAAATCCCATGTTTGATTCTCCATTAATGCATCATATTCTTCCTGCATAGCTTTTTCCCAAATCTCTTTACCTTTTGCCTCTTGATATGTAGAAGGGTCTTCATCTACTTTAACCATGTAAGCATAATCCTTAGTAGTCAAGAATGAAGTATCATAGCTATACCTTGTAGGTTGCCATTTGTGCCTTGTAGACCTCCTGAGTTCTCCACTTCTTGAGGTTTCTGGTTCTTCACATTCAGGATCAAATCTTGGTGTCTCTTCCACTTCAACCTGCACTTCATGATTCTCTTGTTCATCAAATATTTGAATCTTTGATTTACCTTTCCTTTGGCTCACAATTTCTTCATCATCTGTATTAATATTGATAGTACCTGCATACCAAGTACCTTGATCATCAAATGTAACATCTTTTGATACAAGTGTTAACAGAGAATGGGTCTCTCTGCAACAGTGGAGGAGAGAGAAGAGAGAGGGATCATCATCCCCATAACTCTCTACAACAATGAGAGAGTGATCTTGGAGAGCTCACGACGCCATAACTACTTTGTAACACACAGTAGAACAACATCAGTCACACGCATCCGTGAGTGATCGATTCAAAAGGAAACAAGAAAAAAGGAAGGACTGAAAAAAAACCTAACTCCTTAAAAACACATCAGAAGCCATATGGGCGACGAAATAACAGAGCGAGTCATATTCATTAGAGTGCCTTTTTTATACAAAAAATGTGGCCTTAAAGGTTCTTCCCACTCAGCCTTCTCCAACCCTTTAAATAAACCTTAGTACAAAATTGTGCCTTTAACACAAGAAAATGTTTTGTGGATGGATTCCACAACCTGTATCCCATCTGCTTATCATCATAACCAATAAACACATATTTTTCAGCTTTAGGTTCCAATTTGTGCCTTAATTGTGATGGCACATATGCATAGGTCAAACATCCAAATACTTTGCAATGGTCTAGTGTAGGTCTCTTACCCCACCATGCCTCATATGGTGTCATACCCTTCAAGGCTTTACAAGGTAGCCTATTGACCAAATAAGTAGCTGTATTTACAGCCTCAGCCCGCAAATAATTTGGGCAATTTTTCTCTTTCATCATGGACCTTGCAAACTCAACAAGAGTCCTATTCCTCCTTTCTGCTACACCATTTTGTTGAGGAGAGTACCTACAAGTAACTTCTCTTTTTATACCTGCATTCCACAAGTAATCACTGAACTCATTAGAAAAATACTCTCCCCCTCCATCTGACCTTAGTCTCTTCAATTTATGTCTTGTAATTCTCTCTACATACATATGATAATGTTTGAAAGTATTGAATACTTCTGACTTATCTTTGATCACATAGATAGTGATCCATCTGGTAGCATCATCAACATAAATCACATAATACCTTGAACCATTGATACTGAAATCCTTTGATGGTCCCCACACATGTGTGTGTACCAACTCAAGTTTCTCTGAAGACATAAACTCATGCTTAGAATAGGATTGCTTATGAGCTTTACCTAATTGACATGCCTCACATCTGTATGTCATATGTTGACCTGCAACATTAGGCAATCGAGGCACTGAACCATTATTAATCATGTCTTTAATAACTCTTTCATTGAAATGTCAAGGCCTCTTGTGCCAAAGATCTAACTCAGAGATCTTATGTCCTCCATAAGTGAACAAGGCATGACCAACATTACCTTGAATCTTCAATGTGAACAATCTTCCTTCTTTCTTTCCTGAAACAATTTGTTTATACCCATTGCTAGGGTCTTCCACGAACACTCCTTCATTAGTGAACCTCACTTCATAACCTTTTTCCACAATTTGTCCTACACTTATCAAATTCTTAGGAATTGTAGGAACATACAAGACCTTACTCAATAAGGTGCTACCATCCTTGGCCTTCACTGATCCAATTGACTTCACATTGTGGTTTGTGTTGTCACCTGTTTGAACAACATGATTAGATACCTTATTCTCCAAATCAGTCATCAAGGCTATGTTACCACTCAGGTGATTGCTACACCCTGAGTCAATGTAGAAGACTCTTTGATCTTCACTCTGCCTTTCACATGTTGCATTCATTATCAATGTTGAATCTTCCTTCTGATCTGAAGCATAATTGTAGTAGGTATTGTTATATTGTTGACTTTGGAAACCTCTACCTGCATTTCTTCCAAAGTAACCCCTACTACCTCTACCTATGAAATTACCTCTTTGATTCTTGCCTCCTCTTCCTCTTGAATTATAGTTCTGATTGTATCCACCATTACTCTAAGTGTTATGCCAACAATCATTAGCTAAATGATTTGTCTTACCACAAATCCAGCAAGCTTTGGATCCATCTTTGTTACTCCTGTGTCTTCCTCTACCTTTGCCACCTCCTCTTCCTCTTAGGAAGTTGGCTTGACTAGTTGTGCCTTCTTCTTCATTTGCTTGTTGCTTTCCTTTGTTAGTTTTCTTCTTGTCTTTAGAGTACATTGCATGACCTGCACTCTTGTCAACATCTCCTTTGATATCATCAAATCAGGATTGAAATGATCCAATGAAAGTTCTGTACATAAAATAAAAGGCTTCCACTTCTCATCACCTCTTAGTCCTGTGAGAATTTGCCTTACCAATTTATCTTCTTCAATGTCTTCATCCACTGCTCCTAATGCATCTGCAATGTCCTTCATCTTTGTCACATAATCAGAGATTGATTGTGAAGCCTTCTTCTTGAAAGTAGTAAACTTTGCCCATAAAGATGCCTTTCTTGACTTTGTAGTGTTTTGGAAATGCTCCTCCAAAGCATTCCATATTTCACTTGCACTTTCAAGACCTCTAATGTGAGGTAGCAAGTAGTCATTGACTGCCATATAGATTATGCTCCTAGCTTGAGCATCTCTTTTCATCCAATTCTTCAAATCTGATAATTCTTCCCTAGTTGGAACACTAGGATCTCTGAATTGTGGCTTTTCTTCTTCACCTGTAATGTAAGCTATTAAATCTTTGCTCATTAGATGAGCTTCCATCCTCATTGACCATGCAGGATAGTTCTCTCTATCCAATTTCTCTATCTGAAGAGAATCTCCCATCTTCCCTTCACCTGTGTATTGAATTCTTCAATCTTTATAAAGTATAAGGTTACCTTTACTTCGAATGACACTCCTTTCGTCCTTCTTGATGTCGTATGATCTCTTCCTCAAACTTTTCCTTCAGGCTTTCACCTTTTAATCCTTCAGATGTTGAATTCTTTACAACTACAGCAATCGGGATCCTCCTTTTCTCGAATTTGATGTTTCCTGCTCTAATACCACTGATGGAGAGTGTTAATCTCCAAAAGAACAACCTACTCTTGAATTTAGAGCACCTCTATATCAAGAGTAAGTCATAACCTTCACCAATTTAAAAGATCAATGACCAAATATCAAATTCTTGAACAAACTGTGAAGAAGGAAATTACTCAAAAGGTCTGCTGCATATATCTTTCTCATTGACTGAGTAAATGTGTAAAGTTTTTTATGAAACTTTGCACAACATGTCGCCTAAAGATTGCACACCTCCTTCAAGTCAAATCCAAAAGATTCAGTAGATCTTGAGAAATCTACTTCACAAGTTACCTATGTCTAAATCTACACTTCTGAGAAGTGGATTTGGACACCCCTAACTTCTTAGCTTTGGTTCTTCCAATGTCGAACCCGTTTGATCAAATCCTTTTAGCTGTAGATAGCTTATCTCTCAACTTAGATTTTGAGCTATCATATGTGTAAAAATTTACACTGTGCACTGAGCACTACTCATTTTATTGAACTCGAAATCTGTGCCTGTTTCATAAGACTGTGAACATTCTTTACATATGAATGTTCCTACACACAATTCTCTTAACCTGATTACAATTGGAAGCTGAAATTTTGTACAGAGATCAATCAACTCTAGACTTAGACTTGTACAAAATCATTCCACAGAATATCTACCACAGAAGGAGAAGACACGAAAACTTCGGGCGTAACTTTTCTTCTATTCCTCAGAAAATTACAATTGAGTTGTGAGAGAGACTTCTTCTCATTCCTATGAACTCTAATGAGTCTTACAACTTACAAATGCACTATTCTCATACTCTCCTATTGTCTCCTCTATTGCCCCGACATTTTTCCAAAGTATTTATAGGCAAATATGTACAAGCTTATAACTAAACAAAAGTATAAGTGATCTATGTCTTCACTAATGTACATATGTGTACATGTCTTTCAATCTGTGAATATATCCATCTTCTATGCTTCAAGAATTGATCTTATTTCCATCCTTTGTCCTTCAAATCTTCAATTGGTGATTGGTCTGCACCAACACAAACTACCCACAAGAGATTGATACTTCCTCATATCTTTGTATTCTGCACCATGATATTTATCGAGCTTGTGATTAACTTCAAATGGAGTTGAAGCTTCTCTGCAATTTTCCATATCAAACTTCTTCAATAGATTCAGAAGATACATTTCTTGTGATACATATATGCCATGATCTGTATAAGTGACTTCCATTCCAAGAAAGTATGACAACTTTCCTAGATCACTGATCTTGAATTCTTTCTCAAGTAATCTCTTTACCTCCTTGATTCCTTTATCTAAAGTACCTGTGATTATAATGTCATCTACATAAATACAAATGTAGATTGTACCTTCCTCTGCTCTTTTGATGAGTAGACTTGGATCTGCTTTTGAACTTTGATATGCAAGTTCATTCAGATACTTCACTAGTCTATAGTTCCATGCTCTTGGAGCTTGCTTCAATCCATAGAGTGCTCTTCTCAACCTGCAAACAAAATTTGGATACCTGGAATCTATAAACCCTTGAGGTTGTTCCATGTATACCTCATCTGATATGTATCCATTCAAGAATGCATTCTTTATATCCAATTGACTTAGAGTCCATCCTTTTGAAGCTGCAATAGCAATGATTGTCCTTATAGTTGACATCTTAGCTACAAGACTGAATGTCTCATCATAATCTATGCCATAGGTTTGGGCATAGCCTTTGACCACCAGTCTAGCTTTGTATATGGCTATACTTCCATCTGCAAGCTTCTTCACTTTATAAACCCATTTATTTCCTATTACTTTCTTACCATTTGGTTTAGGAACAAGTTCCCATGTCTTGTTCTCCTCCAGTGCATTAAACTCTTCCTTCATTGCTTCTTCCCATTGCTTCTTACCTTTAGCTTCATCATAGTTCTGAGGTTCTTCATCATCTTTGACCATATATGCATAGTTCTTCTGAGTTATGTAAGAAGTGTCATAAGAATACCTTTCTGGTTGTCTTCTTGTCCTACTTGACCTCCTTGGTTCACATTCTTCATATGTGTCTGGATACACCTCTTCATCAAATATAGGAGCTTCTTCATTCCTTCTTGTTAATCCACTTCTGGATGTACTTGCTTGCATTTAGTCTTCATCTCTATTCACCTGCACAATTGATTTTCCTTTCTCACATCTTCTTACCTCTTCTTCAAATTCTTCAGCTATATGACTTTGATATGTTGGAAGTCAATGTTTATATTGGTCCAAAAATTAGCTTCATAAGAAGCATTCTCATCAAAGTTCAAGCAGTCGACGGGTGCAACATCCATATAGGAGAGTCTTTCTAGACTCTTGTACAACAAAGCTGACGGGTCGACTTGGACTAGCCCAATGTTTCCAAAAGCAAACACGATCTGCCCATGTTCGAATGCCACCGTCGACAGCGAAAGAAAATTTTGATTTTAGTTTGCTTTATTAAAAAGCTACGGACGGACGTTTTTGCAGATTTATACGATAAGCTTTTCTTTAGCGATCGTAGCTTTTAGTACAGCTTTTGGATTGGTCTCAATACTATAAAATAAGGCCCTTGGCTTATTGTATAATCACTCACTCAAAGATCTAGAGCTTGGAGATCTTCTTGAAGATAGAGTGTTCTCACACTCTTGAAGGAGGTGAAGTTTTGGTGAAGGAGAGGCTACTCTCATTGCAGCAGGAAGTCTTCTACGAGGTGGTGGTAACTATCTTTTGTGAGTTAACCTTGTGGTTGATTTACAATTTCGTTACACTATTTTGTTAGCTTCGTTGCTTCATTCTCTTCACACACACTTAGATTATTTCGACATAATCTAAATTTTGTATCATCATCTTCTTATTCTTCCATTAGTGAGTGCACCACTTTATATGGTTGAGTAGTACTCCCATGTTGTAATTTGGACATCTATTATTTTTAGTGAAGCATCCAACTTACGTTCCCTATCCTTGTCTCAAGATCTCTTTCTTTCTCTATCTCACTTATCATTGTCAATTAAGTTGTGTATGCTCAAGAGGTTTTAGGATTGGAACGATCCTGGGGCCCCAAATTCCAACACTTGGTATCAGAGCTTTAGGGTTTTGGTATCAGAGCTACATAATTGACATACACACTTAAGATAAGATGAGTGAGGTTAGAATTGAGATTGAAGACAAGTTAGATGGATCTTCTAATTATCCCATGTGGAGTTTCATGATGATGAACTTGTTAGTGACAAAGGATTTATGGAGTATCGTCAATGGATCCTTAACAAGACCAAGACGAGAAGGCAAAGAAGGGTCTACAGCAGCTTCAACAGGTACTAGAATTACAATTACAGAACCAACTGAAGAAGAGGTAACCACTTCGACATCCAGAGTCACTGCTAGGAATTTACCTAGAGTTCCTCCTACTGAAGATCAGGCAAGATGGGATGCTAGAGATGCTTTAGCACTTTCATTCATAGCAATGAGTGTCAAAAAGCATATTCTACCACAGATCAGATCTTGGAGAAGTTCTAGTCAAGCTTGGTTAAAGCTTGAGAATCTTTTTCAAAGCAAAAATCCTGCTAGGAAAGCTCACTTGAGGAGACAACTAGCAAATACAAGGATGAAAGCTGGTGAGTCAATTCAAACCCACATTACGAGACTCGTTGACTTGAGAGATCAACTTCTAAATGTAGGAGTTGAGATATCAGATGAAGAAATGGTAAATACATTGATTAATTCACTTCCTATTTCATATCGATCTTTCATAACCACTCTTACCATTACCACAAGAGATAGAGAGGTTACATTTGAAGAGTTAGAGTTCTTGTTACTTCAAGATGAAGATCAGTTGAAGGGAATGGAAGAGAATGAAGAAGCGCTTTCATCTTCATCAAAGGGTAAGAAGAAGAAGGATAAGAAGAAGGAAAAACAATCCAAGAAGGAAAGTAGATCCCTCTCACCTTCTACTTCAGATTCTGTATCTACGACATCTAAAGTGAATTCTTCTAAGAAGAAGGTAAAATATGTTCTTTTTTGCAAGAAACGTGGACATATTCAGTCAGAATGTTATAGAAGGATTGCAGCAGAAAAGAAAAAGGCATCAGGTAATGTTGCAGAAGATGATAAAAAAGGGAAATCTCAAGGTGATTCTTATGCCTGTATCACCATTGAGGAAGTAGCTTTTGATCAAGCAGCTTTACAAGTTCTTTCAGCAAGTCCTTGGATATTCAACTCAAGTGCTACTAAGCATATGACAGGTTGCAGAGATGTATTTTCATCTCTTTCCTATTCTTCAGGTAGAAGAGTTACTATTGCAGATGGCAATGATTTGGATGTTATGGGAATAGGTATAGTAACCCTAAAGTCAAGAGAAGGTGGAGTTTTTCAAATTTCAGATGTCCTTTATGTACCTAAAATGAAGAAGAATCTGCTATCTATATCTGCATTTTTAAGTGATGGTTTTAAAGTTGTATTTGAGAAAGATCTTTGTAAGGTCTTATCACATAAAGAAGACAAGTGTCTTTTACAAGGTGAGCATAAAGGAGGGGTCTTTGTTTTGTCAAAAATCAGCCAGGCATATGTAGTCAAATCTTTGTCACCGGTGGAGATATGAAGCTATGGCATGAAAGATTTGAACATATCAGTTTTGGAGCTCTCAAGAATATCAAAGACAGAGGTATGGTTGAGAGTTTACCCTCATTCAAGCTACCTGATGATTCAGATATATGTGAAGGTTGTCTTGAAGGTAAAATGCATAAACTACCTTTCAAGAAACATGGTCATATTACAGCTTCCAGAAAATTGCAGATTATTCATTCAGATGTGAATGGACCTATGAGAGCAGACTCTATTCAGGGTTTCAGGTATTTTGTCCTATTTGTGGATGATTTTACAAGATACTCATGGATCTATGGTCTTAAGTCAAAGTCAGAAGTTTTTCCTATGTTCAAGAAGTTTGTAGCTATGGTTGAAAATGAAAGTCAGGAAACTGTCCAGATTCTCAGAAGTGATAGAGGTGGAGAATACTTTTCAAATGAGTTTGAGACATTTCTCGATGAGAAAGGTATTACTTGACACCTTACTATTGTTTATACTCCTCATCAAAATGGTGTTGGAGAAAGAAAGAATAGAGTACTTGTTGAAATGATGCGGAGCATGATGGCGTCCAAAAGGATTTCACCGAAATTCTGGTTTGATGCAGTACATACAACTAATCACATTTTAAACACGTCATCTACAAAAGCTTTAAAGGTAATCACACCATATGAGGCTTATCATGGTAGAAAACCTAATGTGAGTTACTTCAAAGTGTTTGGATCACTTTCTTATGTACATGTTGAGAAAAAGGACCGAGGCAAACTAGATGTAAAGGCAAAGAAAGCTTTTTTTATTGGATATCCTGTTGAAAGTAAAGGATACAAGTTTTATGTTCCAGAGACAGGTGAAGTTATTCTTTCACGTAATGCTTATATTGCTGAAGATAAGGTTTATGATAAAGAAGTAGAAATTCCGGAGTTCATTAGTGAAAATGACTATGGAATTTTTAGAAAGATTCTGGATGTACATGTTCAACCATATTAGAAGGGAGTTAAAACTCAAATTCCTAGTATTCAAGAAAAAGTTGAAGAAAGAGGAATTTCACAACCTTCTACAGACTCAGTTCCACAAGAAACTTTGATTCCAGAAATGGAAGAAGTTAAAGTTCCAGAAAGTCCTAGTACCTTGGCAGGACAAGTTCCAGAACTTGTGGAAGCTGAAAGTTCAGAAAGAGTTTCACCACTATTCAAGGATACACCTACGTGGTTATATCAAACTTGGAAAGATAGTGGTATGAAAAATTTTACTGGAAGAACAAGGAGTCAGAATAGACAACAACAACAAGATCATGTAAGAACAAGAAGTCAAACTAGACAACAAAAAGATCATGTAAGTTTTGTTGAAGACTTTGAGATTCATGATATTTTGGCACTTATGACTGTTGAAGATGAACCTACGTGTGTTAAAGATGCACTTAACATTCCTATTTGGAGAAAAGCTATGCAAGAAGAGATTGATTCTATTCATAAGAATCAAACTTGGCAGCTATGTGAGTTACCAGAAGGAAAGAAGGCTATAGGTGTAAAATGGATCTTCAAAATCAAAAGGAAAGCAGATGGTACTATTGATAGATACAAGGCCAGCTTGGTTGTCAAAGGATATGCACAACAAAAAGGTATTGATTATGATGAGACATTTGCTCCTACGTCTAGGATGACTATTATTAGGTCAATACTTGCTATAGCAGCACATTTTGGTTCGCATATATATCAACTTGACATTAAGATTGCTTTTCTAAATGGTGATTTACACGAGGATGTGTATATTCAGCAGCCAGAAGGTTTTGAAGAGACAGGTAAAGAACAGTTAGTGTGTAAGCTTATAAAAGCTTTGTATGGTTTAAAACAGGCACCTAGAGCATGTTATGAAAAGATACATACATATCTTTTATCTATTGGTTTCCATAACTCAGATGCAGCTCCAACTCTTTATGTCAAAGCTGAAACAGGTATGATGATTATAGCAATCATTTATGTGGATGATATTATAGTCACAGGTCCCAGAGATGAAGATTTGCAGATGTTCAAAGAAGAATTGAAGCAAACATTTGATGTGAATGATTTAGGCATTCTACATTATTATCTTGGGATTTAGTTTCTGTTTCAAGATGAGTGTATCTACATGACACAACAGAAGTACATTGAGAAACTTTTGGAAAGGTTTCAAATGAGTGATTCTAAACCTATGCAAACACGTATGGATCAGAACACGTCTTTGGTAACAAATGGTAGTAGATGTAGAGCCATTTGATGCTACTCTATATAGTCAAGCAGTTGGTTGCTTGATTTATCTTTGTAATACACGTCCTGATATACAGTTTGCAGTTTCTCAAGTATCAAGGTTCATGCAGAATCCGACAGTGTTACATTGGAAAGCAGTAAAGCGAATCTTTCGTTATTTGAAGGGAACTTCAAATTATGCTATGGCATTTTTGAAATCTACACATTTGTTACTAAAAGGATTTTCAGATTCTGATTGGACAGGTGATAGAGACACAAGAAGAAGTACTAGTGGATTTTGTTTTTATCTTGGAGATTGTCTTATCTCATGGTTCTCAAAAAAACAACCCACTATTGCCACTTCATCATGTGAAGCTGAATATCGTGCAACATTTATAGCTACTCTAGAGTCAGTATGGTTGCAGAAGATTTTCAGTTATCTTGATGTAAGAGTACATCAACCCATTCAGATATTTTCAGATAGCCATAGTGCTATAGCTATAGCTAAAAATCCAGTGCATCATGCAAGGACAAAGCATATAGAGGTACACTACCACTATATTCGAGAGCAGATAGTTAAGAAGCACATTGAGCTGGTTTATGTTCCTTCTAGTGAGAATGTTGCAGATATTTTTACCAAAACATTGACTAGAGATAGTCATGAGAAGATTTGCAGGTTACTAAAGCTTGTACCAATATGACATTGAAGGAGGGATTGTTGGAAGTCAATGTTTATATTGGTCCAAAAATTAGCTTCATAAGAAGCATTCTCATCAAAGTTCAAGCAGTCGACAGGCGCAACATCCATATAGGAGAGTCTTTCTAGACTCTTGTACAACAAAGCTGAGGGGTCGACTTGGACTTGCCCAATGTTTCCAAAAGCAAACACGATCTGCCCGTGCTCGAATGCCACCGCCGACAGCGAAAGAAAATTTTGATTTTAGTTTGCTTTATTAAAAAGCTACGGACGAACGTTTTTGCAGATTTATACGATAAGCTTTTCTTTAGCGATCGTAGCTTTTAGTATAGCTTTTGGATTGGAAGTTCTGTAATCACTCCTTCACCATGTGTGAGCAAAGCTTGACCAATGTTCCCTTGTACTCTTAAAGTAAAGAGTCTACCTTCTTTCTTAACAGAGACAATCTGATTATATCCATTCTCTGGATCTTCAACAAATACTCCTTCATTTGTAAACCTAACTTGAAAACCATTTTCAACTATCTGTCCCACACTAATCAAGTTTTTAGGTATTGTAGGAACATACAAAACATTGGTTAGCAAATCTGCTCCACTCTTGCATTTCACTTTTCCAATTGAATGTACACTATGTCTTGTATTATCACGTGTTTGAACTGTATGAGTAGACATACCTTTTTCCAATTCTGACATCAATTCTATGTTTCCTGACAAATGATTAGAACATCTAGAGTCAATGTAGAATACCTTTAGATCTTCTTTGTCTGATGTGTTGATTGAATTCATCATCAATGATGTATGACTTTCATTCTGAGTGTCATTTGCATAATTGTAGTAGGTGGTGTTGTAGGATTGATTCTGTCCCCAACTTCTTCCTCCACCTCTACCATAGCCTCCTCTTGGATTTTGTCTACCTCTCTGAAAATTATTTTGATATCTTCCACCTCGACCTCTGCTATTGTTGTTTTGATTCTGGTTTGATCCTTGTTGGTTGTGCCAACACTCATGAGCCAAATGATTACTCAATCCACAGATCCAACAAGCCTTCTTGTTGTTATTTTGATTACCTCTTCCTCTTCCAAAGCCTCTTGCTCTTCCTCTACCTGTGCCTTTACCTCTTGCATAATAAACTTGAGAACTTGACTCTTCTTCATCCTTTTCTTTACCTTTATCTCCTTTCTTCTTGTTCTTCATGTACATTGCAAAACTTTGTCCTTTATCTCCATCTCCCTTCAAGTCTTGCTCATATGTGAGCATCAAACCAAGCAACTGGTTCAAATGTGGAACATAATGATTTAATGAAAGTTCTGTTGATAAGACAGAAGGTTTCCACCTTTCATCCCCTCTCAAACCTGCAAGTAGTTGAGCAATCAATCTGTGATCTTCAACATCTTCATCTATAGATCCAAGACTATCTGCTAGATCCTTCATCTTAGTGACATAATCACTAATACTTTGACTTGGCTTCTTCTTGAAAGTTGTAAACTCTGACCATAGACTTGCTTTCCTTGCTTTGGTAGTACTTTGGAAATGATATTCCAATGCATTACATATATCTTCAGATGATTCCAATCCTCTGATGTGGGGTAGCAAATGATCAGAGATTGTATTGTAGATGTAGGCTTTTGCACTTGCATCCTTCTTCTGCCAATGCTTTAAAGCATCAAGTTCTTCTTTCTTTGGTCGGCTTTCATCTTCAAATACTGGCTTCTCTTCTTCACTTGTAACATATATCATGAGATCCTTACTCATAAGTAAGGCTTCCATTCTCATTACCCATGTGGGGTAATTATCTCTGTCTAGTTTGTCAATGGAGATATGATGTGCCATACTCCTTCCCTTCTGCTGCAACCTGTGAGCTTAAAGGATAAAGGATAATACCTTTTGAAGTTCTTTGTGTATGAGGATACTTCAAAAGTAATATTTTGATGCCTTGTGTCTTCAAATGCTTCACCTTTCAAACTTTAATGGAAAACTTTCCAAAACTTCTTGTACCTTTGCCGCCTTTTGCTCTTTAGGACCTTTCTGCTCTGATACCACTTTTTGACGTATGAAACACCACAAGAAATGAATTAATGTGACTTTAGAACACCTCTGTGGTCACCATTAACTCATTGCCACTCCAAACTTTAAGAAATGATAGCCAAAACCAAGAACTTTGCTGCTTTAGATTTTTCTAGTCATTGAAATGACATACCTTCAGTATTTTGCTAATTTCTCTTATCTCAAAGATTATTTCTCCAAGAGCTTTTATAGGTTGAAATTACAAGAGTAGAGCTTTCCAACAAGCTATCATATGCATGAAATGGATCTCTAAAACTCAAGTTATGGCCTTCACAAGATGACTATGTATAACTGCCAAAATTGGAAATTCTTCCTGTTTTAGTAAAAAGCGCCTGTCTAAAAATGGAATTCGATGCCTGGCATCGACTTGCAATGAGAAATTCAATGCCGGGCATTGACTTGGGGTGTTTTTAGCCACTTTTCAGCAGGGATTCCATGCCAGGCATCGACTTCCTGCATAAAACCTTGACCTTTTGGATACCAAAACAATAGGTGAATTTCATGCACACTTAGAATATGACTTATCAACTGGAATTCAATGCCAGGCATCGAGTTGCTCCAACAACATCATGTTTTTCAAACACTTCAACATTGAATGAAAAAGATAAATGAAAATATGACTTATCAGAAGAGATTCGATGCCAGGCATCGAGTTGCTTAGAAAACTTGAACTTTTGAACTCATCACATAGTAGACAAACATGGAGATGATGGAGAGAGTCTCATACACAGAACTTTAACTATTTCTTCTCATAACTATGAAAAAATCAAGAGTTTTACAGATGCTTTCTCACTTAGAGAAGCCCGACTATACTCAGTCATACAAAATGAGTACTAACTCACTTTCTTATTGTCTTCCCTCTTTCTTCTCTCTCGCCGCGTTAGTTGATACAAACTAACTTATATAAATTTTCTCATTCTCGTGACTTTTTAAAAAACTTCTAGAACTAAAGTGAACTAACTTTACAAATATAATACACTTGTGAATTTGTCCCTTCACATAGGCATGTGGTTTTATTCTAAACTTTTGATCTTCAAATGTATGTCCAATTAGTGAGTGTTTCTCCAACATTTAGGAGCTTGATCATAGGGAGCCAAAAGTTTGAATTTGAATTCAAATTTTTAGTCATCTCTTATAAAAAGTAGACATGAAAAGTCGCGGGTAAGAGAGAGCACTCCCGAGCCTAGCATTACTGATTTCTGAGTGTGTGTGAGGTCTACACTCAAGCTCACACCTCTCTACACCATTTGGCATTGATGTTCATGCAAATGGAGTTTTATACAAATGTTCATTAATACATACATTCATATTGTCTATCTCTGAATTCTCTGTTAGTCTACTCGAAAGTCTGTCAACTTGTCAACGGCATATCTCGGTCAATTCTTCACCAAATTCAGTGATTCAAAGCTTGTTGGATTCCGCTTGAAGTAATCTACATGGGATTAAAATTTGAAGACATTCAATTCAGCCATTTTGGAGAAATCTGCATCGAGGTGAATTCTGGTCATTTTCTGCTACAGTCCTAA
>CM035426.1:15486704-15491704 GCA_020310875.1 Ceratopteris richardii | reverse complement strand
ATAGATAGATAGATAGATAGATAGATAGATAGATAGATAGATAGATAGATAGATAGATAGATAGATAGATAGATAGATAGATAGAAAGATAGATAGATCGATAGATAGATAGATAGATAGATAGATTGAATATAGATAGATAGATAGATAGATAGATAGATAGATAGATAGATAGATAGATAGATAGATAGATAGATAGATAGATAGATAGATAGATAGATAGATAGATAGATAGATAGATAGATAGATAGATACATACATACATAGATGGATAGATAGATAGATAGATAGATAGATAGAGAGACAGAGATAGATAGACATATAAATAGATAGATAGAAAGATAGATAGATAGCTAGCTAGATAGATAGATATATAGATAGATACATAGATAGATAGATATATAGATAGATAGATAGATAGATAGATAGATAGATAGATAGATAGATAGATAGATATATAGATGGATATATATATAGATAGATAGATAGATAGATAGATAGATAGATAGATAGATAGATAGGTAGGTAGATAGATAGATAGATAGATAGATAGATAGATAGATAGATAGATAGATAGATAGATAGATAGATAGATAGATAGGTAGGTAGATAGATAGATAGATAGATAGATAGATAGATAGATAGATAGATAGATAGATAGATAGATAGATAGATAGATAGATAGATAGATAGATAGATAGATAGATAGATAGATAGATAGATAGATAGATAGATAGATAGATAGATAGATAGATAGATAGATTGTTGGTGCAGGACAATCAACAATTGATGTTTTGATGAAGAATTGGAGTCAAGGATTGAAGAAAAGGTTCAAGTTGTGAAGCATGAAAGAAGAATACATTCAGAAGATGAAGATGTGTACACATATGTACATTAATTCATAGATAGTTCACTTATATCTTTGAGTAGTCATAAGCTTGTAAATTTTGTCTATATATACTATGAAAAATGTCAGGTCAAGTATGAGCGAGCATGAGAATAGAGTAATCAGGAGTTGTATGAGTCATTAGACATCTTAGAAGCGAGTTAAGACTCTCTCATCACTCAGTTGTAAATTTCTCAGAAATGAAGAAAATGTTGCGCCCGATATTTCTGAGTTTTCTCCTTCTGTGTTAGATCTTTTGTGAAATGCTTTTGTACAAGTCTAAGTCTATAGGTGATTGACCTTTGTACAAAATTTTAGCTTCTAATTGTGATCAGGCTGAGAGAATTGAGTGTAGGAATATTTACATATGTAAATGAGAAGAAGTGAAGTTGCAGGAGGCGCAAAATTCGATACGAATGTTTTGATCAATTCTCCTTCCACAGTTTAAAGTTTTGAGCAAGCAAGCACTCAATCTTTAAGTTGAAGTTAAGCTACTTTTGGCAAAAAGCATTTGCAGAAACGGGTTCTAGATTGAGAGAACCAAGTGTTAAAGGTTAAAAGTGTCTAAATCGACTTCTAAGAAGAACAGTTTTAGACATAGGTGAGTTGTTGAGATCATTTCTCAAGATCTATTGAATCTTTTGGAGTGATTCAACTTGGAGAAGGTGCACAATCTATAGGCAAAACCTCATACAAAGTTTATCAAAAACTTTACACATTTGATAAGGCAATGAGTGAATTATGTGCAACAGAATTTCTGTGTAATCACCTTTTTCACAGTTTGTTCAAGGACTTGATAATTGAGTATTGATCTTCTAAAATTGGTGAAGGTTTAAGTTATTCTTGTTATAGAGGTGCTCTAAATACAAGAGTAACTTGTTCTTTTGGAGATTAACACTCTCCATCAATGGTATCAGAGCAGGAAGCTTCAGAATTGAAGAAAGGAGGATCCCGACTGCTACAGCTGCAAAGAATTCAACATCTGAAGGTTCAAAAGGTGAGAACTTGAGGACAAAGCTTGAGAAGGAGGTCATAGGACATCAAGGAAGTCAAAAGGAGTATCATTCAAAGTAAAGGTACATCTGTTACTCATAAAGTTTGAAGAATTCAATACACAGGTGAAGAAAGGATGAGAGATTCTCTTCAGATAGAGAAATTGGATAGAGAAAACTATCCAACATGGTCAATGAGGATGGAAGCTCATCTTATGAGAAAAGACTTGATAGCTTACATTACAGGTGAAGAAGAAAAGCCTCAATTCAGAGATCCTAGTGTTCCAACTAGGGAAGAATTATCAGATTTGAAGAATTGGATGAAGAGAGATGCTCAAGCTAGGAGCATTATCTACATGGCAGTTAATGACTACTTGCTACCTCATATTAGAGGTCTTGAAAGTGCAAGTGATATATGGAATGCTTTGGAGGAGCATTTCCAAAACACCACAAAGTCAAGGAAGGCATCCTTGTGGGCAGAATTTACCACTTTCAAGAAGAAGGCCTCTCAATCCGTCTCAGATTATGTAACAAGGATGAAAGACATTGCAGATGCATTAGGAGCTATTGATGAAGACATTGAGGAGGATAAATTGGGAAGGCAAATCCTTACAGGTTTGAGAGGTGATGACAAATGGAAACCATTCATTTTGTCTACTGAATTATCACTTGATCATTTCACTCTTGATTTAAATCAGTTGCTAGGTCACATGCTAACCTTTGAGCAGGATGTCAAAGGAGAAAGTGATAAAAGTGCAGGTCATGCAATGTATTCAAAGGATAAGAAGAAAAATAGCAAAGGGAAGCAACAAGCAAATGAAGGTGAAGGCACAACTAGCGAAGCTAACTTCTTAAGAGGAAGAGGAGGTGGCAAAGGTAGAGGAAGAGGCAGGAGTAATAAAGATGGAGTCAAAGCTTAAGAGGAAGAGGAGGTGGCAAAGGTAGAGGAAGAGGCAGGAGTAATAAAGATGGAGTCAAAGCTTAAGAGGAAGAGGAGGTGGCAAAGGTAGAGGAAGAGGCAGGAGTAATAAAGATGGAGTCAAAGCTTAAGAGGAAGAGGAGGTGGCAAAGGTAGAGGAAGAGGCAGGAGTAATAAAGATGGAGTCAAAGCTTAAGAGGAAGAGGAGGTGGCAAAGGTAGAGGAAGAGGCAGGAGTAATAAAGTCAGTGATTACTTGTGGAATGCAGGTATAAAAAGGGAAATTACTTGCAGGTACTCTCCTCAACAAAATGGTGTAGCAGAGAGAAGAAATAGAACTCTTCTTGAGTTTGCAAGGTCAATGATGAAGGAGAAAAATTTCCCTAATTATTTGTGGGCTGAGGCTGTAAACACAGCTACTTATTTGGTCAATAGGTTACCATGTAAATCTTTGCAGGGTATGACACCATATGAGGCATGATGGGGTAAGAGACCTACCTTGGATCATTGCAAAGTATTTGGATGTTTGGCATATGCATATGTGCCATCACAATTAAGGCACAAATTGGAACCTAAAGCTGAAAAATATGTATTCATTGGTTATGATGATAAGCAAATGGGATATAGGATGTGGAGTCCATCCATTAAACAATTCCTTGTATCAAAGGATGTTACATTTGATGAGCAAGGTACTTGGTATGCACGTACAATCAATATTAATACAGGTGATGAAGAAGTTGTGAGTCAAAAGAAAGGTAAATCAAAGGTTCAGATATTTGATGAAGAGGAGAATAATGAAGTGCAGGTTGAAGTTGAATAAATGCCAAGATTTGATCCTGAGTGTGATGAACCAGAAACCTCAAGGAGTGGAGAACTCAGAAGGTCATCAAGGCACAAGTGGCAACCTACAAGGTATAGCTATGACACTTCTTTTTTAGCTACCAAAGATTATGCTTACATGATAAAGGCAGATGAAGACCCTTCTACATATGAAGAGGCAAAAGGCAAGGAAAATTGGGAGAAAGCTATGCAGGAAGAATTTGATGCATTAATGGAGAATCAGACATGAGATTTGGTTCCTAAACCAAATAGTCAGAAGATCATTGGATGAAAATGTGTCTACAAGACAAAGAGGTTTGCAGATGGAAGTGTGTCTAGGTACAAAGCTAGACTTGTTGTGAAAGGGTTTGCTCAGACACATGGTATTGATTATGATGAAACCTATAGTCCTGTGGCAAAGATGACAACCATCAGGACACTCATAGCTATTGCTGCATGTAAAGGTTGGAAATTATGTCAATTAGATGTGAAGAATGCTTTTTAAATGGTTATATTTCAGATGATGTTTTCATGGAGCAACCTCAAGGATTCAGAGATGGAAGGTATCCAGATCATGTGTGTAAGCTCAAGAGAGACTTGTATGGTTTGAAGCAGGCCCCAAGGGCATGGAATTATAGACTTGTGAAGTTCTTGGAAGAACTTGGATTTCAAGTATCTAAGGCAGATAGTAGCTTGCTTGTTAAAGCAAGTGATGATGGGTTCATTTACATGTGCATATATGTTGATGATATAATTCTTATAGGTACAGATGAGAAAGGCATTCAAATCCTAAAGAAGCAAATGGAGAAAGAATTCAAGATCAATGATTTGGGAGACTTGTCATACTTCTTGGGCATGGAGATCTCATACACTCAACATGGAGTGTATGTAACTCAAGAAAGGTATTTGAAAAACTTGTTAATCAAGTTTAAGATGAATGATTGCAGAATAACACCTACTCCAATGGAGGTGAATCATAAATTGAGCAGATATGGTGGAGAAGAATTCAAGGATATGAAGCTATATCAGAGTTTGGTTGGTAGTCTTATCTATGCTACATTAACTAGACCAGACTTGACATATGCAGTTGGAGTATTATCTCAATTCATGCATTGCCCTAGGAAAGAACATTGGATTGCAGGTCAAAGAGTGTTGAGGTACATTAAGGGTACACTCAAAGAGGGTTTGTATTATGGTTTTACATCAGATACAAACATCAAGATATATAATGATGCAGATTGGGCAGGTAATCCTGATGATAGGAGATCAACATATGGATACTTGTGTTATGTGGGAGATAAGTTAATTTCTTGGTGTTCAAAGAAGCAGCACACAGTTGCTTTATCCTCTACAAAAGCTGAGTACAAAGGTATGGTTGAAGCAGC
>CM035426.1:15466704-15471704 GCA_020310875.1 Ceratopteris richardii | reverse complement strand
TATCAAAAGGATCAGAAGAAGCAACATTCGAAGTAAAGGTACATTCATTATCTGTAAAGGTTAAAGATTTGAAGCTATAGGTGAAGTAAAGATGGGAGATAGTCTCCAAATTGAAAAGTTGGATAGAGAGAACTATCCTGCATGGTCTATGAGGATGGAAGCTCATCTTATGAGCAAAGATCTGATAGGATACATCACAGGAGATGAAGAAAAGCCAGAATTCAGAGATCCTAGTGTTCCAACTAGGGAGGAGCTTGCAGATTTGAAGAATTGGATGAAGAAGGATGCTCAAGCAAGAAGCATCATCTACATGGCAGTCAATGACTATTTGCTTCCTCACATTAGAGGACTTGATAGTGCATGTAACATTTGGAATGCTTTGGAAGAGCATTTCCAAAATACAACCAAATCAAGGAAGGCTTCACTATGGGCAGAGTTTACTACCTTCAAGAAGAAGGCCTCACAATCAATTTCTGATTATGTGACAAAGATGAAGGACATTGCAGATTCTTTAGGTGCAGTGGATGAAGATATTGAAGAAGACAAATTGGTAAGACAAATACTCACAGGGCTAAGAGGAGATGAGAAGTGGAAGCCTTTCATTTTATCTACAGAACTTTCATTAGATCACTTTACTCCTGATTTGAATCAATTGTTAGGTCATATGCTAACTTTTGTGAATGATGTCAAAGGAGATGTTGATAAGAGTGCAGGACATGCAATGTATTCTAAAGACAAGAAGAAAGCCAACAAAGGGAAGCAACAATCAGGTGAAGAAGAAGGTACTTCAAACCAAGCAAACTTCATAAGAGGAAGAGGAAATGGCAGAAGTAGAGGAAGAGGCAGAAACAACAAAGAGAATGCAAGAGCTTGTTGGATATGTGGTAAGACCAATCATCTATCTCATGATTGTTGGCATAATAATCAAAACAATGGTAATTATCAGAACTTTAATCAAAGAGCAAGAGGTGGTAGATTTCAGAGAGGAAACTTCAGAGGTAGAGGTGGTAGGAATTCTTTTGGAAGAGGTAGTGGAAGAAACTTCCAAAGTCAATCCTATAATAACACCTACTACAACTATGCATCAGATCAAAAGGAGGACTCGACTCTCATTATGAATACATGTGAAACCTCACATGAGGACATGAGAGTGTTTTATATTGATTCAGGATGTAGTAATCATTTGAGTGGAAATATTGCTTTGATGACTGATCTAGATCATAATGCAATTAATCATACAGTTCAGACAGGTGATAATACAAAGCATAAGGTAAAGTCAATTGGTTCAGTCAAAGCTAAGGATGGGAGCACTCTTCTGAGTAAGGTACTTTATGTTCCCACAATTCCAAAGAATCTGATCAGTGTAGGTCAAATTGTGGAAAAAGGTTATGAGGTAAGGTTTACCAATGATGGAGTTTATGTGGAAGACCCTAGTCAAGGGTATAAACAAGTTATTGCAGGAAAGAAAGAAGGAAGGCTCTTCACACTGAAGGTACAAGGAAATGTTGGACATGCTATGTTCACATATGGAGAGCAGAAGGTGTCAGAATTGGATCTTTGGCACAAAAGACTTGGACACTTTAATGAAAGAGGTATCAAAGAAATGATTAACAATGATTCAGTGCTTGGAATGCCTAACATTGCAGGTCAACACATGACATACAGATGTGAGGCATGTCAATTAGGTAAGGCTCATAAGCAATTCTACTCCAAGCATGGGTTTATGTATTCAGAAAGACTTGAATTGGTGCATACAGATGTGTGGGGTCCTTCAAAGGACTTTAGTATAAATGGTTCAAGATATTATGTCATATATGTTGATGATGCTACCAGGTGGATCACAATTTATGTGATTAAAGAAAAGTCAGAAGTGTTTAATACATTTAAACACTATCATGCATATGCAGAAAGGATTACAGGTCAAAAATTGAAGAGACTAAGGTCAGATGGAGGGGGAGAGTATTTTTCAAATGAGTTCAATGATTATTTGTGGAATGCAGGTATAAAGAGAGAAGTTACTTGCAGGTATTCTCCTCAACAAAATGGGGTAGCAGAAAGAAGAAATAGGACTCTTGTTGAGTTTGCAAGGTCCATGATGAAAGAGAAGAATTGCCCAAATTATTTGTGGGCTGAGGCTGTTAGTACAGCTACATATTTGGTTAATAGATTGCCTTGTAAAGTTTTGCAGGGTATGACACCATATGAAGCTTGGTGGGGTAAGAAACCTACCTTGGATCATTGCAGAATATTTGGATGCTTGGCATATGCATATGTGCCATCTCAATTGAGGCATAAGTTGGAGCCTAAGGCAGAAAAGTATGTATTCATTAGTTATGATGATAAGCAAATGGGATACAGGTTGTGGAGTCCATCCACAAAGCAATTTATTGTATCCAAGGATGTTACATTTGATGAGCAAGGTACTTGGTATGCAGGTAAATATAATGTACATGCAGATGATGAAGAAGTAGTGGATCAAAGAAAAGGTAAAGCAAAGATTCAATTACTTGATGAAAGTGAGAGTAATGAAGTGCAGATTGAAGTTGAAGAGAGACCAAGGTTTGATCCAGAATGTGATGAACCAGAGACCTCAAGAAGTGCAGAAGTTAGGAGATCATCTAGGCACAAATGGCAACCTACAAGGTATAGCTATGACACTTCATTCTTACCTACTAAAGATTATGCTTATTTGGTAAAAGCAGATGAAGACCCTTCTACATATGAAGAGGCCAAAGGGAAGAAGAATTGGGAAGATGCTATGCAAGAGGAGTATGATGCATTGATAGAGAATCAAACATGGGATTTGGTTCCTAAACCTAATAGTCAGAAGATCATTGGTTGTAAGTGGGTTTACAAGACTAAAAGATTTGCAGATGGAAGTGTGTCTAGGTACAAAGCTAGACTTGTTGTGAAAGGGTATACACAGACATATGGAGTGGACTATGATGAGACTTATAGTCCTGTGGCAAAGATGACAACCATCAGGACACTCATAGCAATTGTTGCTTGCAAAGGTTGGAAGCTATCTCAATAAGATATAAAAAATGCTTTCTTGAATGGTTACATTTCAGATGAAGTCTACATGGAGCAACCAGATGGGTTCAAAGATCAAGTGAGTCCAAATTATGTATGTAAGCTCAAGAGAGCTTTGTATGGGTTGAAGCAAGCCCCAAGGGCTTGGAATTATAGGCTTGTAAAATTCTTGAATGATCTTGGATTTCAAGCATCAAAGGCAGATAGTAGCTTGCTAGTCAAAGCAAGTGAAGATGGGTTCATTTATGTTTGTGTTTATGTTGATGACATAATACTTACAGGAACAGATGATAAGGGAATACAAATGATCAAGAAGCAGATGGAGAAAGAGTTCAAAATCAGTGATTTAGGGAACCTATCATTCTTCTTGGGAATGGAGATTTCTTATACTCAACATGGAGTATATGTGACCCAAGAAAGGTATCTTAAAAATTTTCTAACCAAATTTAAAATGGAAGATTGCAGGGTTGCACCTACACCTTTGGAAGTGAACCATAAATTGTCGAGATTTGGAGGAGAAGAGTTCAGAGATATGAAACTCTATCAAAGTTTGGTTGGTAGCTTGATTTATGCTACATTGACAAGGCCTGATTTGTCATATGCAGTTGGTGTGCTTTCACAATTCATGCATTATCCTAGAAAGGAACATTGGATTGCAGGACAAAGAGTACTTAGGTACATCAAGGGTACACTCAGAGAAGGGTTGTACTATGGGTTTACTTCAGATACAAGAATCAAGATATATAGTGATGCAGATTGGGCAGGTAATGTGGATGATAGAAGATCAACACATGGATACTTATGCTATGTAGGAGACAAATTGATTTCATGGTGTTCCAAGAAGCAACATACAGTTGCTTTGTCATCTACAGAAGCAGAATATAAAGGTATGGTGGAAGCTGCAAAGGAGGTAATATGGCTAAAAACACTTTTGAAAGTTTTTGATGTGATTCAGAGTACTCCTATTATTTGTGGAGACAATATGAGTTCATTATACTTGGCAGCTAATCCTGTATTTCATGCTAGAACTAAGCATATTGAAATACAGTATCATTTCCTGAGAGAGAAGGTCATTGAGAAGGAGATTGAAGTCATACACACTCCCACAAAAAATCAAGTTGCAGATATGATGACAAAAAGTCTAGATGGACCAAAACTACAAAGATTCAAGGATATGGCTGGAGTAAAGAAGATAGAGAAGAACCTCAATTAATGATTGACGGGGAGCTGTTGGTGCATGACAATCATCAATTGAAGAATTATGGAGGAATGAATACAAGGAGTCAAGAAGAAAACAAAGTCAGGTGATTGAAGGAAGGACATGTTCAGAAAATCCAAAGATATGTACACATATGTTATATCTTTGTTTAGTTATACACTTGTATATATTCATCTATAAATATGTTGGAAAATGTCGGGCAAATAGAGCAGAAGAAGATTAGAGAATAGGGAGAGAGAAATTAGTGTCATTAGACACATTGGAAGTGAGTGAATCATCCATCCTCACTTGAATGTAAATTTTTCTGAAGAAATCGAAAAACTTGCGCCCGATGTTTAGCAGTCTGTTCCTTCTGTGTTTAATCTTTTGAGAAATCCTTCTGCACGTGTCTAAGTCCATAGCTAATCTATCTATGGCTAGAATTTGAGAGGTTAATTGTAATCAGACTGAGAGAATTTTGATTAGGAACATTCATATGTAAGAATGTTCTAAGAGTCGTAAAATCTGGCGCACATTTCATCCTCAATGAAATGATCATTGCTCAGTCCACAGTGTAAAGTTTTACACAAATGAGGGCTTAAAATCTAAGTTGGAAGGTAAGCCATCTATGGCTAAAAGATCTTGATCAAACGGGTTCAGAGCTGGGAGAACCAAAGCTAAGAAGTTGCAGGTGTCAAAGTCGCCATTGCAAGGAAGCAGTTTCAGACATAGGTAAAGTGTTTCACATATTTCTCACAGTATACTCAAT
>CM035426.1:15451704-15461704 GCA_020310875.1 Ceratopteris richardii | reverse complement strand
GTAACAATCCCTCTGCCCTATATACAGATAAGAAGTCTAAAGACAAGGGTAAAAGTAAGAAAGTTGATGAAGAAGGATCCACCTCCCAAGCAAACTATGCAGGGAGAGGTAGATCATCTAGAGGTAGGGGCAGAGGAGGTAAGTCAGGTAGGGGGAGACCCTATAATCAATCTCCATGCAATATTTGTGGCTTGTCTAACCATACTACAGATGAATGCTACAAGAACTACAAGAATCAAAGAGGAAGAGGTCATCAAAGAGGAGGATACTCACAAGGCAGAGGCAGATTCAATCAACCTCAAGGCTACCATGGCTACAACAATAATTACAACAATAACTACAACAATAGCTACAATCACAATGGCAATTATCAAGGAGGATACAGGAACAGAAAGGATTACAACAATTATGCAGAGGATCAAGATGATTCCTTGTTGATTATGAACATGACATCTAAATCAGGTATCAATTATGATCATTTGTTCTATATTGACTCATGTTGCTCTAACCATGTAGCTGGGAATGTTGCCTTACTCTCTGATTTGGAAGAACCTAAAGGCAAGCACCAAGTGCAGACAGGTGATGACACTAAACATTCAGTGGTTAAAGTAGGTAATGTCAAAACAAGTGATGGTAATCAGAATTTGCTAAGCAGAGTGTTGTATGTTCCAACAATCACCAAGAATCTGATGAGTGTAGGTCAGATTGCTGAAAAAGGTCTACAGGTCAGGTTCACTCAACATGGTGCATATGTGGAGGATCCAAGACATGGATTCAGAAGGATAGCCAAGGGAGAGAAATCAGGTAGACTATTTACCTTTGAACTTGAGGATACTAAGAATATTGCATTGTACAATTACAAGGACCAAACCCTATCAAAATTGGAGATGTGGCACAAGAGATTAGGTCACATTGGAGAGAGGACCATAAAGCAAATGAGTAGGGATCAATGTGTGCTTGGGATACCTAATGTATCCAAGCAACACATGATATACAAGTGTGGGGCTTGTCAGTTTGGTAAGTCACACAGATTGCCATATACCAAAAAGGGTTTCATGCATGAAGACTACTTGGAGTTGGTGCATACAGATGTTTGGGGACCAAGCAAGGAGCCATCCATATCTGGATCTGTGAGAGGTGATGGTAGGAGACACTCAGAAGATGGAGTTGGAGCTGCTAATCCTGCTTGACTCCAGCCACCCTTTGCTTCAGATATGTATTGTAGACTTGCTTAGGTCCCAAATGATGCAAAGAAATCACATATGTACTTTGCAAACTCTTTGTGCAATGATCAAATCAAAACAGATGGTTGAAACTTCAAAAATCTGAGAAAACTTGCTAAATTTGTCTTGACACCTGCTCAGTCTAATGCTCAGTGTGTCCAGCACACTTACAATTGGGCAAATTCCTTTTGAGGGAATTAAATTAACTTAACAAGCTATTGATTGCAAGTTAAATCACTTCAATTGTCAAACTATGCTTTGAGAATTATCTTTAGCAAAAACAGAGATGATCCCGACTTTTTAGGAGCTACACACAGAAATACCAGTGACTGCTTCGATCGACTTTTCTCACAATTGGCTGAATGAAAGTTCTTCAAACTTTGTAGTGTTGTAGAAGACCTTGAGCTGATTCCAACAAGCTTTGAATCATTGAATTTGGTTCAGTAAATCTTGAGATATGCCTTTCTGAAGTTGACTGACTTGGAGAAGATGATACAGAGAAAAACCAGAGATACAAAATGTATATGTTCTATTGATATGAATGATTTTACAATCTCATTAGCTTGATAAGCAAGGCTAATTGAGATGATAAGGTGTTGGCTATGACTTAGCTCAAACACACATAGAGTTACAAGAGATTTCTGCCTCGGGAGTTGTGTCAAAAAAGTGGTGGACTGAAGACTTATGACCCGCGAGTTTTTTCCTTTGTTTTATAAAAGGTTGATAGATGATTGGTTGCCACTTTCCTATAATCATGTACCTAAAAGGTTATTGATTAAAAGATTCCTTCAATCATTCACCTCCTCTACATATGGGGAGATATTCTCTCCACCTCTTCAATCAATTTCCACGACTTTTACAAGTCGGTTTGATTACATAAATCATGCCAAGTCATTATTGACTTTTACAATGAGTGAAGAGTTAAAAACTCATAGACTTTAATTCCTATGGTTCTTTCTTCAATCCAAGTTGAAACTCCATGTTCCAAGCTTTATGTAAGATCATCCTTCAAGGGTCCAAATCAAGTGTTGAGGCTTGATATGCACCAACAGCTCCCCCTCAAGCCAAACACTTGCTTGAGTCTTCATCTTTGGTCTTCAATGATGTCCTGTAATCCAATCATGGATTTAAACTTGCATAGTTTACTTCCATCCAATGCTTTTGTAAGCAAATCTGCACATTGAGAGTGAGTAGAAACATAACTTAATTCAATCTCTTTGCTAATCAATTTTTCCCTCACATAGTGGTAATGAACTTCTATGTGTTTTGTCCTAGCATGATAAACAGGATTAGCTGCAAGGTGTAAAGAACTTGTGTTGTCACCAAATATGGTTGGTGACCTTGTGAATAGTCCTAGCTCTGAATATAGTAGCTTCAACCAAATTGCTTCTTGGGTAGCAATTGCCAAACCTCTGTACTCTGCCTCAGTAGATGATAAGGCTACTGTAGGCTGTTTCTTGGATGACCAAGAAATGGCTTTATCACCTGTAAAACAAATATACCCTGAGGTGCTTCTCCTGTCATCCTTGCATCCTGCCCAATCTGCATCTGAGTAAACCTTGAGATCAATATCTGATGTATATGGATAATATAAACCATGGTTCAGAGTTCCCTTGAGATATTTAATGATCTTTTTAGCTGCCTCAAGATGAGGTGTCCTGGGTTTGTGCATGTATTGGCTAAGTACACTAACACCATAAGAAATATCAAGTCTTGTCAAGGTAGCATAGTTGAGACTTCCTACCATGCTTTGGTAACTTGTAATGTCCTTGATTTCTTCTCCTTCATGTGCACTAAGCTTGTGATTGACTTCCATTGGAATGTTTGATACCTTGGCTTCCTGCAAACCAAATTTCTTGACCATGTCTTGTATATACTTCTTTTGAGTGATATATATACCTGTATCTGTATAAATCAACTCAAGTCCTAAGAAATATTTTAATAATCCAAGATCATTGATCTTGAATTCCTTCATCATTTGTGCCTTGATATGTCTGATTCCTTGAACATCATTCCCTGTAACAATGATGTCATCAACATAGACACACAAATAGATTACCTCTGAATTTGTCTTTTTGATGAACAAAGATGTATCTGCTTTGCTCATTGCAAATCCTTGGTCTTGTAGGTAAGTGGTCAATCTGTAATTCCATGCTCTAGGTGCCTGCTTCAAACCATATAGAGCTTTCTTCAATTTGCAAACATGATTTACCTTAATTGGGTCTTCATATCCAGGTGGTTGTGACATGTAGACTTCCTCTGAAATCCATCCATTCAGAAATGCATTCTTCACATCCAATTGGTACATGTTCCAATTCTTGGATGCAGCTACACTCACCATAACTCTGATAGTTGGCATCTTGGCCACAGGAGAAAATGTTTCCTCATAATCTATGCCTTGGGTTTGTGCAAAACCCTTGGCTACCAACCTGGCTTTATACCTATTTATGGTTCCATCTGAATTTCTCTTTACCTTGTAGATCCATCTGGATCCTATCACCTTCATGGATTCTTTCTTGGGTACTAAGTCCCAAGTATCACTCTCCTCAAGAGCTTCCATCTCTTCATCCATTGCTTCCTTCCATTCTGGTTTCTTGATTGCTTCCTCATAGGTACCTGGTTCTTCACTCAAGAGATCCTTTGCAAGATATACTGAATGCTTTGTAACAAGAGAAGTATCATAACCATACCTAATTGGCTTCTTACTTTCTCTTTGAGACCTCCTCATAGCCTGAGTTGAAGATTCTGGAATATCCTTCATCTTTAGCTTTCCTTTTGATTTCCAAGCTTTGAACTCCTCAAGATTGATGGAGTCTTCATCATCTGATTCTGAATCATCTTCTTTGATTGATTCCTGCTTAATTAGCTTTGGAAAGTCTTCATCTATATCATATGGTAAATTTACCTTCCTGCACTCATTTTCATACCATGAATCATTTTCATCAAAGATGACATCTCTGCTTACCTTGAAGCCTTTATTTGTGGGGTTGTAGAATCTGTACCCTTTCTGGTTTAAATCATAACCAATGAAGATACACTTTTCAGCTTTAGGGTCTAATTTCCCTCTTACCTGTGAGGGTATATGCACATATGCTATGCAACCAAAAATTTTACAGTGATCCAGAGATGGTCTCTTACCATGCCAAGCCTCATAGGGTGTCATACCATTAAGTGTTTTGGATGGCAATCTGTTTATGAGATAGGTTGCAGTAGAAACTCCTTCTGCCCATAAATAATTTGGTAGCTTCTTCTCATTGAGCATAGCCCTAGCTGTTTCCACAATAAGTCTATTTCTTCTTTCTGCCACACCATTTTGTTCAGGTGAGTATCTGGTTGTAATCTCCCTTTTGATGCCTCTTTCCTGCAAAAATTTTTCAAAGTCATTGGAGAAATACTCTCCTCCACCATCTGACCTTAACTTCTTTAGTCTTCTACCTGTCTGGTTTTCAACAAGTGCAAGATACTTTTTGAAACAATTAAATACTTCATCTTTACCCTTCATAAAGTATAAAATTGTCCACCTGCTATAGTCATCAATAAAAGATACATAGTACCTTGATCCTGATATTGAAGGGTCCTTGCTAGGTCCCCAAACATCTGTGTGTACCAAGTCTAGGTAGTCTTGGTGCATGAATCCTTTCTTTGAATAAGGCAACCTGTGTGACTTACCAAATTGACATGCTTCACACTTATATATCATGTGTTGCTTGGATACATTAGGTATCCCAAGCACACATTGATCCCTGCACATTTGCTTGATGGTTCTCTCACCTATGTGTCCAAGTCTTTTGTGCCAAATCTCTAATTCTGATAAGGTTTGATCCTTGTAGTTGAACAAAGCAATATTTCTTGTATCTTCAAGCTCAAAGGTAAATAACCTACCTGATTTTTCTCCCTTTGCTATCCTCTTGAAACTATTCTTTGGGTCCTCCACATAAACTCCATGTTGTGTGAATCTGACCTGCAATCCCTTCTCTACAATCTGACCAACACTCATAAGATTTTTTGTGATTGTAGGTACATAAAGTACTTTACTCAGAAGATTCTGTTTGCCATCACATGTCTTCACATTACCAATTTTTATAACAGAGTGTTTAGTGTCATCACCTGTTTGTACCGGATGCTTTCCTTTAGGTTCTTCCAAATCAGATAGCAATGCAACATTTCCAGCTACATGGTTAGAGCAACCTGAATCAATATAAAATAAATTGTCATCATTTGTACTTTCCTTGGAGGTCATGTTCATAATCAGTAAGGAGTCATCTTGCTCCTCTGTGTAATTGTTGTAATCCCTTCTATTTCTGTATCCACCATTGTTGTTGTGATTGTAGTTGTTGTTGTATTGGTTGTTGTATCCATTGTAGCCTTGATGATGTTGATTGAATCTGCCTCTTCCTTGAGAGTAGCCTCCTCTTTGGTAACCTCTTCCTCTTTGGTTCTTGTAGTTCTTGTAGCACTCATCTGTAGTATGGTTAGACAAACCACATATATTGCAAGGTGATGAGTTGTAGGGTCTCCCCCTACCTGACTTACCTCCTCTGCCTCTTCCTCTTGAAGATCTACCTCTCCCTGCAAAGTTTGCTTGAGAGGTGGATCCTTCTTCATCAAGCTTTTTACCTTTACCCTTATCCTTGGACTTCTTATCAGTATAAAGAGCAGAGGAATTGTTACCTTTTGATTCTCCTGATTTTGTAAACTTGGCTTCATGTGTGAAGAGTTGGCCCATAAGAGTTGTAAGATCAGGGGTATGCATATCCATGTATAAGTCCATTGCAGTGGTGAAACTCTCCCACTTGTCATCTGCCTTGAGTCCATTTGTCACTTGCCTAACTATTTGCTCCTCTTCAATTTCTTCTCCAATGCTTGCTAGTTGGTCTGCCACATCTTTGATCTTTGTCACATATTCTGAGACTGATTGCTTGGGCTGCTTCCTCATGGTTGTAAACTCTATCCAGAGTTGATTCTTCCTAGCCCTTGTGTTGGAAGAGAAATAATTGGACAAGGTTTCCCAAGTCTCTTGGGAAGTCTTACAATTCCTTATATGTGGTAAAAGGAAATCAGAGATAGAGTTTAGAAGGTATGACCTTGCCAAGGCATCTTTTGCACACCATTGATTGAGTCTCTCTTGCTCATCCTTGGTGGGTAGACCTCTAGCTTTGAATGTAGGTAGCTCTTCATCTCCTGATATGAATCCAAACAGACTTCTTCCTTGTAGATAGGTCTTCATTCTCAGAGACCATGCTTGGTAATTATTCCTGTCCAATTTGTCAATAAAAGAAGGGAAACCATCACCCATGATTACCTTATTTGTTTTGCTCTGATACCACTGTGAGAGGTGATGGTAGGAGACACTCAGAAGATGGAGTTGGAGCTGCTAATCCTGCTTGACTCCAGCCACCCTTTGCTTCAGATATGTATTGTAGACTTGCTTAGGTCCCAAATGATGCAAAGAAATCACATATGTACTTTGCAAACTCTTTGTGCAATGATCAAATCAAAACAGATGGTTGAAACTTCAAAAATCTGAGAAAACTTGCTAAATTTGTCTTGACACCTGCTCAGTCTAATGCTCAGTGTGTCCAGCACACTTACAATTGGGCAAATTCCTTTTGAGGGAATTAAATTAACTTAACAAGCTATTGATTGCAAGTTAAATCACTTCAATTGTCAAACTATGCTTTGAGAATTATCTTTAGCAAAAACAGAGATGATCCCGACTTTTTAGGAGCTACACACAGAAATACCAGTGACTGCTTCGATCGACTTTTCTCACAATTGGCTGAATGAAAGTTCTTCAAACTTTGTAGTGTTGTAGAAGACCTTGAGCTGATTCCAACAAGCTTTGAATCATTGAATTTGGTTCAGTAAATCTTGAGATATGCCTTTCTGAAGTTGACTGACTTGGAGAAGATGATACAGAGAAAAACCAGAGATACAAAATGTATATGTTCTATTGATATGAATGATTTTACAATCTCATTAGCTTGATAAGCAAGGCTAATTGAGATGATAAGGTGTTGGCTATGACTTAGCTCAAACACACATAGAGTTACAAGAGATTTCTGCCTCGGGAGTTGTGTCAAAAAAGTGGTGGACTGAAGACTTATGACCCGCGAGTTTTTTCCTTTGTTTTATAAAAGGTTGATAGATGATTGGTTGCCACTTTCCTATAATCATGTACCTAAAAGGTTATTGATTAAAAGATTCCTTCAATCATTCACCTCCTCTACATATGGGGAGATATTCTCTCCACCTCTTCAATCAATTTCCACGACTTTTACAAGTCGGTTTGATTACATAAATCATGCCAAGTCATTATTGACTTTTACAATGAGTGAAGAGTTAAAAACTCATAGACTTTAATTCCTATGGTTCTTTCTTCAATCCAAGTTGAAACTCCATGTTCCAAGCTTTATGTAAGATCATCCTTCAAGGGTCCAAATCAAGTGTTGAGGCTTGATATGCACCAACAGGATCAAGGTACTATGTATCTTTTATAGATGATTATAGCAGATGGACTGTCTTGTACTTCATGAAACATAAAGATGAAGTATTTAATTGTTTCAAAAGATATCTTGCATTAGTTGAGAATCAAACAGGTAGACATTTGAAGAGGCTAAGGTCAGATGGTGGTGGAGAATATTTCTCCAATGACTTTGAAGAGTTCTTGCAGGAAAGAGGCATCAAGAGGGAGATTACCACAAGGTACTCACCTGAACAAAATGGGGTAGCTGAAAGGAGGAATAGACTCATTGTGGAGACAGCTAGGTCTATGCTTAATGAGAAAAAATTACCAAATTATCTTTGGGCAGAGAGTGTATCTACTGCCACATACTTAATCAACAGGTTGCCATCAAAGACACTTGATGGAATGACACCCTATGAGGCTTGGCATGGTAAGAGACCATCTCTGGATCATTGCAAGATTTTTGGGTGTGTTGCATATGTGCATATTCCCTCACAGGTAAGGGGAAAGCTAGACCCTAAGGCTGAAAAGTGTATCTTTATTGGTTATGATTTGAATCAGAAAGGATACAGGTTCTATAACCCCTCAAACAAAGGCTTCAAGGTAAGTAGAGATGTCATCTTTGATGAAAATGATTCATGGTATGATAATGAGTGCAGGAAAGTTAGCCTACCTTATGATATGGAAGAAGACTTTCCAAAGCTTGTCAGGCAAGAACCAACTCAGAAGGAGGACACAAGCTCAGATGATGAAGACACCATCAACATTGAAGAATTCAAAGCTTGGAAATCCAAAGGGAAGATGAAGATGAAGCAACTTGAAGACAATCCAGAATCCTCCACTCAAGCTATGAGGAGATCTTCAAGAGAAAAGAAGAAACCAATTAGGTATGGGTATGATACTTCACTTGTAACCAAGCACTCTGTATATCTTGCAAAGGATATCTTAAGTGAAGAACCAGGTACATTTGAGGAAGCCATTACTAAACCAGAATGGAAGGAAGCAATGGATGAAGAAATGGAGGCTCTCAAGGAGAGTGACACTTGGGACTTGGTACCCAAGAAGGACTCCATGAAGGTGATAGGATCCAGATGGATCTACAAACTCAAAAGGAACTCAGATGGTACAATAAGCAGGTACAAAGCTAGGTTGGTAGCCAATGGTTTTGCACAAACCCAAGGCATTGATTATGAGGGGACATTTTCTCCTGTGGCCAAGATGCCAACTATCAGAATTATGGTGAGTGTAGCTGCATCCAAGAATTGGAACATGTACCAATTGGATGTGAAGAATGCATTCTTGAATGGATGGATATCTGAAGAGGTCTACATGTCACAACCACCTGGCTATGAGGATCCCAATAAGGTAAATCATGTGTGTAAATTGAAGAAGGCTCTGTATGGATTGAAGCAGGCACCTAGAGCATGGAATTATAGGTTGACAACCTATCTCTTGGATCAAGGATTTGTGATGAGTAAAGCAGATACTTCATTGTTTATAAAGAAGAACAATTCAGAGGTAATATACTTGTGTGTCTATGTTGATGACATCATTATTACAGGAAATGATGTTCAAGGAATTAGACACATCAAAGGTCAAATGATGAAGGAATTCAAGATCAATGATCTTGGATTATTGAAGTACTTCCTAGGGCTTGAATTGGTCTACACAAATTCAGGTATATTCATTACTCAGAAGAAGTACATTCAGGACATGGTCAAGAAGTTTAATTTGCAGGAAGCTAAAGTCTCAAACATTCCTATGGAGGTCAACCACAAACTCAGTGCACATGAAGGAGAAGAACTCAAGGATATTATAGGTTATCAAAGTTTGGTAGGTAGTCTCAATTATGCTACCTTAACCAGGATTGATATATCATATGGTGTTAGTGTACTTAGCCAATTTATGCATAAGCCAAGAGTACCACATTTGGAGGCAGCCAAGAAGATAGTAAAGTATCTAAAGGGAACACAAAATCATGGTTTGTATTATCCATATTCATCAGACATTGACATCAAGGTATACTCAGATGCAGATTGGGCAGGTTGCAAGGATGACAGGAGGAGTACATCTGGTTACATATGCTTTGTAGGTGATAAACCAATTTCTTGGTCATCCAAGAAACAACCCACAGTAGCCCTATCATCTACTGAGGCAGAATACAGAGGGCTAGCCAATGCCACTCAAGAAGCCATATGGTTGAAGCTACTATACTCAGAATTAGGTCTATATACAAGGCCACCTATCATATTTGGAGATAACACAAGTTCACTTCACCTAGCAGCTAATCCTGTGTATCATGCTAGGACAA
>CM035426.1:15436704-15441704 GCA_020310875.1 Ceratopteris richardii | reverse complement strand
GTTAATTGGAGTGATTTAACTTGCTAATGGTAGCTTGTTAAGTTAATTTAATACTCCCAGAAGGAATTAAACCAATTGCAAGTGTGCTGGTCACACTGAGCTTAGGACTGAGCAGGTATCATTACAGAAATAGAAAGTTTTTGGAGTTGTGAAGGTTCAAAATCATCTGTTTTGATTTGATCATTACTCAATCATTTTGTAAAGCACATATATAGTTTCTTGGTGTCATTTGGAAGCTCAAGGAGTCTCCTAACCATATCTGAAGGGAAAAGAGGGCACGTGTGAAGCAGGTATAGCAGCACCAACTTGATCTTCTGATTGTACCCAACCATCACCTCCAACAGTGGTATCAGAGCAAATAAGGTAATTATGGGTGATGGTTTCCCTTCCTTCATTGACAAATTGGAATAACTACCAGGGATGGTCATTGAGAATGAAGACCTATCTACAAGGGAGAAGTTTGTATGGATACATATCAGGAGATGAGGAGTTGCCCTCATTCAAAACCAGAGGCCTACCTACAAAGGATGAACATGAGAGACTCAACCAATGGTGTGCTAAAGATGCTTTGGCAAGGTCATATCTTCTAAACTCTATCTCTGATTTTCTTCTACCTCATGTAAGGAACTGTAAGACTTCCCAAGAGACTTGGGAAACCTTGTCAACATACTTTTCATCAAGCACAAGGGCCAGAAAGAATCAGCTATGGATTGAGTTTACAACTCTAAGGAAGCAATCAAAACAATGTGTCTCAGATTTTGTCACCAAAGTCAAAGACATTGCAGATCAACTTGCAAGTGTTGGAGAAGAGATTGAGGAAGAGCAAATAGTCAGACAAGTGATCAATGGACTAAAGGCAGATGACAAGTGGGAGAGCTTTACCACTGCAATGGACTTGTACATGGACATCCAAGCACCTGATCTAACAACTCTGATTGGACAACTCTTTACACATGAAGCAAAGATCACAAAGAATGGAGAGCAATCAAAAGGTAACAATCCCTCTGCCCTATATACAGATAAGAAGTCTAAAGATAAGGGTAAAAGCAAGAAGGTTGATGAAGAAGGATCTACCTCCCAAGCAAACTATGCAGGGAGAGGTAGATCATCTAGAGGTAGGGGCAGAGGAGGTAAGTCAGGTAGGGGGAGACCCTATAACCAATCTCCATGCAATATTTGTGGCTTATCTAACCATACTACAGATGAATGCTACAAGAACTACAAGAACCAAAGAGGAAGAGGTCACCAAAGAGGAGGATACTCCCAAGGCAGAGGCAGATTCAATCAATCTCAAGGCTACCATGGCTACAACAACAATTACAACAACAATAGCTACAATCACAATAGCAATTATCAAGGTGGATACAGGAACAGGAAGGATTACAACAATTATGCAGAGGATCAAGATGATTCCTTGTTGATTATGAACATGACATCTAAATCAGGTATCAATGATGATCATTTGTTCTATATTGATTCAGGTTGCTCTAACCATGTAACTGGGAATGTTGCCTTACTCTCTGATTTGGAAGAACAAAAAGGCAAGCACCAAGTGCAGACAAGTGATGACACTAAACATTCAGTGGTTAAAGTAGGCAATGTCAAAACAAGTGATGGTAATCAGAATTTACTTAGCAGAGTATTGTATGTTCCAACAATCACCAAGAATCTGATGAGTGTAGGTCAGATTGTTGAAAAAGGTCTACAGGTCAGGTTCACTCAACATGGTGCATATGTGGAGGATCCAAGACATGGATTCAGAAGGATAGCCAAGGGAGAGAAATCAGGTAGATTATTTACCTTTGAACTTGAGGATACTAAAAATATTGCCTTGTACAACTATAAGGACCAAACCCTATCAGAATTGGAGATGTGGCACAAGAGATTAGGTCACATTGGAGAGAGGACCATAAAACAAATGAGCAGAGATCAATGTGTGCTTGGGATACCTAATGTATCCAAGCAACACATGATATACAAGTGTGGGGCTTGTCAGTTTGGTAAGTCACACAGGTTGCCATACACCAAGAAAGGATTTATGCATGAAGATTACTTGGAATTGGTGCATACAGATGTTTGGGGACCAAGCAACGAGCCATCCATATCTGGATCAAGGTACTATGTGTCCTTTATTGATGACTATAGCAGATGGACTGTCTTGTACTTCATGAAACATAAATATGAAGTATTTAATTGTTTCAAAAGGTATCTTGCATTAGTTGAGAATCAAACAGGTAGACATTTGAAGAGGCTAAGGTCTGATGGTGGTGGAGAATACTTCTCCAATGACTTTGAAGAATTCTTGCAGGAAAGAGGCATCAAGAGGGAGATTACCACAAGGTACTCACCTGAACAAAATGGGGTAGCTGAAAGAAGGAATAGACTCATTGTGGAGACAGCTAGGTCTATGCTTAATGAGAAAAAACTACCAAATTATCTTTGGGCAGAGAGTGTATCTACTGCCACATACTTAATCAACAGGTTGCCATCAAAGACACTTGATGGAATGACACCCTATGAGGCTTGGCATGGTAAGAGACCATCTCTAGATCATTGCAAGATCTTTGGGTGTGTTGCATATGTACATATTCCCTCACAGGTAAGGGGAAAGCTAGACCCTAAGGCTGAAAAGTGTATCTTTATTGGTTATGATTTGAATCAGAAAGGATACAGGTTCTATAACCCCTCAAACAAAGGCTTCAAGGTAAGCAGAGATGTCATCTTTGATGAAAATGATTCATGGTATGAAAATGAGTGCAGGAAAGTTAACCTACCTTATGATATGGAAGAAGACTTTCCAAAGCTTGTCAGGCAAGAACCAACTCAGAATGAGGACACAAGCTCAGATGATGAAGACACCATCAACATTGAAGAGTTCAAGGCTTGGAAATCCAAAGGGAAGATGAAGATGAAGCAACTTGAAGACAATCCAGAATCCTCAACTCAAGCTATGAGGAGATCTTCAAGAGAAAAGAAGAAACCAATTAGGTATGGGTATGATACTTCACTTGTAACCAAGCACTCTGTATATCTTGCAAAGGATATCTTGAATGAAGAACCAGGTACATTTGAGGAAGCTATTACTAAATCAGAATGGAAGGAAGCAATGGATGAAGAAATGGAGGCTCTCAAGGAGAGTGATACTTGGGACTTGGTACCCAAGAAGGACTCCATGAAGGTGATAGGATCCAGATGGATCTACAAACTCAAGAGGAACTCAGATGGTACAATAAACAGATATAAAGCTAGGTTGGTAGCCAAGGGTTTTGCACAAACCCAAGGCATTGATTATGAGGAGACATTTTCTCCTGTGGCCAAGATGCCAACTATCAGAATTATGGTGAGTGTAGCTGCATCCAAGAATTGGAACATGTACCAATTGGATGTGAAGAATGCATTCTTAAATGGATGGATATCTGAAGAGGTCTACATGTCACAACCACCTGGCTATGAGGATCCCAATAAGGTAAATCATGTTTGTAAATTGAAAAAGGCTTTGTATGGATTAAAGCAGGCACCTAGAGCATGGAATTAGAGATTGACAACCTATCTCTTGGATCAAGGATTTGTGATGAGTAAAGCAGATACTTCATTGTTTATAAAGAAGAACAATTCAGAGGTAATATACTTGTGTGTCTATGTTGATGACATCATTATTACAGGAAATGATGTTCAAGGAATTAGACACATCAAAGGTCAAATGATGAAGGAATTCAAGATCAATGATCTTGGATTATTGAAGTACTTCCTAGGACTTGAATTGGTCTACACAAATTCAGGTATCTTTATTACTCAGAAGAAGTATATTCAGGACATGGTCAAGAAGTTTAATTTGCAGGAAGCTAAAGTCTCAAACATTCCTATGGAAGTTAATCACAAACTCAGTGCACATGAAGGAGAAGAACTCAAGGATATTACAGGTTACCAAAGTTTGATAGGTAGTCTTAATTATGCTACCTTAACCAGAATTGATATATCATATGGTGTTAGTGTACTTAGTCAATTTATGCATAAGCCAAGAGTACCACATTTGGAGGCAGCTAAGAAGATAGTAAAGTATCTAAAGGGAACACAAAATCATGGTTTGTATTTTCCATATACATCAGACATTGATCGCAAAGTATACTCAGATGCAGATTGGGCAGGTTGCAAGGATGACAGGAGGAGTACATCTCGTTACATATGCTTTGCAGGTGATAAACCAATTTCTTGGTCATCCAAGAAACAACCCACAGTGGCTCTATCATCTACTGAGGCAGAATACAGAGGGCTAGCCAATGCCACTCAAGAAGCTATATGGTTGAAGCTACTATACTCAGAATTGGGCCTATACACAAGGTCACCTATCATATTTGGTGATAACACAAGTTCACTTCACCTAGCAGCTAATCCTGTGTATCATGCTAGGACAAAACACATAGAGGTTCATTACCACTATGTGAGGGAGAAGTTACTTAGCAAGGAAATCCAATTATCATATGTGTCTACTAATATTCAATGTGCAGATTTGCTTACAAAAGCTCTGGATGGGAGCAAGCTATGCAGGTTTAAATCCATGATTGGATTACAGGATATCATTGAAGACTAAAGATGAAGACTCAAGCAAGTGTTTGGCTTGAGGGGGAGCTGTTGGTGCAAACAAGCCTTCACACTTGGCTTTGTCTTGTACCTTGAAGAGCATTGGATATCAACCTTGAAGTTTTTACAAAAGCTTGGAATAATTCATGAAGACTTCATTTGAAGGAAGACCATAGGAACACATGCCTATGTTTAGTTACATTTTACTTTATGTAAAAAGTCAATATGACTTCTTGTAATCACACCTACCTTCAAAAGTCGTGGAATTTGAAAGGTATGAATGGAGAGAATATCTCCATATGATTAGATGAGAGATTTGAGGGAGCCTAACATTTGAATTTGAAATTCAAACTCCTATAAAAGACAATGTAAAAGTCGCGGGGAAAAAACACTCTTCCCGAGGCAAATCCAAGCAAAGTATT
>CM035426.1:15421704-15431704 GCA_020310875.1 Ceratopteris richardii | reverse complement strand
TTATCAAAAACTTTACAGGATTGATTAGTCAATGAGTGACTAATCTGCAGCAAACTTTTCTGAAGAAGCTGAATTTTTCAGAATAATCAATTTTCTGATAAATTGGTGAATGATCTCTAAGTTTGGTGGAGTTTAAGGTTAATCGTGATATAGAGGTGATCTAAATTCAAGATTAACTTGTTCTTTTGGAGATTAACACTCTCCATCAGTGGTATCAGAGCAGGTTGTGTCAAAATTGAAGTGAAGAAGACTCCGACTATTGCAGAAATACAAGACTTTACATTTTGAAGGTGCAAAAGGTCAAAGTGTGAAGAAAGATCAAAGGAAGACATACAAAGAGCATCAAAAGGATCAGAAGGAGCAACATTCGAAGTAAAGGTACATTCATTATTTGTAAAGGTTAAAGATTTGAAGCTACAGGTGAAGTAAATATGGGAGATAGTCTCCAAATTGAAAAGTTGGATAGAGAGAACTATCCTGCATGGTCTATGAGGATGGAAGCTCATCTTATGAGCAAAGATCTGATAGGATACATCACAGGAGATGAAGAAAAGCCAGAATTCAGAGATCCTAGTGTTCCAACTAGGGAGGAGCTTGCAGATTTGAAGAATTGGATGAAGAAGGATGCTCAAGCAAGAAGCATCATCTACATGGCAGTCAATGACTATTTGCTTCCTCACATTAGAGGACTTGAGAGTGCTTGTGACATTTGGAATGCTTTGGAAGAGCATTTCCAAAATACAACCAAATCAAGAAAGGCTTCACTATGGGCAGAATTTACTACCTTCAAGAAGAAGGCCTCACAATCAATCTCTGATTATGTGACAAAGATGAAGGACATTGCAGATTCTTTAGGTGCAGTGGATGAAGATATTGAAGAAGACAAATTGGTAAGACAAATACTCACAGGGCTAAGAGGAGATGAGAAGTGGAAGCCTTTCATTTTATCTACAGAACTTTCATTAGATCATTTTACTCCTGATTTGAATCAATTGTTAGGTCATATGCTAACTTTTGAGAATGATGTCAAAGGAGATGTTGATAAGAGTGCAGGGCATGCAATGTATTCTAAAGACAAGAAGAAAGCTAACAAAGGGAAGCAACAATCAGGTGAAGAAGAAGGTACATCAAACCAAGCAAACTTCATAAGAGGAAGAGGAAATGGCAGAAGTAGAGGAAGAGGCAGAAACAACAAAGAGAATGCAAGAGCTTGTTGGATATGTGGTAAGACCAATCATCTATCTCATGATTGTTGGCATAATAATCAAAACAATGGTAATTATCAGAACTTTAATCAAAGAGCAAGAGGTGGTAGATTTCAGAGAGGAAATTTCAGAGGTAGAGGTGGTAGGAATTCTTTTGGAAGAGGTGGTGGAAGAAACTTCCAAAGTCAATCCTATAATAACACCTACTACAACTATGCATCAGATCAAAAGGAGGACTCAACTCTCATTATGAATACATGTGAAACTTCACATGAGGACATGAGAGTGTTTTATATTGATTCAGGATGTAGTAATCATTTGAGTGGAAATATTGCTTTGATGACTGACCTAGATCATAATGCAATTAATCATACAGTACAGACAGGTGATAATACAAAGCATAAGGTAAAGTCAATTGGTTCAGTCAAAGCTAAGGATGGGAGCACTCTTCTGAGTAAGGTACTTTATGTTCCCACAATTCCAAAGAATTTGATAAGTGTAGGTCAAATTGTGGAAAAAGGATATGAGGTAAGGTTCACAAATGATGGAGTTTATGTGGAAGACCCTAGTCAAGGGTATAAACAAGTTATTGCAGGAAAGAAAGAAGGAAGGCTTTTCACATTGAAGGTACAAGGAAATGTTGGACATGCTATGTTCACATATGGAGAGCAGAAGGTGTCAGAATTGGATCTTTGGCACAAAAGACTTGGACACTTTAATGAAAGAGGTATCAAAGAAATGATTAACAATGATTCAGTGCTTGGAATGCCTAACATTGCAGGTCAACACATGACATACAGATGTGAGGCATGTCAATTAGGTAAGGCTCATAAGCAATCCTATTCCAAGCATGGATTTATGTATTCAGAAAGGCTTGAATTGGTGCATACAGATGTGTGGGGTCCTTCAAAGGACTTTAGTATAAATGGTTCAAGATATTATGTCATATATGTTGATGATGCTACCAGGTGGATCACAATTTATGTGATTAAGGAAAAGTCAGAAGTGTTTAATACATTTAAACACTATCATGCATATGCAGAAAGGATTACAGGTCAAAAATTGAAGAGACTAAGGTCAGATGGAGGGGGAGAGTATTTTTCAAATGAGTTCAATGATTATTTGTGGAATGCAGGTATAAAGAGAGAAGTTACTTGCAGGTACTCTCCTCAACAAAATGGGGTAGCAGAAAGAAGAAATAGGACTCTTGTTGAATTTGCAAGGTCCATGATGAAAGAGAAGAATTGCCCAAATTATTTGTGGGCTGAGGCTGTTAATACAGCTACATATTTGGTTAATAGATTGCCTTGTAAAGCTTTGCAGGGTATGACACCATATGAAGCTTGGTGGGGTAAGAAACCTACCTTAGATCATTGCAGAATATTTGGATGCTTGGCATATGCATATGTGCCATCTCAATTGAGGCATAAGTTGGAGCCTAAGGCAGAGAAGTATGTATTCATTGGCTATGATGATAAGCAAATGGGATACAGGTTGTGGAGTCCATCCACAAAGCAATTTATTGTATCCAAGGATGTTACATTTGATGAGCAAGGTACTTGGTATGCAGGTAAATATAATGTACATGCAGATGATGAAGAAGTAGTGGAACAAAGGAAAGGTAAAGCAAAGATTCAATTACTTGATGAAAGTGAGAGTAATGAAGTGCAGGTTGAAGTTGAAGAGAGGCCAAGGTTTGATCCAGAATGTGATGATCCAGAGACCTCAAGAAGTGCAGAAGTTAGAAGATCATCTAGGCACAAATGGCAACCTACAAGGTATAGCTATGACACTTCATTCTTAACTACTAAAGATGATGCTTATTTGGTAAAAGCAGATGAAGACCCTTCTACATATGAAGAGGCCAAAGGGAAGAAGAATTGGGAAGATGCTATGCAAGAGGAGTATGATGCATTGATAGAGACTCAAACATGGGATTTGGTTCCTAAACCTAATAGTCAGAAGATCATTGGATGTAAGTGGGTTTACAAAACAAAGAGATTTGCAGATGGAAGTGTGTCTAGATACAAAGCTAGACTTGTTGTGAAAGGGTATGCACAGACATATGGAGTGGACTATGATGAGACCTATAGTCCTGTGGCAAAGATGACAACCATCAGGACACTCATAGCAATTCCTGCTTGTAAAGGTTGGAAGTTGTCTCAATTAGATGTTAAAAATGCTTTCTTGAATGGTTACATTTCAGATGAAGTCTACATGGAGCAACCAGATGGGTTCAAAGATCAAGTGAGTCCAAATTATGTATGTAAGCTCAAGAGAGCTTTGTATGGGTTGAAGCAAGCCCCAAGGGCTTGGAATTATAGGCTTGTAAAATTCTTGAATGATCTTGGATTTCAAGCATCAAAGGCAGATAGTAGCTTGCTAGTCAAAGCAAGTGAAGATGGGTTTATTTATGTTTGTATTTATGTTGATGACATAATACTTACAGGAACAGATGATAAAGGGATACAAATGATCAAGAAGCAGATGGAGAAAGAGTTCAAAATCAGTGATTTGGGGAACCTATCATTCTTCTTGGGAATGGAGATCTCTTATACTCAACATGGAGTATATGTGACCCAAGAAAGGTATCTTAAAAATTTGCTAACCAAATTTAAAATGGAAGATTGCAGGGTTGCACCTACACCTTTGGAAGTGAACCATAAATTTTCTAGGTTTGGAGGAGAAGAGTTCAGAGATATGAAACTTTATCAAAGTTTGGTTGGTAGCTTGATTTATGCTACATTAACAAGGCCTGATTTGTCATATGCAGTTGGTGTGCTTTCACAATTCATGCATTGTCCTAGAAAGGAACATTGGATTGCAGGACAAAGAGTACTTAGGTACATCAAGGGTACACTCAGAGAAGGATTGTACTATGGGTTTACTTCAGATACAAGAATCAAGATATATAGTGATGCAGATTGGGCAGGTAATGTGGATGATAGAAGATCAACACATGGATATTTGTGCTATGTAGGAGACAAATTGATTTCATGGTGTTCCAAGAAGCAACATACAGTTGCTTTGTCATCTACAGAGGCAGAATATAAAGGTATGGTGGAAGCTGCAAAAGAGGTAATATGGCTAAAGACACTTTTGAAAGTTTTTGATGTGATTCAGAGTACTCCTATTATTTGTGGAGACAATATGAGTTCATTATACTTGGCAGCTAATCCTGTATTTCATGCTAGAACTAAGCATATTGAAATACAGTATCATTTCCTGAGAGAGAAGGTCATTGAGAAGGAGATTGAAGTCATACACACTCCCACAAAAGATGAAGTTGCAGATATGATGACAAAAAGTCTAGATGGACCAAAACTACAAAGATTCAAGGATATGGCTGGAGTAAAGAAGATAGAAACGAACCTCAATTAATGATTGAGGGGGAGCTGTTGGTGCATGACAATCATCAATTGAAGGATTATGGAGAAATGAAGTCAAGGAGTCAAGAAGAAAACAAAGTCAGATGGTTGAAGGAAGGACATATTCAGAAAATCCAAAGACATGTATACATATGTACATTAGCTGACTTATACCTTTGTTTTAGTCATACACTTGTATATATTCATCTATAAATATGATGGAAAATGTCGGGTAAATAGAGTAGAAGAAGATTTGAGAATAGGGAGAGAGAAATTAGTGTCATTAGACACATGAAAAGTGAGTGAATTGTCCATCCTCACTTAGATGTAAGTTTTCTGAGAAATCGAGAATTTTTGCGCCCGATATTTTGCTGTCTGCTCCTTCTGTGTTCAATCTTTTGAGAAATCCTTTTGCACGTATCTAAGTCCATAGCTAATCTATCTATGGCTAGAATTTGAGAGGTTAATTGTAATCAGGCTGTGAGAATTTTGTTTAGGAACATTCATATGTAAGAATGTTCTAACAGTCGAGAAATCTGGTGCACATTTCATCTTCAATGAAATGATCATTGCTCAGTCCACAGTGTAAAGTTTTACACAAGTGAGGGCTCAAAATCTAAGTTGGAAAATAAGCCATCTATGGCTAAAAGATCTTGGTCAAACGGGTTTTACTTTGGGAGAACCAGTGCTAAGAAGTTGCAGGTGTAAAAGTCGCCATTGCAGAGAAGCATTTTCAGACATAGGTAAAGTGTTTCACACATTCCTCAGTGTGTACTTAATCTTTTTGAGAGATTTAACTTGGCAAAGTTGCGCAACCTTAAGGCAAAGTGTTGTGCAAAGTTTTATCAAAAACTTTACAGGATTGATTAGTCAATGAGTGACTAATCTGTAGCAAACTTTTCTGAAGAAGCTGAATTTTTCAGAATAATCAATTTTCTGATAAATTGGTGAATGATCTCTAAGTTTGGTGGAGTTTAAGGTTAATCGTGATATAGAGGTGATCTAAATTCAAGATTAACTTGTTCTTTTGGAGATTAACACTCTCCATCATACCCTTGATGTACCTAAGTACTCTTTGTCCTGCAATCCAATGTTCCTTTCTAGGACAATGCATGAATTGTGAAAGCACACCAACTACATATGACAAGTCAGGCCTTGTCAATGTAGCATAAATCAAGCTACCAACCAAACTTTGATAGAGTTTCATATCTCTGAACTCTTCTCCTCCAAACCTAGACAATTTATGGTTCACTTCCAAAGGTGTAGGTGCAACCCTGCAATCTTCCATTTTAAATTTGGTTAGCAAATTTTTAAGATACCTTTCTTGGGTCACATATACTCCATGTTGAGTATAAGAGATCTCCATTCCCAAGAAGAATGATAGGTTCCCCAAATCACTGATTTTGAACTCTTTCTCCATCTGCTTCTTGATCATTTGTATCCCCTTATCATCTGTTCCTGTAAGTATTATGTCATCAACATAAATACACACATAAATGAATCCACTTTCACTTGCTTTGACTAGCAAGCTACTATCTGCCTTTGATGCTTGAAATCCAAGATCATTCAAGAATTTTACAAGCCTATAATTCCAAGCCCTTGGGGCTTGCTTCAACCCATACAAAGCTCTCTTGAGCTTACATACATAATTTGGACTCACTTGATCTTTGAACCCATCTGGTTGCTCCATGTAGACTTCATCTGAAATGTAACCATTCAAGAAAGCATTTTTAACATCTAATTGAGACAACTTCCAACCTTTACAAGCAGCAATTGCAATGAGTGTCCTGATGGTTGTCATCTTTGCCACAGGACTATAAGTCTCATCATAGTCCACTCCATATGTCTGTGCATACCCTTTCACAACAAGTCTAGCTTTGTACCTAGACACACTTCCATCTGCAAATCTCTTTGTTTTGTAAACCCACTTACATCCAATAATCTTCTGACTATTAGGTTTAGGAACCAAATCCCATGTTTGATTCTCTATCAATGCATCATACTCCTCTTGCATAGCATCTTCCCAATTCTTCTTCCCTTTGGCTTCTTCATATGTAGAAGGGTCTTCATCTGCTGTTACCAAATAAGCATAATCTTTAGTAGTCAAGAATGAAGTGTCATAGCTATACCTTGTAGGTTGCCATTTGTGCCTAGATGATCTCCTAACTTCTGCACTTCTTGAGGTCTCTGGTTCATCACATTCTGGATCAAACCTTGGCCTCTCTTCAACTTCAATCTGCACTTCATTACTCTCACTTTCATCAAGTAATTGAATCTTTGCTTTACCTTTCCTTTGTTCCACTACTTCTTCATCATCTGCATGTACATTATATTTACCTGCATACCAAGTACCTTGCTCATCAAATGTAACATCCTTGGATACAATAAATTGCTTTGTAGATGGACTCCACAACCTGTATCCCATTTGCTTATCATCATAACCAATGAATACATACTTCTCTGCCTTAGGCTCCAACTTATGCCTCAATTGAGATGGCACATATGCATATGCCAAGCATCCAAATATTCTGCAATGATCCAAGGTAGGTTTCTTACCCCACCAAGCTTCATATGGTGTCATACCCTGCAAAGCTTTACAAGGCAATCTATTAACCAGATATGTAGCTGTATTAACAGCCTCAGCCCACAAATAATTTGGGCAATTCTTCTCTTTCATCATGGACCTTGCAAACTCAACAAGAGTCCTATTTCTTCTTTCTGCTACCCCATTTTGTTGAGGAGAGTACGTGCAAGTAACTTCTCTCTTTATACCTGCATTCCACAAATAATCATTGAACTCATTTGAAAAATACTCTCCCCCTCCATCTGACCTTAGTCTCTTCAATTTTTGACCTGTAATCCTTTCTGCATATGCATGATAGTGTTTAAATGTATTAAACACTTCTGACTTTTCCTTAATCACATAAATTGTGATCCACCTGGTAGCATCATCAACATATATGACATAATATCTTGAACCATTTATACTAAAGTCCTTTGAAGGACCCCACACATCTGTATGCACCAATTCAAGTCTTTCTGAATACATAAATCCATGCTTGGAATAGGATTGCTTATGAGCCTTACCTAATTGACATGCCTCACATCTGTATGTCATGTGTTGACCTGCAATGTTAGGCATTCCAAGCACTGAATCATTGTTAATCATTTCTTTGATACCTCTTTCATTAAAGTGTCCAAGTCTTTTGTGCCAAAGATCCAATTCTGACACCTTCTGCTCTCCATATGTGAACATAGCATGTCCAACATTTCCTTGTACCTTCAATGTGAAAAGCCTTCCTTCTTTCTTTCCTGCAATAACTTGTTTATACCCTTGACTAGGGTCTTCCACATAAACTCCATCATTGGTAAACCTTACCTCATAACCTTTTTCCACAATTTGACCTACACTGATCAAATTCTTTGGAATTGTGGGAACATAAAGTACCTTACTCAGAAGAGTGCTCCCATCCTTAGCCTTGACTGAACCAATTGACTTTACCTTATGCTTTGTATTATCACCTGTCTGAACTGTATGATTAATTGCATTATGATCTAGGTCAGTCATCAAAGCAATATTTCCACTTAAATGATTACTACATCCTGAATCAATATAGAACACTCTCATGTCCTCATGTGAGGTTTCACATGTATTCATAATGAGAGTCGAATCCTCCTTTTGATCTGATGCATAGTTGTAGTAGGTGTTATTATAGGATTGATTTTGGAAGTTTCTTCCACCACCTCTTCCAAAAGAATTTCTACCACCTCTACCTCTGAAATTTCCTCTCTGAAATCTACCACCTCTTGCTCTTTGATTAAAGTTCTGATAATTACCATTGTTTTGATTATTGTGCCAACAATCATGAGATAGATGATTAGTCTTACCACATATCCAACAAGCTCTTGCATTATCTTTGTTGTTTCTGCCTCTTCCTCTACTTCTGCCATTTCCTCTTCCTCTTATGAAGTTTGCTTGGTTTGATGTACCTTCTTCTTCACCTGATTGTTGCTTCCCTTTGTTGGCTTTCTTCTTGTCTTTAGAATACATTGCATGACCTGCACTCTTATCAACATCTCCTTTGACATCATTCTCAAAAGTTAGCATATGACCTAACAATTGATTCAAATCAGGAGTAAAGTGATCTAATGAAAGTTCTGTAGATAAAATGAAAGGCTTCCACTTCTCATCTCCTCTTAGCCCTGTAAGTATTTGTCTTACCAATTTGTCTTCTTCAATATCTTCATCAACTGCACCTAAAGAATCTGCAATGTCCTTCATCTTTGTCACATAATCAGAGATTGATTGTGAGGCCTTCTTCTTGAAGGTAGTGAACTCTGCCCATAGTGAAGCCTTCCTTGATTTGGTTGTATTTTGGAAATGCTCTTCCAAAGCATTCCAAATGTCACAAGCACTCTCAAGTCCTCTAATGTGAGGAAGCAAATAGTCATTGACTGCCATGTAGATGATGCTTCTTGCTTGAGCATCCTTCTTCATCCAATTCTTCAAATCTGCAAGCTCCTCCCTAGTTGGAACACTAGGATCTTTGAATTATGGCTTTTCTTCATCTCCTGTGATGATAGTTCTCTCTATCCAACTTTTCAATTTGGAGACTATCTCCCATCTTTACTTCACCTGTAGCTTCAAATCTTTAACCTTTACAGATAATAAATGTACCTTTACTTCGAATGTTGCTCCTTCTGATCCTTTTGATGCTCTTTGTATGTCTTCCTTCAATCTTTCTTCAACCTTTCTGCACCTTCAAAATGTAAAGATTTGTACTTCTGCAATAGTCGGAGTCTTCTTCTTCTCAATTTTGACACAACCTGCTCTGATACCACTGATGGAGAGTGTTAATCTCCAAAAGAACAAGTTGACCTTGAATTTAGATCACCTCTATATCAAGATCAACTTTAGACTCCACCTAATTTAGAGAATCTTCACCAAATTATCAGGAAATTGATTATTCTAAAAAATTCAGTTTCTTCAGAAAAGTCTGCTGCAGATTAGTCACTCATTGACTAATCAATCCTGTAAAGTTTTTGATAAAACTTTGCACAACACTTCGCCTTAAGGTTGCACAACTTTGCCAAGTTAAATCTCTCAAAAAGATTAAGTACACACTGAGAAATGTGTGAAACACTTTACCTATGTCTGAAAGTGCTTCTCTGCAATGGCGACTTTGACACCTGCAACTTCTTAGCACTGGTTCTCCCAACTCTGAACCCGTTTGATCAAGATCTTCTAGCCATAGATAGCTTACCTTTCAACTTAGATTTTGAGCCCTCACTTGTGCAAAACTTTACACTGTGGACTGAGCACTGACCATTTCTTTGAAGATGAAATGTGCGCCAGATTTTTCGACTCTCAGAACATCTTCACATATGAATGTTCCTAAACAAAATTCTCACAGCCTGATTGAAATT
>CM035426.1:15411704-15414204 GCA_020310875.1 Ceratopteris richardii | reverse complement strand
TCACATAAACTGCCATATTGCATGATTCAACCCAAAAAATAAGTGGCAAGTCCTTTTCATTTAACATGCACCTACCCATCTCCAAGATAGACCTGTTTCTTCTTTCGGCCACACCATTTTGTTGAGGTGTGTATCTATTTGTAGTCTCCTTTTTAATTCCTTCTTCCTCCAAAAATGCAAGAAATTGATTAGAAAAATATTCACCTCCTTCATCTGACCTCGACCTTCTTATGCTTCAACCTGTTTGCTTTTCAACCAATGATTTAAACTTTTTGAATATGTCAAACACTTCAGATTTGTATTTCATAAAATAAATGAATGTAAACTTTGAGAAGTCATCAATAAATGTGACAAAGTACTTGCTACCTGCCATGGACTCTTCTTGAGATGGAACCCATACATCAGTATGAATCAAGTCCAAAATACCTCTGCTTTGCAATCCTGCTTTTGAAAAAGGACTTCTTACCTATTTTCCAAACTGACATGCCTCGCAAAAAAAATCCAAATCTTGCTTAGGTAATTGTGGTAAACCTTCAACCAATGATTTCTTTGCAATATCTTTTAACCTGCCAACACTGATGTGTCCTAAACTTTTATGCCATAAATCCAATTGAATTACTTGAGTCCCATTAACCATTGTATAACCTCCATCCTTCTTCTAATAAGCCTACCACTGATTATTGTCAAAATCGACCTTTACTCCATTGTCCTCCATCTGTCCAACTGAAATCAAATTTCTTGTAATGGTAGGAACAAACAAAACATCTCTAAGAGTGACATGTTCATTAAGTGGACAATCACCAATGTGAACTACTTCATGCTCAGTACTATCTCCTGTAGCAACTGTGACTCTTGAATCAAGTTTGTGTAAGTTCACAAACATATTCATGTTGTGACTCATGTGGTTTGAGCAACCACTATCTACATACCAAGTTTTGTTGTTTACCTTCCTCTTATGTGTCTCTGTATGCATAGCCATAAGAACATTTTCCTTCTGTGTTTGAGCATCCTCTTGTACTATGTTGTTGTTGTGATGCATGTGATCTTGGCCTCTTTCTCTTTGTCGTCCTCTAAAACTACCTCTTCTATTCGGATTGGAGAAGCAATCCCTGGCATAATGACCAACTTTACCACAATAATGACAGGTAAAGTTACCTTGCTGATTTGGTTGAGTCTATTGACTTTGTTGTATTGTTCTTCCTCCTCTAGTCGCATTAAAGCTTCCTCTTCCTCTTGCATTGTTGTTGAACCTTCCTCCTCCTCTCCAATTTCCTCTACCTCTAGATCTATTTGATGAAGTATAAAGAGCTTGTCCTTGACTACATTTTTGTGAATGATAAGAGTTGCCACCTTCTATGTTGATTTCTTCAGTCATCATGAGTGTTTGTAAATCTTCAAAGGATGGTAGATTCTCTCGAGTCATGATAGACGTAATGAAAGACTTCCATCTTTCATCTTCTCTCAAGCCATTTAACATGCTATTAAACTTTATATCCTCACTAGGAGATGCATCAATAGAGGGTAATGCTTCAATAAGAGATTTTACCTCAAGAACATAATCATTAACTGATTGTCGTGGATTCTTTTTTACTCTTGGCAGCTCACGTATAAGTTGTGTTTGCCTCTTTCTGTTGATAGTTGCAAATAATCTCTCTAGAGACTCCCAAGCCTCTATACTATTATTCAAACCTCTTATATGCCCAAGCATAGTATTGGAAACTATTTGTGATATAATTAACATAACTCTTCTGTCTGTTTCGATCCATTCTTGCTCTCTTGCTCGATCCGCTAGTGTAGGAGCTTCTAGTAATATCGGCTTCACTTCTATACCTGTTATCGATCCCCAAAGACCTTTAGACATGAGATAAGACTCCATTCTATATTGCCACATGGGATAATTTCTCCCATCTGATAACTTCTCAAACGATGCACTCAAATATGCCTTGTTGAATTGTTGTAAATAAAGAAGATAATACAATAAGTTGTATGAAAGATATGATTAAAAAAAAAATGCTCTGATACCACAATCTTGTGTTTACAAACTTGTAAACATCAAAGTACACAACGAAACATGATGAGACCTCCCACGATCGTCAAAACACCAACCAAATATTGCCAAACTTCAAAAACAAACTTTCCACCAAACTTTCAAAAAAAAACAGAAATAAGTCACTATAGCAAAATGACCATGAGAAACGCTCTGGGCAAAATTTGACAAAACTAATCATATATTCTTAAAGTAGACTCTGAGTAGCATGCTTTAGAAATAAAAAACATCAAAAAAGGTGGTGTATAGATCCCAAACCATATGCAAAATTTTGATATAGGTAGAAAGTATGAGAGCTAAGGAAACTCCTCCAAGTGAAATCACTCAAAAAGACATCATAATGAGTGAGATATGAAAGTTTGAAGAGAGGTATGTCTTTGATGAGACACCGGATAGACACAAGAAAAAAGATCTGCAAAAACGCCTACTTGCATGGAATTTTCTCATTGCAAA
>CM035426.1:15394204-15401704 GCA_020310875.1 Ceratopteris richardii | reverse complement strand
GTGATGACACTAAACACTCTGTTGTCAAAATTGGAAATGTGAAGACATGTGATGGTAATCAGAACCTACTAAGCAGAGTACTCTATGTACCAACAATAACTAAGAATTTAATGAGTGTTGGTCAGATTGTGGAGAAAGGTTTGCAGGTCAGATTCACACAACATGGAGCATATGTGGAGGACCCAAAACAAGGATTCAGAAGGATAGCCAAAGGGGAGAAATCAGGTAGATTATTTACATTTGAGCTAGAAGATACAAAAAACATTGCTTTGTATAATTACAAGGATCAGACACTCTCAGAGTTAGAGATATGGCATAAAAGATTAGGGCACATAGGTGAAAGGACTCTAAAGCAAATGTGCAGGGATCAATGTGTGCTTGGGATACCTAATGTATCCAAGCAACACATGATTTACAAATGTGGATCATGTCAATTTGGTAAGTCTCACAGATTACCCTACTCAAGGAAAGGTTTCATGCATGAAGACTACCTAGACTTGGTACACACAGATGTTTGGGGACCTAGCAAGGACCCTTCCATTTCTGGTTCAAGATATTATGTGTCTTTTATTGATGACTATAGCAGGTGGACCATTTTATACTTTATGAAGCATAAAGATGAAGTGTTTAATTGTTTCAAGAGGTATCTTGCACTTGTTGAAAACCAAACAGGTAGAAGCTTGAAGAGGCTAAGATCAGATGGTGGAGGAGAGTACTTCTCCAATGAGTTTGAAGATTTCTTGCAGGAAAGAGGCATCAAAAGGGAGATCACTACAAGGTACTCACCTGAACAAAATGGGGTAGCAGAAAGAAGGAATAGACTTATAGTGGAAACAGCTAGGTCTATGCTTAATGAGAAAAAATTGCCAAATTACCTATGGGCAGAGAGTGTATCCACTGCCACTTATCTCATCAATAGGTTGCCATCCAAATCACTTGATGGCATGACACCATATGAAGCTTGGCATGGTAAGAGACCCTCTTTGGATCATTGCAAAATCTTTGGATGTATAGCATATGTGCATATTCCCTCACAGGTAAGAGGAAAGCTAGACCCAAAGGCAGAGAAATGTATCTTCATTGGTTATGATTTGAACCAAAAGGGATACAGATTCTACAACCCCACAAACAAAGGGTTCAAGGTAAGCAGAGATGTCATATTTGATGAAAATGACTCATGGTATGAGAATGAATGCAGAAAAGTGAGTTTACCTTATGACATGGAGGAAGATTTTCCAAAGCTTACCAAGGAAGAGCCAACTCAGCAAGAAGACTCAAGCTCAGATGATGATACCATAAACCTTGAAGAGTTCAAAGCTTGGAAATCCAAAGGAAAGATGAAGATGAAGCAATTGGAGGACAAGGCAGAAACTTCTACTCAAGCTATGAGAAGATCTCAGAGAGAGAAGAAGAAGCCTATCAGATTTGGGTATGACACATCACTTGTAACTAAACATTCTGTATATCTTGCAAAAGACTTGTTGAATGAAGAACCAGGTACCTATGAAGAAGCAATTACAAAGCCAGAATGGAGAGAAGCCATGGATGAGGAGATAGAAGCCCTCAAAGAGAGTGATACTTGGGACTTGGTACCCAAGAAAGATTCCATGAAGGTAATAGGATCCAGATGGATCTACAAATTAAAGAAGAATTCAGATGGAACAATTAACAGGTATAAAGCTAGGTTGGTAGCCAAGGGTTTTGCACAAACCCAAGGCATTGATTATGAGGAGACATTTTCTCCTGTGGCCAAGATGCCAACTATCAGAGTTTTGGTGAGTGTAGCTGCATCCAAGAATTGGAACATGTACCAATTGGATGTGAAGAATGCATTCCTAAATGGATGGATATCTGAAGAAGTCTACATGTCACAACCACCTGGCTATGAAGATCCAAAAAAGGTACATTATGTTTGTAAATTGAAGAAGGCTCTGTATTGTTTGAAGCAGGCACCTAGAGCATGGAACTACAGATTGACCACCTACCTCCAAGACCAAGGATTTGTGATGAGAAAAGCAGACACTTCTCTATTCATAAAGAGAAGTAGTACAGAGGTAATCTACTTATGTGTTTATGTTGATGACATCATCATTACAGGTAATGATGTCAATGGGATTAGACACATCAAAGGACAGATGATGAAAGAATTCAAGATTAGTGATCTTGGATTACTAAAATATTTCCTAGGTCTTGAATTGATCTATACAGATACAGGTATCTACATCACTCAAAAGAAGTATGTACAGGATATGATCAAGAAGTTTGGTTTACAGGATGCTAAGGTATCTACTACTCCAATGGAGGTTAATCAAAAGCTAAGTGCTCATGAAGGAGAAGAAATCAAAGACATTACAGGATACCAAAGTATAGTGGGTAGCTTAAATTATGCTACTTTGACAAGAATTGACATAGCATATGGAGTAAGTGTGCTTAGTCAATTCATGCACAAACCAAGGGTACCTCACCTAGAGGCAGCCAAGAAGATCTTGAAGTACCTCAAGGGAACTCAAAGTCATGGTTTGTATTTTCCTTATACATCAGATATTGACATTAAGGTTTACTCAGATGCAGATTGGGCAGGATGCAAGGATGATAGGAGAAGCACCTCAGGTTACATTTGTTTTGCAGGGGATAAGCCTATCTCTTGGTCAGCTAAGAAGCAACCTACAGTGGCATTGTCATCCACTGAAGCAGAGTATAGAGGGCTTGCTAATGCTACTCAAGAAGCTATCTGGTTGAAGCTTCTATATACAGAGTTAGGTCTATTCACAAGACCACCTATTATCTTTGGTGACAACACTAGTTCTCTTCACCTTGCAGCAAACCCAATTTATCATGCCAGAACTAAACACATAGAGGTTCATTACCACTATGTGAGAGAGAAATTGCTAAGTAAAGATATACAATTGACCTATGTTTCTACTAATATGCAATGTGCATATTTACTTACAAAGGCATTGGATGGAAACAAGCTATGCAGATTCAAATCTATGAGTGGATTGCAGGAAGTGATTGAAGAATGAAAGAGAAGATTTAAGCCAAAGTGTTTGGCTTGAGTGGGAGCTGTTGGTGCAAGACAAGCCTACACACATTGGCTTGGACCCTTGGACTTATGGAAGATTAGCATGGACAAAGGATTATCTAGGCTTCACTTAAAGGAAGACTCATGTGAACATATGCTTATGTGTTCCTACTCTTTTACCTCTTGTAAAAGTCTAAGTGACTTATCATTTGTTTGTAATCACTTTAGGTCATCCACCTAACATTAGAGTCGTGGAAATTTGAATGTTGAGATAGAGAGAATATCTCCCTACTTTTAGAGGAGAGATTCAAGGGAGCCTAAGCTTGAATTTCAAATTCAAATGAAGATCAAACTCCTATAAAGGATGTAGTGAAAAAGTCGCGGGTAACACTCTCACTCCAGCTCACTCCCCGAGGCAAAATCTCATTGAAATTCATTGTGTGTGAAGGTTACTCCATAACCAACACCACAATACCTCATTTAGCTGTGCTTGGCAAGCTAATGAGATTGTACAAACACATATATCAATAGAAGTATACATTCATTATCTCTGTTTTGTCTGAGTCACCTACTTCAAGTCTGTCAACTTCATCAGGGCATTTCTCTGGATCTACTGAACCAAATCAAGTGTTCTATAGCTCATTGGAACCAGCTCAAAGTCTACTACAAGCATACAAAATTTCGAAGGATTCCATTCAGCCATTTGGGAGAAAATCGAGTCGAAGTGCACACTCGTATTTGTCTCCAGAGTTCCTGAAAAATCGGGGGTGATTATAATTTTGCTAAACTTATTTCTCAGTGCATAGTTTATCAATTGGAGTGATTTCACTTGTGATTGGTAGCTTACTAAGGTACATTAATACCCTCAAAAGGAATTGTTCCAATTTTAACTGTGCTGGACACACTGAGTAAAAGTCTAAGCAGGTATCATTACAGGAATAGAAGGTTTTGCTTGATTTGTGAAGTACCAAGTTATCTGTTTTGATTTGATCATTACCCAAATCATTTCCAAAGTACATATATGGTTTCTTTATGTCATTTGGAAGCTAAGCTTGTGTTCTAAGCATATCAGAAGAGCAAAGAGGGCAGGTGTGAAGCAGGTTTTGCAGCATCAACTGATTTCCTGAGTGCATCCATCCATCACTCTCAACAGTGGTATCAGAGCAAAGAAGGTAAACATGGGTGATGGTTTTCCTTCCTCGTTTGACAAACTGGAGAGAAACAACTATCAAGCTTGGTCATTGAGAATGAAGACCTATCTACAAGGGAGAAGTCTATTTGGATACATATCAGGAGATGAGGAGTTGCCCTCATTCAAGACTAGAGGACTACCTACAAAGGATGAGCATGAAAGACTTAACCAATGGTGTGCAAAGGATGCTTTGGCAAGGTCTTATCTCTTAAACTCTATATCTGACTTTCTTTTACCTCATGTAAGGAACTATAAGACTTCCCAAGAGACTTGGGAAACATTGTCAAACTATTTTTCTTCCAACACAAGGGCTAGGAAGAACCAATTATGGATTGAGTTCACAACCCTTAGGAAGCAGCCAAAGCAATCAATCTCAGAGTATGTGACAAAGATCAAAGATGTGGCAGACCAACTAGCAAGCATTGGAGAGGAAATTGAAGAGGAGCAAATAGTCAGGCAAGTGACAAATGGACTCAAGGCAGATGATAAGTGGGAAAGTTTCACCACTGCAATGGACCTCTACATGGACATGCATACCCCTGATCTCACAACACTCATGGGTCAACTATTCACACATGAAGCAAAGTTCACCAAAGCTGGAGATCAATCAAAAGGTAATAACCCCTCTGCTCTCTTTACTGATAAGAAAGTTAAAGATAAAGGCAAGAAGAAACAGGATGAAGAAGGCTCTACCTCTCAAGCCAATTATGCAGGGAGAGGTAGGTCATCTAGAGGAAGAGGCAGAGGAGGTAAGTCAGGTAGGGGGAGACCCTACAACTCATCACCTTGCAACATCTGTGGGTTGTCCAATCATACCACAGATGAATGCTACAAGAACTACAAAAATCAGAGAGGAAGAGGCTACTCAAGAGGTGGATACTCTCAAGGAAGAGGTAGATTCAACCAACATCAAAGTTACAATGGGTACAACAACCAATACAACAACAACTACAACAACAACCACATTTTGACATACATTCCCTGGAGCTCCCTACTTGCTCCTTCTTCTTGTGTACCCAACTCTTTAATGCCTGAAAGATTGAAATGGCCTACTTGCCAGATCTTCTTTGACTACTGTGTCTGCTTGTGCTTTCTCTTCGTTCCGACTCCCTTCGTAGGCTTTCTTGTCTTGCAACTCCTTCGGTTCCTTGACTACTGCCTCTATGAGTTCACCTTCATGTGAGCTCAATTTGTGATTGACCTCCATTGGAGTACCTGCAATCTTACAATCTTGCATCGTGAATTTTGCCAACATGTCCTTAATGTACTTTCTTTGGGTGAGAAACAAACCATGATCTTTGTAGACAACTTCCAAACCTAGGAAGTAGGTAAGTGAACCCAAATCACTTATCTTGAACTCTTCTCTCATCTGATCTTTAATCTTCTTCATACCATCTACATCATTTCCTATCAATATAATATCATCTACATATACACATAGGTAGATGACCTCAGAGTTACTCTTTTTAATAAAGAGTGAAGGATCTGCTTTGCTTGGTTGAAAGCCTTTGTCCTGCAAGAATGAAATAAGCCTGAAATTCCAAGCTCTTGGAGCTTGCTTGAGACCATACTATGCTTTGTTAAGTCTACACACATAATCAGGATAAACTTGATTCTTAAAACCAGGTGGTTGTGCCATATATACCTCTTCTGTTATCCAACCATTCAAGAATGCATTCTTTACATCTAGTTGAAGTATCTTCCAATCCTTGGAAGAGGCAATACTAAGCAAAACCCTAATAGTAGGCATCTTTGCCACAGGAGAGAAAGTCTCCTCATAATCAATTCCCTGAGTTTGTGCAAAGCCTTTTGCTACAAGCCTTGCCTTATACTTGTTAATGGAACCATGAGAATTCTTCTTGAGTTTATAGACCCATCTTGAGCCTATTACCTTCATGGATGAAGTCTTGGGCACCAAATCCCAAGTGTTGTTTTCCTCAAGTGCTTCAATGTCTTCCTTCATTGCATGCTTCCATTCTGTTTTTGCTTTGGCCTCTTCAAATGATGATGCTTCCTCTTGGTTTATGTCCTATGCTATGTAGATAGAATGTTTAGTTACTAATGAGGTGTCAAACCCATACCTTTCTGGTTTTTTCTTTTCCCTCATAGATCTTCTTAGGCCATGATGTGATAATTCTGCCTCATGTCCAAGTTCTTGCAATTTTGTTTTACCTTTACACTTCAAGGCTTTGATCTTTTCCATCTAAGATTCTTCATCATCCTCCGAGGTGTCTTGTTCTTCAATCTTTGGTTGTTCTCAACCAAGCTTTGGAAAATCGTCTTCAAGATTATATGGCAAATTGACCTTCCTGCATGAATCTTCATACCATGAATTGTTCTCATCAAAAACTACATCTCTGCTTACCAAGAATCCTTTGTTGGTAGGGTTGTATAACCTGTAGCCCTTTTGATTGTTGTCATATCCAATAAATACACACCTTTCTTTGGATCCATCTTGCCTCTAACCTGTGAAGGAACATGAGCAAAAGCAATACATCCAAAAATTTTACAATGATCTAAGCTTGGTCTTCTTCCATTCCAAGCCTCATATGGAGTCATCCCATCAAGGGATTTTGAAGGCAACCTGTTAATCAAGTAAGTGGTTGTAGATACAGCCTCAGCCCATAAGTAATTAGGTAAATGCTTTTCATTTAACATAGACCTTGCAGCTTCAACAATTGTCCTATTCCTCCTTTCTGCCACTCCATTTTGCTCAGGAGTGTACCTTGTAGTTACCTCTCTTTTGATTCCTCTTTCTTGAAGAAAAGAATCAAACTCATGGGAGAAGTATTCTCCCCCTCCATCTGACCTTAACCTTTTTAGTGATTTACCTGTTTGATTCTCCACAAGAGCCAAATATCTTTTGAAACATGAAAAAACTTCATCTTTGTGTTTCATAAAGAATAGGATAGTCCATCTGCTGCAATCATCAATAAAGGAGACATAATACCTTGATCCAGATATTGAAGCTTCCTTGCTAGGTCCCCATACATCTGTATGAACCAACTCCAAGAGATATCCATGCATATAACCTTTCTTCATGAATGGTAATCTATGAGAGTTTCCAAATTGACATGCACTACACTTATAAATCATATACTGTTTTGACAAATTAGGGATTCCTGCAAATCTGCTTTAATGACCTTTCACTAATATGTGCTAACCTTTTGTGCCATACTTTGGTGAAATACTTTTGTGCCATACTTTTGTGCCATACTTTCACCAAAGTGTAATATGTACACTTTGGTCCCTGCAAATCTGCTTTAATGACCTTTCACCAATATGT
>CM035426.1:15359204-15386704 GCA_020310875.1 Ceratopteris richardii | reverse complement strand
TCAGCCGTGACACGTCCGCCTAGGATGGGTTGTGGTTCGTACGCTTCTTCAAAAGTTTCCTCCACCAGAATAGTCACTGTTTCTTCCTCTGCTGGTAGGTCCGGTGGGGAGTCTGATCTGGGTGGTGCTTCATATACTTCTATCCGTGATTGAAGAGTAGATACCTGGGCCCATAATGCGTTGAGTTCCTCTAGGATGTCAAGAGATGGGTCCGCAGGAGCTGGTAGACCTTGTTGTATTGGTGCTCTGAGTTGGAGTAATTTATGATCTTCTTTCAGCTTCAGTTATTCTTCATTCATGCTCTCGTATTCATCTAACAATCTGACATGATCATCTAACAACATTTTCATTGATTCTGAGGGCACGACCTTAAAGCGACTAGGGCTTAATGGTTGGTCAGGTTGATCAAGGGCAGCTTCTAAATTTTCTCTATTCTGCTCTTGTAAGCGCTGGTTCTCTTCTTTCGCTGTTGCCAAATGTCGTCTGAGTAAGCCCATGTTCCGTGTAAGCGTCGCATTGCAAATTGTCTGGATCCTTAACAAATTATCAAGATCAATAGTGGCCTCTTTGGTTTTCTCTTCACTTCCTAGTTCCAATTTATGATATGCCTCTCGTAGCTCTTGGTAGCGGGTATTCAATGAGGCATTCTCGATGGATAGTGAATTGAGTTGCAACTATAAGTCCTTCGTTGTCTTCTGCAGATGCTGATTTCCAAGAGATGTGAACTCATCTCTTACTTGAGTCATACAGGTGAGCATCTATTGAAATGCAGTATCTATAGTGGGTGATAATATTAATGGTGTGTTAAGTGAAGATGCAGTGGGTGTAGATGCAAAGGGAATGGGGAATGGGGGTGGGAAAGTGGATGCTGTGGTGATTGTGGAAAATTGTGGTGTGCTTAAAAATTGTGGTGCCACAAATGAAGTGAGTGGAGGTGCAGTGGGTGGTGATATATCCATATCGTTGGATGTGGTGTCGAGTCTAGTGACTGTGAATGGTGGTGTGATCGTGGGTAAGTGTGTGGGTGTAAATACAGGATTTACAAAGGTTGAAGAGTAATTTAGAGAGGGGTTGTCTTGGACGGCTTGGTGGAAAGAGGAAAGAGGAGTTACGGTGGGTCGGGGAGATGAGACTGGGGAGAAGGTTAATGGAGGTGGGAATGGGAAAAGGGGTCTTGGAGGTGTGGGGAATGTTGGAGCAGAGCAATCATCAATAGTGATTATATGAAGATCAAAGTGAGAAGATATGTGGAAGAATGAAGATTACTTTCAGAGGAAGAAAATAGAATCAGAAATGTTTCTTTTGTATATTACTCTTGTAAATAGTTCAATGTATTTTGAAAAAGATGACGAGTTAGACTCGTATATATATCTACAGATACGTATTCATAGTAAGAGAGAGTGATATAGATCAGATAGAGAAGAATAGGTGAAGAGGTGATGAACATTGTATGTATCATCAACCATATGTATGGAAAGTAATGAAGAAGAAAATGTTGTAGAATTCTGCGCGTCGATCTTCTTTCCATTCCTTTTGAGAAATCCTTTTGCACGTATCTAAGTCCATAGCTAATCTATCTATGGCTAGAATTTGAGAGATTAATTTCAATCAGGCTGTGAGAATTTTGTTTAGGAACATTCATATGTGAAGATGTTCTGAGAGTCGAAAAATCTGGCGCACATTTCATCTTCAAAGAAATGGTCAGTGCTCAGTCCACAGTGTAAAGTTTTGCACAAGTGAGGGCTCAAAATCTAAGTTGAAAGGTAAGCTATCTATGGCTAGAAGATCTTGATCAAACGGGTTCAGAGTTGGGAGAACCAGTGCTAAGAAGTTGCAGGTGTCAAAGTCGCCATTGCAGAGAAGCACTTTCAGACATAGGTAAAGTGTTTCACACATTTCTCAGTGTGTACTTAATCTTTTTGAGAGATTTAACTTGGCAAAGTTGCGCAACCTTAAGGCAAAGTGTTGTGCAAAGTTTTATCAAAAACTTTACAGGATTGATTAGTCAATGAGTGACTAATCTGCAGCAGACTTTTCTGAAGAAACTGAATTTTTCAAAATAATCAATTTCCTGATAATTTGGTGAAGATTCTCTAAATTAGGTGGAGTCTAAAGTTGATCTTGATATAGAGGTGATCTAAATTCAAGGTCAACTTGTTCTTTTGGAGATTAACACTCTCCATCAGTGGTATCAGAGCAGGTTGTGTCAAAATTGAGAAGAAGAAGACTCCGACTATTGCAGAAGTACAAATCTTTACATTTTGAAGGTGCAGAAGGGTAAAGGTTGAAGAAAGATTGAAGGAAGACATACAAAGAGCATCAAAAGGATCAGAAGGAGCAACATTCGAAGTAAAGGTACATTTATTATCTGTAAAGGTTAAAGATTTGAAGCTACAGGTGAAGTAAAGATGGGAGATAGTCTCCAAATTGAAAAGTTGGATAGAGAGAACTATTCTGCATGGTCTATGAGGATGGAAGCTCACCTTATGAGCAAAGATCTGATAGGATACATCACAGGAGATGAAGAAAAGCCAGAATTCAGAGATCCTAGTGTTCCAACTAGGGAGGAGCTTGCAGATTTGAAGAATTGGATGAAGAAGGATGCTCAAGCAAGAAGCATCATCTACATGGCAGTCAATGACTATTTGCTTCCTCACATTAGAGGACTTGAGAGTGCTTGTGACATTTGGAATGCTTTGGAAGAGCATTTCCAAAATACAACCAAATCAAGGAAGGCTTCACTATGGGCAGAGTTTACTACCTTCAAGAAGAAGGCCTCACAATCAATCTCTGATTATGTGACAAAGATGAAGGACATTGCAGATTCTTTAGGTGCAGTTGATGAAGATATTGAAGAAGACAAATTGGTAAGACAAATACTTACAGGGCTAAGAGGAGATGAGAAGTGGAAGCCTTTCATTTTATCTACAGAACTTTCATTAGATCACTTTACTCCTGATTTGAATCAATTGTTAGGTCATATGCTAACTTTTGAGAATGATGTCAAAGGAGATGTTGATAAGAGTGCAGGTCATGCAATGTATTCTAAAGACAAGAAGAAAGCCAACAAAGGGAAGCAACAATCAGGTGAAGAAGAAGGTACATCAAACCAAGCAAACTTCATAAGAGGAAGAGGAAATGGCAGAAGTAGAGGAAGAGGCAGAAACAACAAAGATAATGCAAGAGCTTGTTGGATATGTGGTAAGACTAATCATCTATCTCATGATTGTTGGCACAATAATCAAAACAATGGTAATTATCAGAACTTTAATCAAAGAGCAAGAGGTGGTAGATTTCAGAGAGGAAATTTCAGAGGTAGAGGTGGTAGAAATTCTTTTGGAAGAGGTGGTGGAAGAAACTTCCAAAATCAATCCTATAATAACACCTACTACAACTATGCATCAGATCAAAAGGAGGATTCGACTCTCATTATGAATACATGTGAAACCTCACATGAGGACATGAGAGTGTTCTATATTGATTCAGGATGTAGTAATCATTTAAGTGGAAATATTGCTTTGATGACTGACCTAGATCATAATGCAATTAATCATACAGTTCAGACAGGTGATAATACAAAGCATAAGGTAAAGTCAATTGGTTCAGTCAAGGCTAAGGATGGGAGCACTCTTCTGAGTAAGGTACTTTATGTTCCCACAATTCCAAAGAATTTGATCAGTGTAGGTCAAATTGTGGAAAAAGGTTATGAGGTAAGGTTTACCAATGATGGAGTTTATGTGGAAGACCCTAGTCAAGGGTATAAACAAGTTATTGCAGGAAAGAAAGAAGGAAGGCTTTTCACATTGAAGGTACAAGGAAATGTTGGACATGCTATGTTCACATATGGAGAGCAGAAGGTGTCAGAATTGGATCTTTGGCACAAAAGACTTGGACACTTTAATGAAAGAGGTATCAAAGAAATGATTAACAATGATTCAGTGCTTGGAATGCCTAACATTGCAGGTCAACACATGACATACAGATGTGAGGCATGTCAATTAGGTAAGGCTCATAAGCAATCCTATTCCAAGCATGGATTTATGTATTCAGAAAGACTTGAATTGGTGCATACAGATGTGTGGGGTCCTTCAAAGGACTTTAGTATAAATGGTTCAAGATATTATGTCATATATGTTGATGATGCTACCAAGTGGATCACAATTTATGTGATTAAGGAAAAGTCAGAAGTGTTTAATACATTTAAACACTATCATGCATATGCAGAAAGGATTACAGGTCAAAAATTGAAGAGACTAAGGTCAGATGGAGGGGGAGAGTATTTTTCAAATGAGTTCAATGATTATTTGTGGAATGCAGGTATAAAGAGAGAAGTTACTTGCAGGTACTCTCCTCAACAAAATGGGGTAGCAGAAAGAAGAAATAGGACTCTTGTTGAGTTTGCAAGGTCCATGATGAAAGAGAAGAATTGCCCAAATTATTTGTGGGCTGAGGCTGTTAATACAGCTACATATCTGGTTAATAGATTGCCTTGTAAAGCTTTGCAGGGTATGACACCATATGAAGCTTGGTGGGGTAAGAAACCTACCTTGGATCATTGCAGAATATTTGGATGCTTGGCATATGCATATGTGCCATCTCAATTGAGGCATAAGTTGGAGCCTAAGGCAGAGAAGTATGTATTCATTGGTTATGATGATAAGCAAATGGGATACAGGTTGTGGAGTCCATCTACAAAGCAATTTATTGTATCCAAGGATGTTACATTTGATGAGCAAGGTACTTGGTATGCAGGTAAATATAATGTACATGCAGATGATGAAGAAGTAGTGGAACAAAGGAAAGGTAAAGCAAAGATTCAATTACTTGATGAAAGTGAGAGTAATGAAGTGCAGATTGAAGTTGAAGAGAGGCCAAGGTTTGATCCAGAATGTGATGAACCAGAGACCTCAAGAAGTGCAGAAGTTAGGAGATCATCTAGGCACAAATGGCAACCTACAAGGTATAGCTATGACACTTCATTCTTGACTACTAAAGATTATGCTTATTTGGTAAAAGCAGATGAAGACCCTTCTACATATGAAGAAGCCAAAGGGAAGAAGAATTGGGAAGATGCTATGCAAGAGGAGTATGATGCATTGATAGAGAATCAAACATGGGATTTGGTTCCTAAACCTAATAGTCAGAAGATTATTGGATGTAAGTGGGTTTACAAAACAAAGAGATTTGCAGATGGAAGTGTGTCTAGGTACAAAGCTAGACTTGTTGTGAAAGGGTATGCACAGACATATGGAGTGGACTATGATGAGACTTATAGTCCTGTGGCAAAGATGACAACCATCAGGACACTCATTGCAATTGCTGCTTGTAAAGGTTGGAAGTTGTCTCAATTAGATGTTAAAAATGCTTTCTTGAATGGTTACATTTCAGATGAAGTCTACATGGAGCAACCAGATGGGTTCAAAAATCAAGTGAGTCCAAATTATGTATGTAAGCTCAAGAGAGCTTTGTATGGGTTGAAGCAAGCCCCAAGGGCTTGGAATTATAGGCTTGTAAAATTCTTGAATGATCTTGGATTTCAAGCATCAAAGGCAGATAGTAGCTTGCTAGTCAAAGCAAGTGAAAGTGGATTCATTTATGTGTGTATTTATGTTGATGACATAATACTTACAGGAACAGATGATAAGGGGATACAAATGATCAAGAAGCAGATGGAGAAAGAGTTCAAAATCAGTGATTTGGGGAACCAATCATTCTTCTTGGGAATGGAGATCTCTTATACTCAACATGGAGTATATGTGACCCAAGAAAGGTATCTTAAAAATTTGCTAACCAAATTTAAAATGGAAGATTGCAGGGTTGCACCTACACCTTTGGAAGTGAACCATAAATTGTCTAGGTTTGGAGGAGAAGAGTTCAGAGATATGAAACTCTATCAAAGTTTGGTTGGTAGCTTGATTTATGCTACATTGACAAGGCCTGACTTGTCATATGTAGTTGGTGTGCTTTCACAATTCATGCATTGTCCTAGAAAGGAACATTGGATTGCAGGACAAAGAGTACTTAGGTACATCAAGGGTACACTCAAAGAAGGGTTGTACTATGGGTTTACTTCAGATACAAGAATCAAGATATATAGTGATGCAGATTGGGCAGGTAATGTGGATGATAGAAGATCAACACATGGATACTTGTGCTATGTAGGAGACAAATTGATTTCATGGTGTTCCAAGAAGCAACATACAGTTGCTTTGTCATCTACAGAAGCAGAATATAAAGGTATGGTGGAAGCTGCAAAAGAGGTAATATGGCTAAAGACACTTTTGAAAGTTTTTGATGTGATTCAGAGTACTCCTATTATTTGTGGAGACAATATGAGTTCATTATACTTGGCAGCTAATCCTGTATTTCATGCTAGAACTAAGCATATTGAAATACAGTATCATTTTCTGAGAGAGAAGGTCATTGAGAAGGAAATTGAAGTCATACACACCCCTACAAAAGATCAACTTGCAGATATGATGACTAAAAGTTTGGATGGACCTAAGTTGAAGAGGTTTAAAGATATGGCAGGAATAAAGAAGATGCAGGTAATCACAATTGAAGATTGAGGGGGAGCTGTTGGAGCAGAGCAATCATCAATAGTGATTATATGAAGATCAAAATGAGAAGATATGTGGAAGAATGAAGATTACTTTCAGAGGAAGAAAATAGAATCAGAAATGTTTCTTTTGTATATTACTCTTGTAAATAGTTCAATGTATTTTGAAAAAGATGACGAGTTAGACTCGTATATATATCTACAGATACGTATTCATAGTAAGAGAGAGTGATATAGATCAGATAGAGAAGAATAGGTGAAGAGGTGATGAACATTGTATGTATCATCAACCATATGTATGGAAAGTAATGAAGAAGAAAATGTTGTAGAATTCTGCGCGTCGATCTTCTTTCCCATTCTCCTTCTGTGCTTAATCTTTTGAGAAATCCTTTTGCACGTATCTAAGTCCATAGCTAATCTATCTATGGCTAGAATTTGAGAGATTAATTTCAATCAGGCTGTGAGAATTTTGTTTAGGAACATTCATATGTGAAGATGTTCTGAGAGTCGAAAAATCTGGCGCACATTTCATCTTCAAAGAAATGGTCAGTGCTCAGTCCACAGTGTAAAGTTTTGCACAAGTGAGGGCTCAAAATCTAAGTTGAAAGGTAATCTATCTATGGCTAGAAGATCTTGATCAAACGGGTTCAGAGTTGGGAGAACCAGTGCTAAGAAGTTGCAGGTGTCAAAGTCGCCATTGTAGAGAAGCACTTTCAGACATAGGTAAAGTGTTTCACACATTTCTCAGTGTGTACTTAATCTTTTTGAGAGATTTAACTTGGCAAAGTTGCGCAACCTTAAGGCAAAGTGTTGTGCAAAGTTTTATCAAAAACTTTACAGGATTGATTAGTCAATGAGTGACTAATCTGCAGCAGACTTTTCTGAAGAAACTGAATTTTTCAGAATAATCAATTTCCTGATAATTTGGTGAAGATTCTCTAAATTAGGTGGAGTCTAAAGTTGATCTTGATATAGAGGTGATCTAAATTCAAGGTCAACTTGTTCTTTTGGAGATTAACACTCTCCATCAGGGAAGGACGGGAAGGATGGAGGGAAAATTGGATTGGATAGAAAGGTGGATGTATTAGGGGTTAGACTAGGTTGAGTGGGTGCGGGAAGGGTGGGATGAATGGGAGTAAGGACGACTTCTGCTACTCCACCGAAGAAGGAGGGTGTTGTTCTGGGAGAAGGAGGGTGTATGGAAGAGACTGGATGGATGGGAGGTGAAAGAGGAGCGGTTGGTGTGGTAGGTACTTCGACAACTTTGGTGGTATGTACAGCAGTAGTACGGGGTGGGGAGTCGATGATAATGGTGTCTTCTGCTAATGAGCCTTCAGGGATGAGACGTGCTTCCCTGGCCTGTTATGAAGATTGACCGCCGGTGGGTACCCGAATGTATTCCCCAGGCTTGGTTAGTAAATGGACTCTAGGAGGGTCATACTACGGTAACAGTTTCCTCTGCAAATATCTTAAGGCTTCTGTGGATCCCATTGATTTGACAAGTTATCGGAAGCCTCTGATGTATACTTCTTCGAATCCGCCTGAGACAAGTTCTTGTTCTATAAGTGCTTGACTTTCTTCCTCAGTCAATTTCTTGGGCGACCAAACTTTCTCCATGGTGCGATATAGCTTCTTGATGGCTAGAAGCTGCTACTTCAAAGGTTTCGTCTTCATGCGTGCTGGTGTCACCTTGGGTGTCTCTGTGCTATCCTTGTTCATCTGTCTGTACATGCTCTTGGGATTCATGAGTGCCCTGGCTGGCTTCGTCATCGCCATCATCTTCATCTGTCTCTATTCTTTCTTCCTTGGAACTAGACACTACTTGTCCTTGTGGTTGGTCTCAGGATGTGGTCGGGTAGCTTGGCCGCTCATATTCTTGAGAGAAAATCTGGCCTTCTGAAAATTGAAATTCGTTGGAGAAAGCATCCTGCATTTCAAAGTCAAAGGTTGTATCCAGTGGCTCTGCTTCCAGGTTAGGTATCGAAAAAGAAAAATCTTCCGCACCAATAGTGGTGGGAACTTCTGCTACAGTGGTGGTAGGTTCCTGAACTGATGTTGCCTGTGAGATAACTGCACTGGTAGTAGTGCCTTCCGTTACAACTGGTCTTGATAATCGTATGCGAATAGGTTGTACCATTGGAGTGGCTTCTGTCAGAGACTGCTCTGGAGAGGGTTGTGGTGAGGGTGATTCTGGCACCTGAAGGCAGGGGATAGTTCCTCTTATTCGCTTTTCTGCTCTTCCTTTGCTGGCCTTCCTAGCTTTCTTTGTTGTTCGCTTAAATGCTTCCAGCTCCTAGCTTGTCATTGCATGCTCGATAGGTAAATCGTATGCCAAACACATATATACAATGCGCGTGAGAGTGCAACATCCATTGATTACCTTCTTTCTTTCCCATCTATGTTGGGCTAAGTAGAGCTGATCAATTATCCAACTAGCCAGATCAACTGTTTGTGGTCCAGTACATGCTAAATATAAGCCAAACCATATTCGTTTGTGAGGCATGGTGAATCTCTCCTGAGCGGGGAAAGCAAAATGCTGCATGCATATCCTCAATGGTTTTGAAAGCTCAGGTGTGATTGCTAAAATATCTTCCCACTTAGTAACATCCCCACATTTCATAGGCTCTGGAATCAGCCTTTCTCGTTCTGTAGGAGTGTGCGTACCATGGATCTTGATTGCAGCGTGAATCAGATCTTTAGAAAGGTAAAACCTCTTATATGGCAGATCATTCACTAAGGATGGCAAAATGAAGGTGCCTAGCAAATCTTTGTTCTCCGAAGCTGTCAATGTTGTGACTAAATAGTAACATCTGTAGAAGTCAGGTTGAGGCAAAGGGTCGCTGAAATACTCTGTAAACCCTGCTCTTGCCCAAACATGTGTTAGGTCTTCTGTGTTCTATAGTCCTTCAAACTCTCTGGAGAAGAACTGATATTTGCCCCAGGTACGGTCATCAAACATCAAATTGGCCTCAAAGATAAAATCGGCATCTGCCAATGGTCCTGCTAGCCCTTGAAACCAGTGAGAGTTGCGATGAATCTTCTCTATATATTCCCTAGGAGGATCGTCGATCAGCATAGGTCCGGGAAATCCTTGGAATTTTGGGGGCTGAGCCGTAGGATGGGGCTCCGCTAGTAGTTCTCCAATATTGGCCATGGGTGCACTGGGGCCAGCTTCTGATGGTCCTTCTGCCTGCATGGTGAATGAAGCGAATGCGTAGTAGATCTGCTACAAAAGATTAGCACATTAGTATGGAAATTAATCATGATCCCTTGAAAGTGAGACCGCAATTCCCTTCCATAACCGATGTGTAATCCGTGTAGCTGAGTGTCATGATGTGGTTTATGGAATGATTTCTTGCAAACTAATGCAGGTCTCTAGACACCTACATGCTTCAGATGATGCATACATTTCTTGATGAGATGTTATTATGATTGATGTTGGGTTATAGTGTGTGGATTTGTACAAGGTTCAGTTGTGAATGAGTTATTACAAGGATGGTTATTAGTTGGGGTGGGAGTTATGTTAGATAAGGGAGTCGTAGAGGGCGTCTGGATACGTTTCTGTATCCACTTCCTAAGAGTTTGTGATCGGGTGATAGGTCTCTGCGGGGGGACAAAAGATGATATGGGATTTGGTGGTATGGAGGGTTGAAGAGATTTCTGAGGGGTATATATTACATGGCTTGAGGGTTGAGCTATAATACACTGTTTGGGTACCCAAGTCTGTGTGGTGTGGGTTGATTTGTAAGGTACTTCTTGGTGATCCAAATTTGTCGAATGTTTGTACTCATAGAAGAATGTTCAGAAGACTTTGGATACTGTCTCTACTTCTGCTGAAACTTCTTCTTGTCATTCTCTGCATTGTTGTAACTTGTCGGTGTTTTTTGTCCTTTTGGCACTCATATTTGTCTCGTGCCGCTTGCTTTGTGATACTAATACTGCTGCTTTCTTTGTGCCGTCTGATATTGTCGTCTTTCTGGGTTCCTTCATCGTGGTTGACTCTTTTGTGGTTGAGGTTGAGAGGTCGGATGGACACTCTGCTTTGGAAAAGAATGGAGGTCCAACACTTGTGAAACCTGCCCATTAAGAAGTGCTCCATTTTGTACTTTTAATCTAGGCCAGTCCGTAGTAAGTGTGGAAGGATGGGCACCACAGGGTGTTTTGCCCATGTGGACGTTGATGAAGTCCACCTGACCACTGATCGTCCCCATCTGTCTACTGATAGTGCCCATTTGGCCGCTAATGGTCCCCATTTGTCCAAGCGGTTGGGCGGTTGCCCCTTTTAATTTGCAAGAAGCCCGAGGGAAAATCTTCTGACGTCCTTCTGATTGACAACTGTCCATCGCCAAGCTCGAGTGGGTTGGTGTAGACATAATGTAAGTGATCTGACCAAAGATCTTCCGGTCTTTCGTCGCATGCATTTTATAGGGTCTAGGGTTACAAACCTCAATCGGAATGCCGTTAGGGAAGTCAAGCGGTATCACTCGCTTCTGATCTAAGGTTCCAATCTGCAAGGAGCCTTGTCTAAGATTTAGGTCCACTGAGTGATCGTATAGCCAATCTTGGCTAAGGATTAGGGGTTCTATCAGGTCCTCGTCATGGCACACTAGTAACTTTATTGTCAAGGTCACTTCGTCTATGAGGATAGGAAGGTCCACCTCACCCATGCAAGGGGTTTCCATGCCTCCTAGCCCTATGAGGTATGCCTCAATTGGCCGCATTTCTATTCATGAGTCCTTATAGTGGGACCATCTAATCGCACTAGTCGCAGCACCTGAGTCAATTAAAGCCCTGAGCTCTTGGCAAGGATTGCCGTGCTCTAGCCTGACTGTAATGAATGGTCTCCTGTCCACTATGCTAGGATGAGTACTTGACTTTGCTTGACACATGGCCATGGGGTATCTGGGTGTTGTTTCCGGATGTTTATAATGTTCTCTCCCTAGTCCTTGTCTTCTTAGCTTCATGCGATTAATGCGTTCTATAGCTTCTGCCTAAGCTTCAGCTCGTATTCTATTTTCTTCCTCCTTACGCTTCTTTGCCAACGTGAGTCGTCTAAGCATATCCTCAGTAAGAGGTTCCTAGTATAGCTTGACTCTACAGCCACTAATGTAATTAGGCATTATGTCTCCTTCTAAGGTGGCTCATTGTACTGCTCCACTTCTTGAGAGTCTGTTAATGATCATAGGTCCATAACCTCGCTTTTCTAACTTTCGTGCATGTTGTTTCAACATATATACTAAGACTAAATCTCCTTCTTTCAAGCCTTTCTCTTTCACATGTGCATCAAAATATGCTTTCTATCGCTTCTTTGTTGCATATATTCTTGCTGCTGCTTTCAGCCTGGTTTCTCCTAATCATTCCAAGTCCATTATTCTTGCTGATAATTCATGGCCGGTCCACTGATGTTCTTGTGCAACCTTAAGGGTCGGTATCAAGAAGTCCAAAGGAAGCACAGCATTCTGACCAAAAACCATCTGAAAGGGAGTTGCATTGAGTACGGTCTTGTAGGCCACTCGATATGCCCAAACAGCGTGGTGTAACTGTTTGTCCCACTCTGAACATTTGTTGTTCACGAGTTTCGTCAGTACGTTACAAAGGATCTTGTTAGTGCTTTCAGCCTGACCATTGGCCTGAGGATGATATGGTGCGGATTTCTTGTGAATCTCCATAAAATCCTGTAACAAATATTCAATGACCTAGTTTAGAAAGTGAGTTCCTCGATCGCTCACTAACTCTATAGGCAATCCATATCTTGAAAAGACATTTTCAAATAAGAATTTTGCAGTCGTGTGTGCATCATTCTTTTTTGTGGCTTTTGCCTCTACCCATTTGGTAAGATAATCTGTCACAACAATAATGTATTCCGCATGTGTACCTTTTGGAGGGGGGTTGATGGGTCCTACGAAATCTATACCCCACTTAGAAAATGCATGTCCGCCCATCATGGGTTTCAATGGCATTTCATCTCTGCGAGTAGGAAATTGAGTTCTTTGGCACACATCACATCTCTTTACAAAGGTATGCGCATCCATGTGAAGAGTGGGCCACCATAATCCTGCAAAGAGGATGGCTTTGATTATCCTATCGGGGCCAAAATGACCTCCTGCAACACCTTGGTGTTCAGTCTCTAGTACGCTCAAATAATCGCTCTCATGAACACATTGTCTTAAGTATCCGTCCCGTCCTCGTTTGTATAGATTATCGCCAATCAATTAATAGTCTTGAACTTCCTACTCTAGACTTCGTTGTCGTGCTAAGGTCATTCCTTGAGGGAATGTTTTCGTCCTCAAGTATGTCACTAAAGGTTCACTCCACTTTGGTGTGAGGGACACGTGATATAATGTAGCATGTTCTACTGGTGGTCTTTCACAACAAACATGGCATTGTTTACACAACTTGTAGACATCTACTTCCATTGAAGGCCAATACACTCCTAGTCTATGCAGAGTCTGCAATGTTCGATGTTTTGAATGATGTTGCTTTAATGCACCTACATGTGCTAATTGCAACCAATTCGCATGTTTTGATTCATCTACACAACAAGCAAAAATCTTTTGATTATCCTGTTTATATATACTTCCTGCTATGATTTGATATCTTTGAGACTTGGTAATCTCTCCTTCTTTGATCCTTATCCTAGGATTCTTGGGTCCATATGTGAGAATAGGGACTATAGGCTTAGCCCATTCTGGTGCTATCTCAAGGTTAAACAAATATGCATCTGGTGATTCATCCACTATTCCTTGAGTGGTTAATCTTGAAAGGTGGTCAGCTCTAAGATGTGTTTTTCCTTTCCTGACTACTACTTCAAAATCATACTCCATGAGTAATAGAAACCAACGGATTAATCTTCTTGTATTACATGGCTTGTTGACTAAGTACAACAGTGCTTGATGATCTCTAAAGAACTTGAACTTGTTTGCCAGCAAATAATGCCTGAATTTCTTTACTGCGTAGATCATTCCTAATCCTTCTCATTCCGTAGTGGTGTAATTTCTTTCTGCTACGTTCAACTGTCTACTCGTGTAAGCTATGGGGAGATCTATATTACCTTCATTCGTGGGTTGTGCTAACACACATCCTATGGCATAATTGGATGCATCCACATGTACATGGAATGGCTTACTCCAATCTGGGGTTGTTAATATAGGTGCTGAGCACAAGTGTTGTTTAAGTTCATTGAATGAATTCTCGCACTCATCTGTCCATTCAAAATTGGTTAAAAGAGAGTACAGAGGCTTAGCTATGATTGCATACATGTGTATGAATCATCTATAATAACCGCAATGACCCATAAATGCCTGTACCTCTTTCACGTTAGTTGGTCTAGGTAGATCTGCAATCACTTTGACTTTTTCTTCATCCGTAGAGATTCCATTCTTTGACACAATGTGTCCTAAAATTGTGCCTTGTCTGACCATGAAAACGCACTTTTCTGGGTTCAAACAAACCTAATATTCTCGACATTTGTCAAACACTTGCCTTAACTCTCGCATATGTGTCTGTCTTAGATTTGAGTGTGCACATAGGTCATCGACATAGACTTCCAAATTCTTGCATAAGAATTCCTTAAAAACATGACACATGAGTCGCTGGAAAGTAGCGGGTGCATTTGTGAGCCCAAAAGGCATCACACAAAATGCAAATATGCCCCATTCTGTGGCAAAAGCCATCTTGTGTTGATCTTATAGAGCAATGGCTACTTGATTATAGCCTGAGAAACCATCAAGAAAGCTGTAAACTTCCTTGCCCGCAACTCTTTCCAATAAATGTTATGTGATAGGAAGAGGATAACTATCTCTAATCGTGGCGGCATTAACTTTTTTAAGGTTAATACACACACGCAATTTTCCATTCTTCTTGGGCACAACCACAATGGGGGATACCCGTTCGGTATGCTCAACTTCGTAAATGAATCCTACTTCTATCAAGCAATCTATTTCTTCTTTAATCTTCACAGCGTAGTTATCATTGTACGTGTATGATTTCTGTTTCGTAGGTCTTGCTTCTGGAGTCATAGGGATTCTATGAGAACATATGTCTGGATCTACTCCTTTCAAATCTTTGTAGCTCGAAGCAAACATGTCTCTATATTCGCGCAATAGCGCAACTAATTCTTCTTCTTCTTCATTCGTCAAATCATGCCCGATGTATGTACATTTTTCTTCTTCTCCTTCTATGGCTACTATGATTTTCTTGGTTTTCTCTCGATTATCATATACTTCTCCAACTTCAGCTTTTCTGTTAGGCATTCGTACCATTATTTGTCTATCTTCTATTTCATACTTTTTGAAGTTCTCCGAAACCTCAAACAGAGATTCTTCTTCTTCTGACATGGTTTCTTTCTTCTTTCTTTTCTTACCTTCACTTTTGGCAGTTACTTGAGTGGCTAACCTCACCTCATTCATAATTTCTTTGTGCCTCGGAGGGTAAGTCTCTACCTCATAGAAATATTCTTCTTCTGATGCAAAGGGTGGGTCCATAATAATTGACTCTAAATCGAAGTCACTTGCATCCTCAAATGCATCAGTGCTAGGTTCACATTCTTCTAAAATTGAATCACACATGATGGGCTCTATCGTGAAAACTGATATATCATAGACATCCTCGTCACAGTGGGGTGTGTAAATGATTATTTGCTTCCTCATATTAGAGGACTTGAAAGTGCAAGTGACATATGGAATGCTTTGGAAGAGCATTTTCAGAATACAACCAAATCAAGGAAAGCTTCATTACGGGTAGAGTTTACTACATTTAAGAAGAAGGCTTCACAATCAATATCTGATTATGTGACAAAGATGAAAGACATTGCTGATTCTTTAGGTGCAGTTGATGAAGATATTGAAGAAGATAGTTGGTAAGACAAACAGGGATAAGAGGAGATGAGAAGTGGAAGCCTTTTATTTTGTCTACAAAACTTTCATTAGATCATTTCACTCCTAATTTGAATCAATTGTTAGGACATATGCTAACTTTTGAGAATGATATCAAAGGAGATGTTGATAAGAGTGCAGGTCATGCAATGTATTCCAAAGACAAGAAGAAAGCTAGCAAAGGAAAGCAACAATCAGTTGAAGATGAAGGTACTCCAAGTCAAGCAAATTTCCTAAGAGGAAGAGGAAGTGGCAGAAGTAGAGGAAGAGGTAGAAATAAGAACGATAATGTCAGAGCTTATTGGATATGTGGTAAGACCAATCATCTATCTCATGATTGTTGGCATAATAATCAAAGCAATGGTAATTTTAATCAGAACTTTAATCAAAGAGGAAGAGGTGGCAGATATCAGAGAGGAAACTTCAGAGGTAGAGGTGGTAGGAATTCTTTTGGAAGAAGTGGAGGAAGAAACTTCCAAAATCAATCCTACAATAACACCTACTATAATTATGCATCAGATCAGAAAGAAGATTCAACTCTTATTATGAATGCAACATGTGAAGCCTCACATGAAGACATGAGAGTATTTTATATTGACTCGGGATGTAGCAATCATCTGAGTGGAAATATTGCTTTGATGACTGATCTAGATCATAAGGCAATTAATCACACAATTCAAACATGTGATAATACAAAGCACAAAGTAATGTCAATTGGTTCAGTTAAAGCCAAAGATGGAAGTACTCTCTTGAGTAAGGTTCGGTATGTTCCTACAATTCCAAAGAACTTGATTAGTGTAGGACAAATTGTGGAAAAAGGATATGAGGTAAGGCTCACTAATGATGGAGTTTATGTTGAAGACCCTAGTCAAGGGTATAAATAAATTGTTACAGGGAAGAAGGAAGGAAGGCTCTTCACATTAAAGATACAAGGTAATATTGGACATGCTATGTTCACATATGGAGAGAAAAAGGTGTCTGAATTGGATCTTTAGCATAAAAGAATTGGACACTTTAATGAAAGAGGTATCAAAGAAATGGCTAACAATGGTTCAGTGCTTGGATTGCTAATGTTGCAGGTCAACACATGACATACAAATATGAAGCATGTTAGTTAGGTAAGGCTCATAAGCAGCCATATAATAAGCATGGTTTTATGTATTCAGAAAGACTTGAATTGGTACATACAGATGTGTGGGGTCCTTCAAAAGATTTCAGTATAAATAGTTCAAGATATTATGTCATATATGTTGATGATGCTACCAGGTGGATCACAATCTATGTGATCAAAGACAAGTCAGAAGTGTTTAATACATTCAAACACTATCATGCATATGCAGAAAGAATTATAGGTCAAAAGTTGAAGAGACTAAGGTCAGATGGAGGGGGAGAGTATTTTTCTAATGAGTTCAGTGATTATTTGTGGAATGCAGGTATAAAGAGAGAGGTTACTTGCAGGTACTCTCCTCAACAAAATGGTGTAGCAGAGAGAAGAAATAGAACTCTTGTTGAGTTTGCAAGATCCATGATGAAGGAGCAAAATTTCCCAAATTATTTGTGGGCTGGGGCTGTAAATATAGCCACATATTTGGTCAATAGATTACCATGTAAAGCTTTGCAGGGTATGACACCATATGAAGCTTGGTGGGGTAAGAGACCTACCTTGGATCATTGTAAAATATTTGGATGCTTGGCATATGCATATGTGCCATCTCAATTGAGGCATACATTGGAACCTAAAGCAGAGAAGTATGTATTCATTGGCTATGATGACAAGCAGATGGGTTATAGGTTGTGGAGTCCATCCACAAAGCATTTCCTTGTGTCTAAGGATGTTACATTTGATGAGCAAGGTACTTGGTATGCAGGTACACTTTATGTTCATGCAGATGTTGAAGAAGTTGTCAATCAAAAGAAAGGTAAATCAAAGGTTCAGATATTTGATGAAGAGGAGAACAATGAAGTACATGTTGAAGTTGAAGAAGTGCCAAGGTTTGATCCAGAATGTAATGAACTAGAAACTTCAAGAAGTGGAGAACTCAGAAGGTCATCTAGGCACAAATGGCAACCTACAAGGTATAGCTATGATACTTCATTCTTGACTACTAAAGATTATGCTTACATGCTAAAAGCAGATGAAGATCCATCCACATGTGATGAAGCCAAAGGGAAGATGAATTGGGAAAAGGCTATGCAGGAGGAATATGATGCATTAATGGAAAATGAGACTTGGTATTTGGTTCCTAAACCAAATAGTCAGAAGATCATTGGGTGTAAATGGGTCTATAAAACAAAAAGGTTTGCAGATGGAAGTATATCTAGGTACAAAGCCAGGCTTGTTGTAAAGGGATATGCACAGACATATGGTGTGGACTATGATGAAACTTATAGACATGTTGCAAAGATGACAACCATAAGGACTCGCATAGCAATTGCTGCTTGCAAAGGTTGGAAATTGTCTCAATTAGATGTGAAGAATGCTTTTTTGAATGGTTATATTTCAGATTAAGTTTATAAGGAACAAACAGATGGTTTCAAAGATCAAGTGTATCCAAATTATGTGTTTAAGCTCAAGAGAGCTTGTATGGGTTGAAGCAGGCCCCAAGGGCATGGAATTATAGGCTTGTAAATTTCTTAAAGGAACTTGGATTTCAAGCATCAAAGGCAGATAGTAGCTTGCTAGTTAAAGCAAGTGAGGATGGATTTATTTATGTTTGTATTTATGTTGATGAAATAATACTTACAGGAACAGATGACAAAGGTATACACATGATTAAGAAGCAGATGGAGAACGAGTTCAAAATGAGTGATTTGGGAGATTTGTCATTCTTTTTGGGAATGGAGATCTCATATACTCAACATGGAGTATATGTAACTCAAGAAAGGTATCTAAAAAATTTGCTAATCAAATTTAAAATGGAAGATTGCAGGATAGCACCAACTCCAATGGAAGTGAATCATAGATTGAGTAGATATGGAGGAGAAGAACTCAAAGACATGAAGCTCTATCAGAGTTTGGTGGGTAGCCTGATTTATGCTACATTAACAAGACCTGATTTATCATATGCAGTTGGAGTTCTATCTCAATTCATGCATTGTCCTAGAAAGGAACATTGGATTGCAGGACAAAGAGTACTTAGGTACATCAAGGGCACACTTAAACAAGGTTTGCATTATGGATTTACTTCAGATACAAGAGTCAAGATATATAGTGATGCAGATTGGGCAGGTAATTCTGATGATAGAAGATGAACACATGGATATTCGTGTTATGTGGGAGACAAGCTAATTTCTTGGTGCTCTAAGAAGCAACTTACAGTTGCTTTATCATCTATAAAAGCAGAATACAAAGGCATGGTAGAAGCTGCAAAGGAAGTAATATGGTTAAAGACTCTTATCAAGAGTTTTGATATGGTTCAGAGTACTCCTATCATTTGTGGAGACAATATGAGTTCTTTATATTTGGCAGCGAATCCTGTATTCCATGGTAAAACTAAACAGATTGAGATTCAGTATCATTTTTTGAGAGAGAAGGTTGTTGATAAAGAAATAGAAGTTATGCATACTCCTACAAAAGATCAACTTGCAGATATGATGACAAAAAGCTTGGATGGACCAAAGTTGCAGAGGTTTAAAGATATGGCAAGAATAAAGAAGATGCAGGTACTCACAATTGATGATTGAGGGGGAGCTGTTGGAGCAGGACAATCAACAATTGGTGATTATATGAAGTCTAGAAGTGAAGATATGAAGAAAACATTGAAGTTCAACTTCATGAATTAAAGTGAAGATTCAGGAAGCAAAGTTCTTAAAACATATGTACATTAGTTTTGTAAACACTTCAATATACTTGAAGTAATGACGAATCAACACTCATATGTATATATATATACACGTATATGATCGTATTAAGTGAGAGAGATAAAATATAGATGAATAGATGATGTGTAGTGAAAGTATCATCCATCAGATGTATGAAAAGTTGAATAGAAAGAATATTCAGAGAATTGCACATCGATCTTTTCTCTAGTTCTCCTTTTGTGTTTGATTTTATCAAAAATCCTTTTGTACACATCTAATTCCATAGTTAATCTATCTATGGTTAAAGTTTGAGGGTCCAATTGCAAACAGGCTGAGAGAATTTTGTGTAGGAACATTCATATGTGAGAAAGGTTGAGTGTCTTCTGAACAAGCGCAATTTTGATGGTCAAAGAAATGGTCAGTTCTCAGTGTAGAGTGTAAAGTTTTGCACAAATGAGGATTCAAAATCTAAGTTTGAAGGTAAGCCATCTATGGATAAAAGCATTCCCTTAAACAGATTTTAGTTTGGGAGAACCATGTGTTAGAAGTTGCAGGTGTCAAAGTCGACTCTACAAGAAGGTAGTTTTAGACATAGGTAGATTGTTTGAAACGTTTCTCATCATCTGCTTAACCTTTTGAAGTGTTTTAACTTGAAGGAGGTGCGCAAACTCTAGGCAACACATGCTACAAAGTTTCATCAGAAACTTTACACAAATGATCAATCAATGAGTCAATAATGTGCAGCAGACTTTTCTGTGAAATGACTTTCTTCACAGTTAGTTAAAATCTTGATAGTTTGGTGCTTGTCTTCCAAAATTGGTTGGAGTTTAAAGTTATTCTTGATATAGAGGTGATCTAACATCAAGGATAGCTTGTTCTTTTGGAGATTAACACTCTCCATCACTTACGACACCAATTTTGACAACGAAAAGATTTGAGGGCCCAAGGTTTAGCGCAAGGGTTCAAGAAACTAAGTTAATAAGCATGGAGCATATGTGGAAGAACCCCAACAAGGATTCAAAAGGATTGCCAAAGGTGAGAAGTCAAGTCAATTGTTTACTTTTGAAATTGAAGACACAAGGAATATAGCACTATTCACTTTTAGAGAACAAACCCAATTTGAGTTTGGAAATATGCCACAAAAGGCTAGGGCACATAGGAGAAAGGACTCTCAAGCAAATTTGCAGGGATCAAAGCATGCTTTTGTAGATGTCTAACTCCAACAAGAATTGCAATACAAAACAAGTATGAAGGCACTACTTGGGTTCCATGCATAGCCCATACACTAGATCTAATATTGAAAGATATAGGTAGATTATATTTCATTAAACAAAGTTTATTAGATGAAAATCATGTGGTCAAATTTATTAGAAAGAATTAGTTTTCATATTCACTGTTTCATTCAAAATCTCAATATAAAGCACCATATCTTCTGTGGTACATGATTAGCAATAGCCTATATTGTGCATAGTGTACTATTGGAAGTCAAGCGAGCTCTTGTAGAAATCGTTTTAGATCAAAGCTGGGAGGCATTGCTAGAGAACTATCCTTCTTATCAAGTTGTAGCTTTGAAGTGTATGTCTCTAATGAAAGAACTTGGAGAAGCTTGTAGAAGGTAGAAAAGTGCGTTTTGAAGTGACGAAGTTTAGTCAAGCCAACCGGCACAAGAACAGCCCTTGAGCTTATGGAGACTCAAATAGACCTTATAGGCATGTTATAAGTGCAAAGAAACACACTATGTACTTTGGAGCATCAAGAAGAATGAGTCGATACAAAACAGATAGGTTCACAGGTCGACTAGCTCAAAAAACTTACTATCTATGGAAGAGACAATGAACTTCAAATGCCCATAGCGACCAACGTGATTACAATTAGACAAAATCCTTTTATGGGAGTGATTCACATAGGGTTGAGTGTATAGAATGCACAAAATTATAAGGAATAAGCAAAATATGCTATAGGAATGAATGAGACATTCACCGGTGGTACTTCCTATTTTTCAGGAATACGTAGAGATTGACCCTGAGAGAGAAAAACTCCGATTTCTCCCCATCTGCTCAACCAAATGCTTTGAACATTTATACGCATAAATTAGGCACTTATACATTTCCAATGAGCCATCTTGCATGCAATGTGGAGCTGTGGAGAGAGAGCAGCAGCCTCTGCAAGATTACTGTTGGCTAAGAAGATGATGCATAGAATTGAAGGAGCAAGACAATGATGGTCACAAGTGTATGTATGTTGCTTCCATTTAATGTACAAGTGATTTCAAGTCTTTATATAGACTCTAGGATTGTTCCACGACTTCTACAAGTGAAATTTGAATTCAAATGAAGATGGGAATGGTTGTTGGAGGGAATCAATTCACTTCCCTACAATCCAAGAAAAGTGAAGATCTAGTTTGATCTACTTTTAGGTGATTTGATTGCTTGATTGAATGCAACTTCAACCACCACAAATTCCTAGGATTTGGGCTCTATCTTTCTACCTTTACATGTGTAAAGCTCAAGGATTCTACAACGGTAAATGAACCATCAAAAAACTCTCAAAAAATACAATAAATGAGCATAAGAAAAGTTAGGATTGTTGTGTCTTATGTGCAAAAGAACAAAGAGGCTCGAACTTAAGTTCGAGCCTTAGAATCAATTCATTTTTAGGAGCTTCGAACCTCTTAGCTTTTCAAGCCATATCAAGAGGGTCGAACTTGGCAGGCTCGAGCTTAAGTTCGAGCGTCTTAGCTTTTCAAGTTAAGTTCGAGCCTTTGAATATTGCATCATCAGGCTCAAGCTTAAGTTCGAGCCTCTCAGTTCCACCATATCAAGTTTGGGATTGTTGTGTCACATCATTGAACAGCGTCTTGTGTGCAAAAGAATAAACAGGCTCGAATTTAAGTTTGAGCCTGAGCATCAATTCAATTTTGGGCAGCTCAAACTTAAGTTCGAGCCTCTGAGCGTTTCCAACCATATCAAGTTTAGGATTGTTGGATGACATGATATGAAGCTCAGCTTTTTGAGCCATATCAAGCTTAGGATTGTTGTGTCTTATGTGCAAAAGAACAAAGAGGCTCAAACTTAAGTTCAAGCCTCTCAGCTTTTCCAACCATATCAAGTTTAGGATTGTTGGGCTATATGATATGAGGCTCACAGCGTTTCCGACCATATCAAGTTTTCAATTGTTGGATCACATGGTATGAGGCTCGAACTTAAGTTCGAGCCTCTCAGCTTTTCCAACGATATCAAGTTTAGGATTGTTGTGTCTTATGTGCAAAAGAACAAAGAGGCTCGAACTTAAGTTTGAGCCTCAAAATCAATTGAATTTTGGGAGGCTGGAACTTAAGTTCGAGCGTCTTCAATTTGAGGCTAAGTTTAAGATTGTTTATTCATGTGATATGAGGCTCGAACTTTAGTTCGAGCCTCTGAATTTTGATATTGCGTCATCAGGTTCAAACCTTTCAAGATCGAGCCTATAAATCATATCAACTTTGAGTATATCATGTCACATGATATGAGGCTCGAACTTAAGTTCAAGCTTCTAAGTTTTGAGTCATTTTGTCCCTTAATACCAAGTTTGAACTTCAATTCGAGCCTTTGAATCATATCAACTGTCAATCTTGATATTAAGTTCGAGCCTCTCAGTTCCACCATATCAAGTTTGGGATTCTTGGGTCACATGATTGAACAGTGTCTTATGTGCAAAAGAACAAACAGGCTCGAACTTAAGTTCAAGCCTCAGGATCAATTCAATTATGGGGTCTCAAACCCTCTCAGCTTTTCCAACCATATCAAATTTAGGATTGTTGGGTCACATGATATGAGCCCTTCAGCTTTTCCACCCATATTAAATTTAGGATTGTTGTGTCTTATGTGCAAAAGAACAAAGAGGCTCGAACTTAAGTTCGAGGCTTAGAATCAATTCAATTTTAGGAGCCTCGAGCCTGTTAGCTTTTCAAACAATATCAAGTTTTGGATTGTTGGATCACATGGTATGAGGCTCAAACTTAAGTTCGAGCCTCTCATCTTTTCCAACCATATCAAGTTTAGGAATGTTGGGTTATATGATATGAGCCTCTCAGCTTTTCCAGTCATATCAAGTTTAGGATTGTTGTATCTTATGTGCAAAAGAACAAGGAGGCTCGAACTAACCTCAAAATCAATTGAATTTTGGGATTAAGTTCGAGTCTCTTAGCTTTTCAAGGCATATCAAGCTTAGGATTGTTGGTTCTAATTCAAGACTTTGTCATTTTTCTTAGTTCCACCATATCAAGTTTGGGATTGTTGGCTCACATGATATGAGGCTCGAACTTAAGTTCGAGCCTTTGAATATTTCATCATCAGGTTCGAACTTAAGTTCGAGCTTTTGAATCATATCAAGTCTCAGTCTGTTGAGTCATAAGATGTGACACTTGAACTTAAGATCAAGTCTCTTATCTTTTTCAGCAAAATGAATAGTATTTTTAACTCAAATATATTTTCAAATTTAAACACAAGAGGCACGAACTTAAGAGGCTCGAACTTCGTAAATTTGTTTTAATATATAATCTTAAGTATAATAATTAGAGAGAATAGTATTGATAATAAATTTGATGACTATGAATGAGAAATTTGATGTTATTATATTGATATTGGTTGTTATTATGTTGATGTGATTTAAAAAAAAAAAAGTTTTTTGTTTGACTTTCAGGAGCAATGGAAAACACAAATGAATTTCAAAGCAATGTGATCGATAATGTATTTTCATTGGAAAATTTATTAAAAAAAAGTGGGATGAAGGTTCCTTCAAATAGGATTAAGGTTCAGAAATCTTTTGATTTGACACATAAAGCATACATGAAATGGTTTGCTGATACTTACGATCATGAAGGAAACTTCAAAGCAGATGTACATTTATTTATGACAGATGCAGGATCTACATATGGTGATATGGGCAATATTGTTCATGTTAAAGAAGATGTAAATGCACAAGGCACACCGTGTTTTACGTGTAAAGTGCTTCCAGATGGTGAGAATATTAATGCAAATAAGTTCTGCTTATCATGGGAGACTTTTTGCTTGGATGATATGAAAGATAGTATCTCAAAGTCTGATCGATCATTAGGTTCAATTGGATCGATCAAATCAGTAGAAGAATTAGTGAAAATTATAAAAGAAGCCAAAAGATTAACACAAAAGTCAAAATCTTTGAAGAGAAGCTCAGATGTATTTGGGAGATCTAAGAAACGAAAGTTGAAAGGTTCTTCAAATAAAGATTTAGGATCATCATCAAAGTCTATACAAAACGATGAAGATGTATCAATCTGACATTTAGATAATAGGAGTGAAGAAACAGAAGATACAGTAGTGCAGCCACAAGAAAATAAAATGATGGATTTACTACTTCAAAAACAAGAATACTATGCTTTCAGTTCTGATGCATTATTTAAAGTTGATGTAAAAAGATTTTTTTGAGCACCATTGAATTATGTATATCAAAAATTAAATAGAGATTGGGTGTGTACATTAATGAATGATTTTGTCTTGGCTCCAAAAGAGAATGAAGTTCTTGTAGTTGTTATGCCTATTGATCCAAGTGTCAGAATACCTCTAAAAACTTTATCTCATGATGATATTGATAAAGTTGAGTATTGGATAATATCTAGACAACATTCAATTAGTGCAGCGAAAACTTTACAAATTGTTAATTCTCCGATGGTGACATTACAGTTACGACAACAATTTAGATATAGAAAAGCAACAATTATAGTAAATTGTCCTCCAAAAATTTCATGGGAGATATCTAAAGAGGCTAATTTGATGGTGGCAAAGTCATTACAGAAGGAACCATTTGTGGATCAACTTTTACAAGCTAGATCTCAATGGAAAGCCAATGGATGTCCATCCAAACCTCCTCCAGGTATTAATTAGAGTAAAAGAGAATTTATATCATGGCACGTATGTTTATATTCTTTGTATTTTTTATGTTTTAGTTACTATATATTATTATTTTTTAAAACTTGTATTTATTTAAACTATATATTTTTTTTTGCAGAATTTTGTAGAGACTACAAAGCAAACTTTACAAAAAGGATTTATAAAGAATGATTTACATCTTCTTTTATGTAATGATGAGAAATGGAAGAATTGGATATCAATATTGCGTTTTTATAGTCAAGGGGCACTGCTTAATACAAAGGGTGAAGTGCCAAATAGCAAAAGAGATTCAACAAAAGATGTTATATTGACATCTGCAAAGATGGTAGCAATGAAAGGTGGTCAATCGAAGCAGGCACCAGGGACGGTTATATTAGGTCCGACATTATTCAGATGTATTACAGGTTTAGACAATAAAGAAATTTTAGAACTTCAAAAGGCAATTTTAGAGAAGAAAATTTTGTTAAAAAAGGAAAAATCATTGAAGCACATGGTTGACATGGAAGAAATGGCATGGAGATTAAAAACAAATTGTGTCTTGAAAAATGCTATAATTGCATTTTTTATTGATTTAACAACAAAGGTTTTGACTTGGGAAAAGCTCTGTGAGAAATACAATATCACAGACATACAATATGAAAAAAATTAGAAGTTATAGTGAAACATTTGTGCAAGACTCATTAAACAGGACAAAGAAGTCTCCTCCTTTACCAAAGGCTACCATAACTTTGTTGAGTCATTTGTATAGAGTTGCAATGGGAATAAAGACCACAGAAAATGTTATTCCATGGTCAATCTATGGATTTGGTTTCGATTTGAACAAGGTGGAAAGTTGTTGTGCAGAGCAAGTTCTTCCATTCAATATTGTTTTTTGTAGGTTTGATTCAGAACTATACAGTTTACATAGTCGGGAATGCATTTCAGCAACGTTCTTCTCCAGATTGATTTTTACACTCAACAGGATGAAATCTGAGACAGAATATGTTCTAGTATCTTTTTTTAATTTCCTCTATGTCCATATGCTTGTGGAAGGAGTTCAACATACAGCAACAAAAATGACTTTCAAAATTGGAGCCACTCAGAGTAGTAATCCTTCGATCAAAGGAGAGATGGATTTTGCAATAGTGCTTATGTATATTAGCAAAGAGGATAATTATCAGATGATTGAAAGAACATTTCAAGAAAATATAAATATTTTTGCTCATAAAGGTCTGGATAAATTCATAGAAAAAAATTTCATTGATGATTTCATCAACAGTTTTGCTCATGAAGACAGCTATGTCATAGAGTTGTATTGTCGAGGAGTTGTTCTTCAAAGAAGTTTATCTAAAAAACGCAGATGTTTTGGTATATGTATAGACGTTGAAGAAAACAATTAGAATCAATTTGCTCTTCAATTTTTGAGAATGATCCTTCTTTGCATCAATGGTGTGATATCAGTAATCAAGATACAGATATCAGGAATCAAGATACAGATATTAGGAATCAAGATACAGATAATACAAATGTGTTCGAGAATGTTGATGCAGAGATTGATGTACAACCTAGTGGAGAAGAATCAGAAAGTAATCAAGATGATACAGAAACCGATGAACATATTGTTACAATGGATGAAGATATTGCAGGTACTTCAAATGTATGAGAAGGAAAAGCAGCTTGAGAAAATATTGATTCCATGTAATGTAATAAATACCATAATTTTCAAAGTATATTTTTCTTTATATGCTAGTGATGATTGCATTTCTTGAACAAGAGAATTTTATTTTCAATATATTAGCTTATTGAATAAAGTGATGTGAATCGATTATATTTAAGTCTTTTTATTTATTGTTAATATCATATGTTTGTGAGTTAAAATTAGACATCTCTTGTCTATTCGAGTAATTTAAAAATTATTGTCAATGATGTGTAAATTCATCTGTTATAATTTTTAAATTGATATGTATGATTTATGAATCTTTTGTTTGAAAAAATCTGAAACATATTGTTTTTAAAATTATGATGCATTTGATTAAATACAATTTCGAAATGTACGGTTAAGATGCAAATATTGAACTGTGCGGTTTTTAAAATCGAAAGCTTATTGTTTGAAGTAGATGCAAAGAGAAATTAATTATAAGTGTTTAGTAAGAGAAATTAATAGATAGATAGAGAAATAAACAAATAGATTTTTATCATAAAGAGAAATTAATTGAGAAAATAAGTATTGATATGTCTGCATATTGTATTGATTATTCATATATATCTTTTGGATTTCTTTTTATTATAGATGTTAAAAAAACTAAACATTTCATAAGTGATGATGGTATTGGAAAGCTTATTGGCCATTTTGAGGATGAAACGAGTACTCTACATGAGCAA
>CM035426.1:15216704-15354204 GCA_020310875.1 Ceratopteris richardii | reverse complement strand
TAGTCATGGTTATGAGACATGCTCTTAAGATAAAAATTCAACTTAGCTTCTGAAAGCTTAAGCTCATGAATACAAATAAGGTCAAGGAATAGAGACATGTCATACATCCACTTGTTAAAGCACTTAGCTCTAGCTAGATTAGAGATCCCTTTTATGTTATACGAAATGATATTAAGATTATTCATGGTCAAAATATAAAAGGAAATCGAAGCAGAGAGGGCATACATAGTCATTTCTTAAAATTCCTAGAGATTTTGTTCAACAAAAACAAATTTTTTAGGATGTCTTTCTTTTTTGCTTTCAAAAGACTATCTTTCCTCTTATATCTAGAGAATTTCTTACCTGAAGGAGTTATATTCTCTTTTTGGCAAAGATTTAGAACATCAACATCATTACCATGACACAGGAGACTGTTAATTTCAGCCTCATCACATTGAATAATCAGCAGACAAAACAGAGCTTTTTTTTTGAACAATTGTCCAACTTTTTTTTGAGACCAAGTCGATCTTGTTAAAAAAACTCCAACATTAATGCCAACACGACCATTGTCATCATCGCAAAACCTTGCTCCATCAGGAATCGACTAAGAAGCTTTAGCCTTATTTTCTACCACAGAGCATGGGCTAAAAACATCTTCTAGCAACACATCAAAAGTGTTAACCCATAATTTATCCTTTTTTTCATTGTTAAAAGGAGATTTTTTGACCGTAGATGCTGCTGACCCTCTGTGTACTGGCTGATCATCAGGATTTTTAGCTTCATCATTAACTTTGCCCATTTTCACGAGAGGGTAGTCCCGAACCGAGTGCCTTAATTTGTTGCATCTAAAATAGGCATTAGGCAAGTTTTTGAAAACAACTTTTCGTTCATGCAATAGACGACCTTCTAAATTATTGATTTTTAATGATTCTTTAAGCGAAAGATTAATATCAATTTCTACAAGAATCTGCGGATCCCACTTGGGATTAATGGTGCCTCTAGACCGTTGACCAAGGACCTTCCCTACGAGAGCAGACAGACCTTCAATCCAAGGATAAAAAGTGTTTATTACATATTATTGAATGTACCCCTTTAGAGTTATAGGCATGTTCGCACACGTCAAAGAATAAAAAAGGTGTCTCGACAATCCTAAGCATGTACGCACACATCACTGCAAAAAAGTATAGTAACACAACTGAAGTGGCAAAACGACCATTCTAATTATCAGAGGAAGTAGAGGAAATAAATAATTGTATGAACAAAAGAATCACTCTTCTTGTGTTGAAAGATCATTCTTAAAGAATGGGTTTACTCTTGGTTATGTCAAATGCTCTATGATATCTTGCTTCGATATTCAATATGTCATTGAGTAATTTGCGACAACCTGCTTTTTACATTATTTCTCGTGCCATAATGTGATCTTGTATACATAAGAAGTTTGGAGTACGAGAAGTTTGTCATGGGTGCATGTGGAAGAATGACTACTGGAAAACATACGTTGCTGCTTCTTTCTTTCTAGTGATAGAAGGCACACTTGCTTTGGATTTCGCAAATAGATCTTTGTGGCGGAAGAATTCCACCCTTACGTGTAATGTTGTACAGCGCGATCGAGGTACTTGTCTCAAGAATACCATACCATGTCTGGAGTAAGGAACGATAATGCCAACGCGTTCATATGACATCCCCTTGCTCGACATTGGAAACTGGGACACTTCGAGGTCCTCAAACCTATTGCGCAGTCTCCTCTCTTCTAAGAAAATAGCGCCATTGGCATCTGTAAATTCTCATTCGTTGAGATAGAGCCACCCTCACAATGAAACTGCCTTGTGCATATTTGCGTACTGCATAGTGGTTTACCCTCCTCTCTGCAGCACCATCTGAGTCTGAATTTACCGGCTGTATTGAAATAGCACGGCACCCCATACTTGGGGCGCGCATGGTACAACAGCCTCGCCACAACAGGTTACAGAATACTCTGCTCAATGGAAGATTCACATATGCCACGCACTCTGGCGGATCATGGATCCCCAAAAAGCGCTCTCTCTCTCTCTCTCTCTCTCTCTCCAAAAAGCTCTCTCTCTCTCTCGCGCTCTCTCTCTATCTCTCTCTCTGTGCGACGCATGCTTTTTTCTCCGCTGGGCGTTGGGATTCCTTCGAATCTGACACGTTACCGGTCAGAAATGTCAAAGCTGCCACGGTCAAATCATGACTCGACCATCGATACTCACACGTAGCACGTGTCGTCTTTTCCACCTTTGGAACAGCCAAACAAGAAACGTGCAGGCACAATCCATAATCAAGTCTTTGAAGGTCCTTGAAAAGGCCTCCCCAAGCAGTGTCCAGCGTCTGAAGTGAAAGCAAAAGCACAACACAAATGCTTAGTGTGCGGGCCTCGAAGCTCACATTGGCTTTTTATGGAGTATACATGTGCTTTAATAACTTTCACGATTCACGAATCACTGCGTGACTGCGTCCAGCACTTTCAGTCTGCTGGTCGTGTTTGCGTATGTCGAGTCTGTTGGTTCTGTTTCGTAATAACTTTGAGATGTTTCTGCTACTCCTTTCTCTCTCCTCCGCCTCACACACATTCGAGGACACGCTCATGGAAGCTGCAAATGGCCAAATGTACGAAATTAAAGTCCGGGAGAATAGGCGAAGGCCGAACTTCCTTTTATAAAAATGGCCAAATGTACGAAATTAATCAATGGATCTGCAGATGTACGAATATTACGAACGTACAGATTCAAAACCCAGCAGAAATTTATGTTCCTTCAAAACCATGGCAATGGACGGAACTCATGACAACGTCAATATTTTCTTTTTAGCAAAACATGAAATTTAATAAAAGTACAAGAAAAAAGAAAAGATACACTGGGGGAGACCAATTCCCCAATAGGTCAGATACAGGCATCCAAAAGCATGATCATGGACAGCCTGTCAGCAGAATACATGGCCATCAGCTTGTCTTTCCATCTATTGGGGCTCATTCCTTTGATGATAGTGAAGGGACTAAGAGATCTAGGGTAGAGTCTTTAAAAGACTTTTATTACAAATATATAAGAAATCTTTAGCATTTCTAGAGACCAGTTTTTTATTTCTATTCTTTCAAATGTGCCACATAATATGCGCCCTTAAGATCGTACAAAGCACAACGTCCATACGACTACTAACACCTAGAAGGATCTCTTTATATCCAACAGGAGAACTAAAGCTGACAGAACAGTACATATTAATAAGACTCCAATACTTTTGAGCAACCTTGCAATTGATGAAGAGATGAGGAAGGTCCTCAATTTGTCCACAGAATGAGCAAGTTCCTACACTTATATTAAATTTCAATTCTCTGCTCTCATTCCAAACCCCTTGATGCATAACAAGCCAGAGAAGGTGAGCCTCTTTAGAAGTTGGAGCAAAGGCCCATATGGATCTGAACCTGTATTTCCATTGCTGAAGATTCCATTGAAGCTTGCATTTAGCATTGAGCTTGAAAGTAAGCCTTTGACTGTACAGTAGGACTTTTTAAAGGTTGAATACATGTGAGCAGCCACTTCTTTCAACTCAATCTGTTTGCGGTAGTTATATCTTCTCAGCTTGTCGATCAGCCAGTTTCTTTTGTCATGATGGATCTGTTTGCACAGAGAAGACAACCCATTAGTAGCATCTATTTGATTAGCACTTATTACATGTTTGTTGAGAGAGAGGAAGCTGTAGGAGTCAAAATCAGCCTTCCTGAATTTGTTCATTCTAATGGACAGACTCAAAGGGTTACAATTATCAAAACACACAATCCAAATAGAGCTTTGCCGCAAAAAGGAGACATTGTTTTCAAAATAAATGGGGATTTTATAGACTTTTTTCACAACCATCCAAGCATTCCAAAATGAGCAGACCAATCTACTTCCTTTAGGAGTAATTTGAACAGGAGAAGTGATAATATCCCAAATCTTGCATTGGTCCAACTCTTGAAACTTGAAACATGGAAGTTCTTAATATTCCTTTTAATGAGAAGAGACCAATAATCCTAGAATAAGTGGATCTCAATATCCATTTAGCTGCCATTTGAACAACCATTTTAGAAGGGCATATAAGACCAAGCCCACCTTCCTCCTTACCAAGAGAGCGTACATTCCAAGCACTTTTAGGGATTTTACAGTTGGTTTGGGTTCCACCCCACAGAAATCCTCTAGCCAGAGCAATGACCTGGGAAATTTGTTGTTTTGCTAGGCATCCCACAAGCAAAGAAATAAGTAAGGACAGGCAAAATATAGTGCTTTAAGACAAAAACTCTTTGGGATAGGTTTTTTTTTGGAAAGACATCCAATGAAAAACTTTTTTTTTCTAAACTTGTCAACAATCCAGTTCCATCTCTACTCAAAAGTAATTCCAAATCCTATGGGTATTCCCAGCAACCTGAAAACAACAACTTCATGCAAAACACAACAATTATTTCTCACAACACAGTTAGGGAGAATTTTATTAGTAGAATAGAAACCAATTTTAGAATGATTAACCACAGATCCACTAGCAAGACAAAATAGATGCAAAAAATGCAAAAAACTCTCGGCAGATAAATTACCAGCCAAAGTAATCATATTTGTGTCATCAGCAAACATTTGAAGACCAAGTTGAGAAGAGGCCCCAGGGATAGCAAGCCCTTTAATAGTACCATGTTCCATACAGTCTCTCACCAACCATCCAAGGGCATCATTGGTGATGGCAAATAAGAAGAGGGCTAGGGGCAACCTTGCCTTATAGATCTGCTAAACTGAAAAGAGTCAGAGGGGTGACCATTCATAACCACTTTGGAGTTAGCATTGCCAAAAAGGATACCAGTATACTTGATGAACCTTTTCCCATCCCCAATATCATGCAAAGATTGAAGAATAAAATCCTATTCTACCCTGCCATAGGCTTTATCAAAATCAACCTTCAAAAAATAGGTATCAATCTTGTTTTCAGTAGCAAACTCTAATCCTTCCCATATGGAGATAATGGCATCCAAAATAAATCTACCCCTCATGAAGCCTTTTTGCTTAGGAAGAATGACCTTATCCATAATAGCACTAAGCCTTCTAACCAAGGAAGAGGCAAAAATTTTATATAAAGAAGTCAGACAAGAGATAGGTCTCCAATTATTCAAGTCATCCTTAGCCCCTTTTTTGTGTATCAATTGAATAGCTCCAAAATTGATAAAAGTAGAAAGAGCACCTCTACTCATGGCCTTTTGCCACACCAAAAGAGTATAGGGCACAATGAAATCAATAAGCTCATGAGAAAACTCATTAGGAATACCATCAGGACTAGGAGACTTGCAAGGTTTCAATTTACAAATGGTTTCTCTAACCTCACGGGCAGAGACGGGCAGGTCCAGGATAGCAGCCAGATGCTGAGGAATCATTTTCTTCCTTTTAAGAGCAATAGTAGCCTTGACACTCTCAATATCCTCCCCTCTCTTGTGAGGCTTAGAGAAAACATTGGTAAAGAAGCCAATGGCCTCCTGCAAGTTCTCTTTTATAGAAGAAGGATAACCACCAGTACTCGTTTTCGACATAGGGAAAAAAATCCCTAGATTTTTTTCTTTTTTATGAGATCAAACATATGCTTATTAGGTTTATCCACTTTCCCAACCTAGAATTCTCTGGTAGAGGCAAGAGCACCACTAGCTAAGAGATAATCTTCATACCTCAACCTATCCTAGAGATCAAGGAGCTTGTGACCCTTTATTTGCTCATCATGATTCATATCTCTAACATGATATATCTCTTGCAGAATCATCATTCTTCTTTTCATTCTAATCTCCTTGGCTTGCAGCTTTAACTTGGTGAAAAGGGACTGAATATCTTTAATAGCTTTCTCCCAAGCTAAAAAGGGAGAACACTTAGCATTAAAATGATGCTTGAGATATTTATAGTCTTCTCTTTCACGCACTTCATTTTAAGGAGAGAGGCATCAAGATGAGGCCAACCAGCTTTATACTCAAGGGGGGTTTCTAAAAATCTTAATCTTTAAAGGAGAGTGGTCAGAAAGATTAAGGGTAATATCTATGTCACATTTATGTTGCCAGAGGTCATGCAACTTGTTAATATTCATGTACATTCTATCAAGTCTAGCAAAAAGAGGCGTGCTAATACTCCTATTACTCCAAGTGTGCCCAAAATCGTAAGAGAAATCAACAAGATTAAGGGAATGGATCATAGCCATCCAACTCTTCTTCTCTTCCCCTTGAATAATATTTTTAGGATTACCAATATGATCTTTATCACGCAGAACCATATTAAAGTCACCAATCAAGATCACATTATTAGTTAAAAGAGAAAGCTCTTTCTCACATAAACTTGTTTGAGTTCTATTATTAGAAGCATACAAGCAAACAACAGTGTAATTTATGGGGTCCTTACATCTAAGCCCTATCCATTGATTAGTAGGAATGTACATAACGTCTTCAATGCAATGAGAAAGATTAGAGACAATACCTATAGCAGCACCACCCTTTCTGTTGTTATGATTGGTAGCAAACCAGTTATGCTTGCTAGAGACAATTTGCAGATTAGTAAGGAGATCCAAACCAACAATCTTAAGCTCTTGGAGACAAATGAAACAGGCACTAGATAGCAATCCTTAAACCAATTGTTAAGAACTTTGCTCCTCATAGGATCATTAATACCTTTGATGTTGAGGGAAAAGATATTAACAAAAAAAAATAGAGGGAGAACACGAACCAAACACACAAATTATTTTCTACTATTCTTAAGGGGTTTAATAATGGACCCCAATACTCTAACAACTTCTTTTCTCTTAGATTTAGTTTTCAAGTCCTCTCGTGAAACATCAACACCTTGCATCTCAACATCCTCATGTTTGTGTTCCTATATGATTTGAATATTAAGGTTCTCTGGTTGATCTAACTATTCAGCAAAATCTTGGAGGTCCTGGCTTTCCATGTCAGTAATGTTTTTAATAGGAGAGGGAAGAGAAGAGAGATGACCAGAACCCTATATGTCCTTCTTACTTTTTCTATTGCCCACATAGGTCCACTCTCTTGCCATGGGTTGAGGACCAGGTTCTGAAACTTTCCCCACATTTTTAGGAACAGGCTGAGGTGAAGAATCTGGAGTCTCACCTTCATTTTTATTATCCAAAAAGTCAAAAGAATTAGAGAAATTTTCCAAAAGAACATCAAACTTATTATACCAATTATTAGCAGCTTTTTTCTTGGCTTTGAAGGAAGATTCCTTTTGCTGATAATTTTCCTGCTGCACATTCATATCTTTGAGGTTACCTCCATCAAGGCCCTGTCTTTTTTATTAGCAAGAAAGGGACAATCTCTTATAATATGTCCTTGTTTAAAACAATTAAAACAAGCATTGGGGAGGTTTTTGTAACTAACCTTTTGCTCATGGAACTTATAGCGTTCAAAGTCCTTCAAAGTGATGACTGTATTCACTTCTTTGGAGATGTCAACTTCCACAAGAATCTCGGGATCCCATTTGGGATTGAATCCATTTCTAGATTTTTGACCCAACACCTTACCAATCAGTTTACTTATTTGCTCAACCCACGGGTAAAATTCCACAGGCAGGTTTGGTAGCTCAACCTAGACAGGGACTTTTGTGGGTTTAGCTCCCCTAGGGTTAAAACCAGGATACCATTTAAACAAGGAGAGGGGCACATTCCTAATCACATAGTGCCCTTCAGACATCACTTGCATAGCACTGCTGGCATCCTCAAACAAAAACAGATAGAAATTATTTAGCAGGAATTGAACATGTTTAACAATCATTCCCCTGTTGCTCCAATTGTTCTTAATCCAAGCTCTTAGAACTTCTTGAGTTGGCCTAGGACCATGACACAGAACAATAAGTACTTTCTCATATAACAAATTATGCTAGTCGTTTAAACGAGTCCCTATCAATCACTAAAGTGTTGTCTTCATTATCCTTAAAATCAGAATCAAGATTAATTCTGTTCGCCTCAACTTCCGCACCAGACATACCTTCTTTGTTAACATTTTCACTAATCTTCTATTTTCCTTTAACATCTACAAGGAGGAAGGGGTGAACATTAAATGACTGGTTTCCAAACAATGAGCAGAACTTTTGATGGCTCTGCAGAGCATCAGCATATGTCCCCCTAGAGTTCAAGTCTTTAACGACCTTCCCATTAGGTATAAGCCAAGCCGTCATGCAATAAGGGGTGTCCCCTCACTATCATTGGGAGGAGTCTTACTTCCATAACCATTACTCAGGGCGACCCTACCACTCCTTTCCATACAGACTACATCGCAGGAACTTTCTTCGTTCACAACGTTCCATACTCCCTGCTCATTCACGGGGAAGGAGTTTTGAATCATACCTGATATTCAAGCTAGTGTAGATACATTCAAAATGCCGTTTTGCAATGCTTCATGGAGAGCCATGCATAGAGAGAGTATCTCCAAAGTAGGGCGAACCTCCGATCAATAACTCCAGCCACAGTCCCTATCACTCAGAAACAGAGGAGGGGGCTCAAGGGGCGAACCCCCACGAGGACCTAGCCGCTAGGCCACAACATGCATGGGCAGAACCGAGCTAGGGTTTCCAAGGAAGTTCTTCCTCACAACCTCAATATTTTTACATGCGAGGACAGATGATAGTTTCAATAGATAAAAAAATCATAGCTCCAGATAAGACGATAAGCTTAGAACATAAGCGTAGAACATTTACGCTTGGCCTTCAAAGGGACAATAAGCTGATTAGAAGGTCGTGAGCTCATGAGCAGGCAAGCATTTGTCCATGTCGTCACGGTAAGACTATGTGAGGGTTCTATTGACATTCAACATATTGACTGTATATGACTGGAAAGAACATATGAAATAACTGAAACGATTAAAAGATTGAGATATTTTACAAGCTTTAATATCGTGTTTAAGAAGTTGGAGAGATGACGCGTTTTAGAGTGTCTGCCTTATAATTACATTTTAATTCCACAAAGGAAACCCTAAAATCAAGGAAATCTAGGCGTGGGCAATATGTATCATAAATCAAGTATATGAGTGAATTTAAAGAGAACCATATAATTGCCCAAAAAATAATTTTTAAATATTGAACGTCTATGCACTTAACCTCAAGTTTCACAATAAAATTTTGCATCAGAACTAAGATACTTGAAAAAGGGCCGTTCAATATATGTACTCAAGAGATGTTCTATTCCGAGGCTACCTGAATTCTCAAAGCTTTGAAGGCTCTTCATGATGTGTGATAGGTTCTACTACCAAGAGAAATAGAGTGTCTACCACAATGTATGTAAGAGACTAGAAGGACATGCTCAAGACTCACCTCCCAACCAATCATATAGTACCTTTACAGCCATCACTAGGAAACCATTCATAGGATCCATGGATGGTGGACTTGGTATTATGCCCTTAATACATTGCCTAAAACATAACACAGTCTTTTGCTTCTAGAGACACAATGTTCTCGATGAAATAGAATAAGTAATAAAAGACATCTAGGTTGCATTTATTCGATCGAATGTGAACAAAAAATCAGACGGGGTCCTATTTTCGATCAAAAAAATTTTCCTTCAAAAGCAGTTTTGGTCAAAAACCCATTTCTAAGCAAAAAAAAATATATTGTTTCATTTGAGCCAAATCCATATTTTGCACGTGCTTCTTGACAAGTTCTTAGAGCTCTACTACTGCCATACCACTCATAGAGACCTTTCCTCACAATACCATTCAGGTATTTACCTATTTTTCATTTATTTTCAATTTGTTGTTATGTTTGTTGTTTTATGCAAATGTTGTGATTCACTCATGGATCCCTTACATATGTATGATTTGTATTTATGTTATTGGTTTTATGTATTTTATTCATCAACAGAATACATGTTTGACTTGCAAAAGTGTTTCTTACTTGTATAGGTTGATGAATAAAATTTAAAATAAACCACAACTATGATTGTCTCACTCGCTACATCGATTCTCACCCTCACAATAGTATAGGAATAAGCAATATATTTATTGAGATTGATTGAATCCTCAACTCGATTTCTACTCCCTCAACAATATATGGAGCATAGAGGGACTATTGTGATTGTCAAATGCTTTGACTCTTACTCTCACAATATTCACTTAGATTCCTGTGACCATAATGATAGTGTAGGTCACAAAGTGTATATAAACTATTGTGATTGTCTGAATCTTTGACTCTTATTATCACAATAGTCATATACTCTCATGCGACAAGAGTCACACATAGTATAGTGAGTGTATATGAATTGTTATGAATGTATGATTATTTGAATCTCACATTGTTAAGAGTTACATAAATTCACTTGAGATGATAATTGTACTTTCTATTTAATTATAGATCTACTTATTTAACTCTCTATCCATATTTCTATCATTTTTCTATACATACTATTGATCTATCTATCCATACACTTACTGATGTATTTATTTATATGTGTACTTAAAATGTATTTAAGGATCAATCTTTTTATTTATGAGAATTATCTTTTATTATTGATTTTATGAATTAGAGTAGTTTTAAAAGATTAAATATCAATCAAAATTTCATTTTTATTTCATAGTCTAGTTTTTATATTTGCATTGATGGAAAGTAAAATAAATAAGTAGCAGTGAAAATTTTTGGAAGAGTTTTTCTGCTCATACATGTATGGAATGACAGATATATCCAATTACAAGAATTTCATTGGACAACTATAAAAAATAGCACACATCAATATTGAAGATAGGTTTGGAAGTGTATAAGGAGGAGGCACACAAGTATTAGATGAAAAAATGTCTAAGGAGCTCACTCCTATGTTTGGACAAATAGTCAAAGTAGTAGAGTCTTCAACATTAGATAACACCATAATGCCTACATTCCTTTACAAAATCAAATTTTTCGTTTTAGATTATCAATGAATGAAGAGATGAAAGCAAGTGAGACTCAACATGACTACACAAGGAGAGAGATCAATATGCAAAAGATATACATGTGAATATGGGAGATCAAACATCAGATAACCCTTGTTGGCTCTCATATTCATCTGTTCATTTAAAATATGCACCTCTTATGGGGGAAGGACAATATGGAATGATCCATAAAGTCAAAATAACCCACCTAAGATTCATCATTAAAAGCTTTGCCGCAAATCTATTCAAATTACATGGTGATGACTATAGACATGAGAGAATGAGGCCATAATTGTACATGTTATTTGTTGGCGAAAAACTTCGGCTCTAACGCCACTGTTGCAGAATTACTTTCGCCCTGAAGGTGGGTTTCGCGACAAGGCTGGAACTCTGTCAGGCCTGCGGAAAATGTCGCACCACCGTAGTATAATGCTAAACTAGAGTGATTCAGAACACCTCTGTAATCAACAGTAGCTCAGCCTAATTAACGTCGCTTTAACTTTGTTATCCTGCGACACAAGTTCCACCGGAACTTCACCAGACTGTCGCTGGGACGTCACCGAAATCGTACCGGAACTTCACCGAAATAAACTTAGTTCTGCTCGTAATTGCTTCAGATGAACTTATGTGAAGTAAGGAAGTAGTGTGTGAGCTTCCTTCACCGAATGAACTTCCTTCTGGAAACTTCAAAGTTCTAAAATGCTACTTTCCGGTTAACTTTTGTACTGTGTGTACATCTTCATTCCACCGGAAACTGTGATCAGCTTAAAGTAGAGACGTCTAGCTACAAGATGAGCTATCTCTCATACAAAGCTTCGAACTCTGCTGCGAGTTATACTTCATTGTTCTACCGAAAAACTTGTTTTCTGAGAAACTGTAACTGACCGGAAATTACTGAAATACGTTTACTGAGTAAACTGTTATTCACCGAAACATGCGTTTACAGAGAAGGTACTGAAGCACGTTTAGTAACGAGTCGTGACAGTTAACGATAGACGAAGCTTCCTACCGTAACGCAAAATAGCTTCAGATTAAGTAAAGATTGCACGCAGACGTCCACATGAACATGTGTTTTCGATTAGAGAAGATGTGTACAAGTAAGCTTGGCCTCTTCTTGCTCAAGTTACAGAAACTCTCCTACAGTGAGTAGTTTCTTATTACCATCTCTCTTCAGATGAAAAGACCCGACACTTCAGGCTTGTGTTATTCATCTGTACATACGCGATCTATGGCGTCTTCTGAGAACTTCTAACTTTCTCTTCACTCATACGCGATCTATGGCGTCTTCTCTATATCTATCTCTCGTTCTTCTCTGTGTATCATCGTCTCTTCTCTCTCTCTCTTAGTTCTTCAAATCTTGCTGTATATATATACACTTCCCTTTGGCGCTCCTCTGCGCTGTCATTCTTCAATTTGCGTTATGCGCGCCTCACGCGCCCGCCGCGGTTAATTGCTCTGTTATGCGCACACCGCGCACTAACTTCGCATACTGTACACCTGTGCACTGATATTCCGGATGATTCTGTTTCTCTCTTGTTTGTTGTGTCAAATTCGTGAGTGTTTCCTTAACAGCTCCCCCTCAATCACTAATTTGACCTCTTCCGGTCTTTCATATATCTTCCTTTCTTTTATTCCTGCCATCTCTTTGAATCTGTTTGTCTTTGTTCCATCCAAGCTCTTAGTCAGAATGTCTGCAATCTGATCTTTCGTAGGAGTATAGACTATTTCTATTTCTTTCTCCATTACTTTTTCCCTTAGGAAATGATACTGAATCTCTATGTGTTTTGTTCTTGCGTGAAACACAGGATTCGCTGCAAGATACAACGAGCTCATATTATCTCCATGTATGATCGGTATACTTTGATCTATACCCATGCTTTTAAGTAACGTCTGCATCCATATTACTTCTTTCGCTGCTTCTACCAGTCCTTTGTATTCTGCTTCTGTTGACGATAAGGCTACTGTGTGTTGCTTCTTCGAACACCAGCTTACCAGCTTATCTCCTAGGTATATCATATACCCGTGTGTTGATCTTCGGTCATCTTGACTTCCTGCCCAATCTGAGTCACTATATGCTCTGAGCTTTATATCTGACGTAAAAGGATAATATAATCCTTCCTTTATAGTTCTTTTGATATATCTGAGAACTCTTTGTCCTGCAACCCAATGTTGCTCTGTCGGACAATGCATAAATTGTGAAAGGACTCCCACCGGAAAACTGAGATCCGGTCTTGTTAGCGTAGCATATATTAAGCTTCCTACTAACGATTGATACTTCTTCATATCTTTAAACTCTGTACCACTATATTTACTGAGTTTATGGTTTACTTCAAGCGGTGTTGAAGCTTCTCTGCAATTCTCCATGTTGAACTTCTTCAATAAGTTCAGGAGATACCTTTCTTGTGTGACATATACACCATAATCTGTATATGTGATTTCCATTCCTAGAAAGTATGATAACTTTCCCAGGTCACTGATCTTGAACTCTCTTTCTAGTAGTTTCTTTACCTCTGTGATTCCTGCATCTGAGGTTCCTGTAATTATTATGTCATCTACATAGATACAAATGTAGATCATTCCTTCTTCTGTTCTTTTGATGAGTAGACTTGCATCTGCCTTCGAACTTTGATATCCAAGTTCATTGAGATACTTCACAAGTTTGTAGTTCCAAGCTCTTGGAGCTTGCTTCAGTCCATAAAGTGCTTTCCTTAACCTGCAAACAAAATTTGGGTATCTGGAACTTGTAAACCCTTCCGGTTGTTCCATATAGACTTCATCTGATATATATCCATTCAGGAATGCATTCTTTATATCTAGCTGACTTAGCTTCCATCCTTTTGATGCTGCTATAGCAATCACTGTTCTTATGGTTGACATCTTTGCCACCGGACTGAACGTCTCGTCATAGTCTATGCCATGCGTCTGAGCATAGCCCTTGATAACTAGTCTCGCTTTATGTCTGGCTATCCTTCCATCTGCAAGTTTCTTTATTTTGAACACCCATTTATTTCCAATTACTTTCTTACCGTTCGGTTTAGGAACAAGCTCCCATGTCTTGTTCTCTTCTAGTGCGCTGAATTCTTCTTCCATTGCTTCTTGCCATTGCTTCTTGCCCTTGGCTTCGTCATAGCTCTGAGGCTCCTCCTCTTCTTTAACCATATATGCATAATCTTGTTGAGTTATATATGATGTATCATACGAGTATCTTTCCGGTTGTCTTCTTACTCTAGTTGACCTTCTTAGCTCATATTCTTCGTGTGTGTCTGAGTACCCGTCTTCATCTTCGTTCCTTATACCTGTTCTGATCCTGGACGTGCTTGCCTCGTCTTCTTTGTTTACCTGTACGATTGTTTTACCTTTTTCTTTTCTTTTTATCTCTTCTTCAAATTCTTCAGCTGTATGAATCTGATCTGCATACCAGCTTTTCTGTTCATCAAATGTTACATCTCTGGAAACAGTAAAATGTTTGGTTAGAGGATTCCATAACTTGTAACCCATCTGTTTCTCGTCATATCCGACGAATACATATTTCTCTGCTTTTGGTTCAAGCTTATGTCTCAGTTGAGACGGTACATAAGCATACGCTACTGATCCAAACACCTTGCAGTGATCAAGTGTTGGCTTCTTTCCCCACCAAGCTTCATAAGGGGTCATTCCTTCTAACGTTGTACATGGTAACCTGTTTACCAAGTATGTAGCTGTGTTTACGGCTTCAGCCCAAAGATAATCTGGGCAATTTTTTTCTTTTAGCATAGCTCGTGCAAACTCGACTAGAGTTCGGTTTCTCCTTTCTGCTACACCGTTTTGTTGTGGTGTATATCTGCAGGTTATTTCTCTCTTAATACCTGAATTCCAGAGATAGTCATTGAATTCTCGGGAGAAGTATTCTCCCCCTCCATCACACCTTAGTCTTTTAAGTTTTTGTCCAGTGAGTCTCTCAGCATATGCATGAAAATGCCTGAAAGCTCCGAATACTTCTGATTTCTCTTTCAGAACATAAAGAGTTATCCACCTTGTGGCATCATCAATGAATAGAACATAGTACCTTGATCCGCTGATTGATCCTTCTTTCGTTGGTCCCCATACATCTGTATGTATGAGTTCCAGCACACTGTCATGTTTGAATCCGTTCTTCTGGAAAGGTAGTCTGTGGGCTTTTCCCATTTGACAGGCTTCGCATTTGTGAATCATATGTTGGTTCTGTACGTTTGGTAATCCCAGTACAGACTGATTCGCTATCATAGCTTTGATTCCTTTTTCGTGAAAATGACCTAATCTCTTGTGCCAGAGATCAAGTTCTGTAATTACCTTTTCATCATGTGTGAGCAGCGCTTGGCCAATGTTCCCTTGTACTCTTAAGGTAAAGAGTCTGCCTTCTTTCTTACCAGAAACGATCTGATAATATCCGTTCTTGGGATCTTCTACAAATACTCCTTTATTTGTAAATCTGACCTGAAAACCTTTTTCGACTATCTGTCCCACACTGATCAGATTTTTCGGTATTGTTGGAACATACAAAACATTGGTTAGCAAATCTGCTCCACTTTTGCATTTCACTTTTCCGATTGATTGTACTTTGTGTCTTGTATTGTCACCTGTTTGAACAGTGTGACTAGAACTACCTTTCTCTAGTTCTGACATTAGTTCTATATTTCCTGACAAATGATTAGAGCATCCAGAATCAATGTAAAATACCTTTAGGTCTTCATTTTCTGATGTGTTGATTGAGTTCATCATCAATGATGTATGACTCTCATTCTGTGTGTCATTTGCGTAGTTGTTGTAGGTGGTGTTGTAGGTGGTGTTGTAGGATTGACTCTGTCCCCAACTTCTTGTTCCACCTCTACCGTAGCCTCCTCTTTGGCTTTGTCTTCCTCTTTGGAAGTTACTCTGATTTCTTCCGCTTCTGCCTCTGCTATTATTGTTCTGGCTTTGATTTGATCCTTGTTGATTGTGCCAACAGTCATGCGCCAGATGGTTACTTAGTCCACAAATCCAGCAGGCTTTCTTGGTGGTATTCTGGTGACTTCTTCCTCTTGCTCTTCCTCTGCCAGTGCCTTTATCTTTTGCGTAATAGGCCTGAGAGCTCGACTCTTCTTCGTCTTTTGACTTACCCTTGTCTTTCTTCTTGTTCTTCATGTACATTGCAGAGCTATGTCCTTTGTCTGCGTCTCCTTTCAGGTCTTGCTCATATGTGAGCATCAAACCAAGCAGCTGATTTAACTCTGGTACAAAATGATTTAGGGCGAGTTCAGTTGATAGTACGAAAGGTTTCCACCTTTCATCTCCTCTCAAACCTGTGAGCACTTGCGCTATCAATCTATGATCTTCGACTTCTTCATTTATGGATCCAAGGCTATCTGCTAGATCCTTCATTTTAGTGACGTAGTCACTAATGCTTTGACTCGGCTTCTTTTTGAACGTTGTGAACTCGGACCATAGGCTGGCCTTCCTAGCTTTCGTAGTATTCTGGAAGTGATCTTCCAATGCGCTCCATATGTCCTCTGCTTTCTCCAGACCTCTAATGTGCGGTAGCAGATGGTCTGACACAGTGTTGTAGATGTAGGCTCTTGCCGTTGCATCTTTCTTTTGCCACAGCTTTAGGGCGTCTAGTTCTTCTTTTTTCGGTTGACTATCATCTTCGAAGGTCGGTCTCTTTTCTTCTCCGGTCACGTACATCATTAAGTCCTTACTCATAAGTAAGGCTTCCATGCGCATTACCCATGCAGGATAATTATCTCTGTCCAGTTTATCAATTTGGACATGATTTGCCATGATCTTCTTCCTCTCGTGGAATGATCCGGCTCTTATACCGATTCTTGGGAAAACTAACCTGCTCTGATACCAATTGTTGGCAAAAAACCTCGGCTCTAACGCCACTGTTGCGGAATTACTTTCGCCCTGAAGGTGGGTTTTGCGACAAGGCTGGAACTCTGTCAGGCCTGCGGAAAATGTCGCACCACCGTAGTATAATGCTAAACTAGAGTGATTCAGAACACCTCTGTAATCAACAGTAGCTCAGCCTAATTAACGTTGCTTTAACTGTGTTATCCTGCGACACAAGTTCCACCGGAACTTCACCAGACTGTCGCTGGGACGTCACCGAAATCGTACCAGAACTTCACCGAAATAAACTTAGTTCTGCTCATAATTGCTTCAGATGAACTTATGTGAAGTAAGGAAGTAGTGTGTGAGCTTCCTTCACCGAATGAACTTCCTTCTGGAAACTTCAAAGTTCTAAAATGCTACTTTCCGGTTAACTTTTGTACTGTGTGTACATCTTCATTCCACCGAAAACTGTGATCAGCTTAAAGTAGAGACGTCTAGCTACAAGATGAGCTATCTCTCATACAAAGCTTCGAACTCTGCTGCGAGTTATACTTCATTGTTCTACCGAAAAACTTGTTTTCTGAGAAACTGTAACTGACCGGAAATTACTGAAATACGTTTACTGAGTAAACTGTTATTCACCGAAACATGCGTTTACAGAGAAGGTACTGAAGCACATTTAGTAACGAGTCGTGACAGTTAACGATAGACGAAGCTTCCTACCGTAACACAAAATAGCTTCAGATTAAGTAAAGATTGCACGCAGACGTCCACATGAACATGTGTTTTCGATTAGAGAAGATGTGTACAAGTAAGCTTGGCCTCTTCTTGCTCAAGTTACAGAAACTCTCCTACAGTGAGTAGTTTCTTATTACCATCTCTCTTCAGATGAAAAGACCCGACACTTCAGGCTTGTGTTATTCATCTGTACATACGCGATCTATGGCGTCTTCTGAGAACTTCTAACTTTCTCTTCACTCATACGCGATCTATGGCGTCTTCTCTATATCTGTCTCTCGTTCTTCTCTGTGTATCATCGTCTCTTCTCTCTCTCTCTTAGTTCTTCAAATCTTGCTGTATATATATACACTTCCCTTTGGCGCTCCTCTGCGCTGTCATTCTTCAATTTGCGTTATGCGCGCCTCACGCGCCCGCCGCGGTTAATTGCTCTGTTATGCGCACACCGCGCACTAACTTCGTATACTGTACACCTGTGCACTGATATTCCGGATGATTCTGTTTCTCTCTTGTTTGTTGTGTCAAATTCGTGAGTGTTTCCTTAACATTATTCATAATGGAAATATCATTCCACTTAGATTAGATAAGCAGAGGCCATAATTTTATATGTTATACATAATGGAATTATAAGTGCACTTAGATTAGATACGCATTAGAGCAAAAGCCCATGTCTCATTTTCAAATTATAGAATGGTGGTACCTTAGACATGTGATTGGAGAAAATGTAAAAAGAGTTCTTAAACATACCACGAAGCTGAAGTATTAAAGATGCAGAAGGAGATATAATAACAATGAAGATAAATATTTGGAAGCTAATCAATAGATTATTGCAAACAATGCCATTCCTATGCACCTGCAATATTCCCCATAATGAGATCCATCTAGGCAACATTCTTTTTCATCTTGAAGGTGATCATTCCTATATCTTTTCAATTATGTGGATTAGATGATGTGGTATCATTTGAATTATTTAATTTATGTGGATTAGGTGATGTGGATTCATTGAGGTAAAATTAGTGTTTTTGTTTTGTAGATCTAAAATTAAAACATGGCAAGAATGCCATATGTGAATAATGACCTTTATCATGCTAAATGTCAAAGGATTTTGTTTGAACATAAGGCTCAAATTGCATAGTAGAGATTAGCATTTTTATTGCACCAAGATTGAAAACTAGAGGGATTACAAGGAGAGACATTATCAATTAAGGAAGTAAAAATAGTATGTCCAAATCATTTTGTTCATGATGTTCTCTTTACAAGAAGGGAAAAGAGAAAACACCATTAAAGCTTTCTGAGTTACAACATAAAGTATTAGGAGGAACTCTAATTTGATGCTTTGTTCAAGTTGAAAGATCATTACAAAATAAGAATCAAATAGCACTATATTTAATTCAAAAAGTTTTTGTACAAGATATTCTTCATCCATGTGTAGATTGGGATGACCACCCGAAGAATGCACATATAGGTTTGGGTCATCCTCAAAATCGTGCAAAATTTATTAATCAAGGACATGAAGTTCCTCTTCTTCAAAAGTAGTCCTATATTTTGCTACTTAAAGAACACAACCTTACCCATGATTTATCATCACATGGAGCTGAATTATACAATGAATAATTAACAATCCCTAGATTATACACAACAATTGACGATCAACAAAAGATAATCAATGATTTAGAAAATAAAGTGAAAATTTATAAATATCTCTCGATGCATATGAGAATAGATATGGAAGACTATGAAAGGCATCATCATCTTTTGATTGGTTCACTACTAACGAATAATTCAATCAACAAAATACTTAATAGACAAGCCAATTTATGTAATCAACGACATAACTTTATGAAAACAACATTGCTTTTGCAATTGAATCTAAAAAAAATATTCAACGTACATCATTTTTTTCATTTGAATATAATCATCTTTTAGAGATACCATGTCATCTATTTCTTCCATGTTTGAACCATCGTTGTGATCTGCATCTAAATCATGATCACTCGATGAATCATTTGTCAAACTTTCATGAGTTTGAGTATTCTCCAAACGTTTTTGTGCTATTGTATAAGCTATCTTGGTTAGAGCATGTAACAAATGCATATTAGGAAAAACATATACCAAATCATTGACATGTGATACACTTATGCATTTTGTTCATTTTGAATGAAGAAGATCATATGGACTCCAATTACTTTCACAACTTCCGCTTGAAGGTGTTATTGAAAGCACTCTCATAGTTATATGTTGCAACTCCACTATTTCAGTTTTCTACTATTTCCACCATATAGGAGGTGGATGGTTTTGAATCGCTTCAATTTGCCATATATGTCCAGAATACCCTTGTGGACTTACATGAGCTACTCTTGGTGGAATGCATCTCGACCATGTGTGACTAGAAGTAATAAATGACATGTGGTTTTGAAATTTACCATGACTTCTTTGTTTGATGCTTAAGAATTGAGTTGAAATGTTGGATCCAAAATGAAAATTGTCCCATGTAAATGAATATGCATTTGCATCCATCTTTTCTCTCATAATGATACAATCTGTGTTTTTTCTTGTAATGAAAAATGATTGAAGTCTTTCACTTTCTGAATAGCTACTAATCTTCTATCACAGACTTATTAGTATCAACAATTCTTAAAAGTTCCATAAAAAATTTAGTGATACCAATGAGCTTTTCAAGACTATGGCAAAGCTTTTATGACTATATTGGATGTTGGAACATCAAGCTTACACTATGCTTGAGGTCGATTTGATCTACATCAAAGGCTATCATGTCAAAAGAATATCGGTTGGAGAGTTCTTTTTCTTATGCTCATTTATTGTGTTTTTTGAGAGTTTTTTGATGGTTCATTTACCGTTGTAAAAGCCTCAAGCTTTACACATGTAAAGGTAGAAAGATAGAGCCCAAATCCCACGAAATTGTGGTGGTTGAAGTTGCATTCAATCAAGCAATCAAATCACCTAAAAGTAGATCAAACTAGATCTTCACTACTTTAGTTAGACGTTACGAGCCTAGACATACATAGGGTCAATGAAGTGGAACTCACCTTCTTACGTGTGACATTCGGTTGAACTGTCATGGTTTGAGGGTCGGAACCGCCTTTGATCAGTAGACTGCTTAGCATGACGTACCATGACGATCTTATACATGTATCTTAATTCAAATCCTTTTAATTCATGTCACGTGTCACTTGTCTCTTGTCTCGTCTCTCAGTCTCTTAAGTATTTTTACATGTCTTCTATTTTCTTCTATGTGTGAGAAGGCTCCGTAGTATTGCGTTGAACCAGTGAGGATGTTTCATTGAGCTTGTGATTAAACTCTATCATCATAATTTACTTGCATGCATATAATCCAAACATACCCATACATATTGATTAGTTTCTAAAAGTGTATAAGAAGCTCCAATATTGGACCATTCTTCCTTTTGAAACTAATTTATCTGTAAGGGTTCCATCTATTCTCGTCATGCATACATATCATCGAAAGAAGACTATGCATATGGATTAGAATTAAGAAGTGTTTAAGAAGCTCTTTCAATGGACCATTCTTCCTTCCAAATTTGATTCGTGTATGGTTCTCTTTCATTCTTATCATTCATGTTCATAAATCTAACTTGCACTCCTACATTCCCATTCCCATAATCATTTCAACATCTCTCTCTTCCCCATACTCAAAATTAATTTTACTTTCATGTCCTTAAACCTTCCAACATTCATTAGCTTTATACACCCTGTGTGTGCCACAACCGGATCCGATCCACCCGGATTGCGATCACCTCCACATTTGAACCTGACGTGAAATGCTTCGTGGCATTTACTTTTGATCTTCTTGGGAGGTTGTGATCCATATCCTTTGTTTCATATTTTTCATCCTCATCATATCATCATCATCAGTCTTGAGTGTTGCACTGGATTTCTCACAGTATCGTGCACATCTTCGTCGTGAAGTAAACACATTTGTGAGAGATCTAGAGCATCGTGCATCACTTGCTTATTCACATAAGATGAAGGAACGATTCAAATCCCTTATTGTTGAGAAACAAGGCCAAAGAATAGTCTCTTCTATGTTGAGAGAGAAGGGAAAATTCAATGGCATCAACATCACAAGCTACTTAGATTTGTTTGAAGAGCAAGCTATGACTTTTGGTCTTCCTGAAGATCTTTTGATATCATTCTTTGAATGAATTGTTGATAGCTCTATCATGAACCATGTCACTCAATATGATACTCTTCCTTAGAGTGATTTTAGAAAGGAGATGCTCAAAGAATTCTATCTTGAAGACTATAGCCAACATAATCGGGATGGATTCTTATGATGGGTCAATTCCCCAAAGCCTAGTAGCTCTATTACTCACTTATAAAATGAGTGTATTAGACGCTATGAACAACTTCCTGATGAGGATAAGATAACTTTGGAACCTGATCTTGTGATCAATTTTCTTAAGCTTCTTCATCCTGAAACTCGTAGGGAAGTTGAACGGCGATTAGAAGAACCAGATAAGCGTTATGGTCTTACTGGAAATTGGCAAAAAGTGTGTAAAGTAGTAGAGGCTCTAGCCCATAGACATCAAAGACAATCCATGCTTTATGAGCAAACTAGTCTTTCTCAAGCTAGCCTTCCACAAACTAAGGAGCAAGTTAGAGAACAATCCCATGCTATGCTTTTTGACTCTACTCCTATTCCTCAAATGATAGAGCCTACTCAAGGTTTTAAAGTAGAGCCAAATAAAAGTGTAGTTGAACAATCTCAAGTGGAAATTCTCACTAAGCAAATGGAAAGTCTTATTGCTACACAATCCAATTTGGCCAAGACTATAGATGCTTTACAATCTAATTTCACCAAAACTTTCCAAAATCAAATGAGCCCAATGTATTTTCAAGAGCCTAATCAACATGTTATAGCTACCAATCAAAATCCACAACTAGCTCCTACTCAAGCATATCAAGTTCCTCCAATGCATAATCCTTCAATGCATAATCCTTCAATGCAAAATCCTCATCCTCATGTGCAAAATCCTCAAATGTATCAAAACATGTATCCTCAAGCTTCACAAATAGCTTTTCAAAATCCTCAAAATCAAAATTTTCAAAATCATCAATCGTATAATATGGAAGCTCCTCTTGCACCTCAAGTACCACATGTTGCTCCCCAAGCTCCTCAAATACATCAATTGCCTTATCAAAATCCTAATTATCCTGTTCAAGCAATACCTTATCAACAAAATCCTCAATTTTAAAATTTCCCACCACAAGTTAATCAAAATCCTCAAAATCAAAATGGTTTTGTGCGTGGCCCTCGTAGGTGTCCTTGGTGTGATTCGTTAGAGCACTTTTTGAGAGATTGTGAACTATTGAAGGTTGCTAAGGAGCAATGACTAGTAATAGACATAGACAAGAAAATCTGTGACTATCGATCTAGGCTACCTTTGCAAGGAAATTATGGTAAGGGAGGAATGAAAAAACATTATGAAAATATAACCATAACGGACGTAGGAACTAGAGGAGTGAAACTAGAAGCTCTTCATGATGAACAACAAGTAGAATCAAGTAAACCCACAAACAAAGGTGACTTTTCCATAGAGGCTTTAGTAAGAGAACGAGATGAGATTAGGAGAATAACGGCTTGGGAGTCACCGATAGAAGATCAATCTCTTATTTCTCACATATCCAATGTAGAAGAAAAATGAAAAAGAGATGAAGTTGAGCCTAGTGAAAGAAGAGTAACGTGAAAACAAACCTCAGAGAGAATAGAAACAATCATAGAGCAGGGAGAAACATCACAATCCAAAGATAAAAAACAAGAAGCACAACCCAATGAACAAAAACAAGAGGAGAAACAAAAAGGGAAGAAGACAAAGCAAAGAAAAACAGAACCAAAGCCTTTGGATAAACAAGAACAATCAAAACAAACTGAAGACCAAACACGAGAACATGAACAAAAACAAGACCTTGAGCAAAAACAAAAGAAACCAAAGAGAAAACCTAAAGCCATCTTGATTTCAAAAATTGAGAGAAAAATAGATCCTATGGAGATTTTAGATGACATTTTGCTTAAGATTCAAGTGACTATGTCTTTAGAACAAGTTTTCTCTATTGCAAAGCCTGTTTTCAAAGATAACTTTATCGGCCTAATTAAAAGGAAAGAGGTTTCCGCTTAATCTAGATACTGAGATGCAAGATTCTCTAGATCAAGATCAAGCTATGAATGAAGCCTTAAACTTTGATGAATCTGATGAAGAGGACATTGATGATGATGAAGTAAATGTTAATAAAAATTTCTTAGGACCTATTCAACCTGACCATGAAAATCATGAAAACAATCCTGAAAGTCACTTTAAAAGAACATTTTGGTCTAGAGGTACATCAGAGATGCATGTTAAAATAGGAAATGATAAGAACACTATCACTGTAAATGCATTAGTAGATTCCAGCTCCGAAATCAATGTGATTTCAAGAGAAGTTTATGATAAGTTTCGATGGCCCATAGATAAAGATTTTGGATGGCGTATGAGAATTGCAGATAATGGTGTAGGTACCCTGTATGGAGCTTGTGCTAGTGTGCCCATAAAGGAGGAATCACAGAAGAGTTTCACTTTTTTATTCAAGATAATTGCTCCTATGAAGTTCTCTTAGGTCAACCCTTTATTGGTGAGAGTCGTATGGAAACTAAAGCCATGGATGATGGGTCTACCTATGCTAGATTTAAGTCTAAGGATGGAATGCAATCACTTCAAGTCATGACGGTAGGAGTGAATCATCCTAGGAATCGATTGTCAATTAGAAAGAAACCTATTGTTACTCAAGGTCATGAGCATGCTTGTAGTGATTGTGCACCTCGATTCATGTTTGGAGCTACATATGATCAAAATTTTGGATAGAATCCATTGTTGAGCGGGACAACAGTGGATATTGGTTTGACATGTTGCAACCAACCAACCTGTACAATAGTTTGTCACTTTGTTTTCCACATTCTAGATTAGATTTTCTTCATAAGAGTCAATTGTCCAAGTCTTTTATCCAAAAAACCCAAAAAATTTATAAAAACAACAAAATCATGGAACATGATGAGAACATTGAGCATGTGATTGAAACATCTCACTGTTTCTCTACTCTGGAGGAGTTAGAGTTATGTCTTCAACAAAATTATAATTCCCATATTATTCTTATTTCTTCCCTTGATGAGTATGCTCTAATCCAGGAATATGCTCTCAATGTTGACAAGTGCTCAAAATTTAACCAAACACATGATGCCTTAGTTGAAACGAAGTACAAAACTGTAGACAAAAAAATCAAACCCATAGCTCAACCATTACCTCAAGGATCCAATTCTCAGGGATAAGAAAAACATAGGACATACATTCACGGATGTGACAATCAAATAGGTGAAAATTGGTAGAGATGATGACTTTCTTTTTCCAGCAGAGAGATAAATTTGAGAGAGTTATACGGAGCCATGTAAAAGCCTTTACTATGTATCCTCATGAGATTGGTTGTGTAGATCCTAAGCTAGTTGCACCTATGATAATCTTTACTATTCCACATATTCCATGGAATCTTCGTCCTATACCAGTTCCAAAGGCTCACTTACCTGAGCTAATGAAACTACTTAAGGAGAAGATAAACATGAGAATTTTAGAGCCATCTTTTGCACCTTACTCAAACAGATGGTTCACTGTGCCTAAAAGGAATGGGAAACTACGTTTTATTCAAGATCTCCAACCTGTCAATAAAGTCACCATAAGGAATGTAGGAACAAGACCCATTGTAGATGAGTTTGCTGAATCATTTTTAGGACATTCTATCTATTCAATGGGTGATTTATATTCGGGATATGACCAATTCCAATTAGCAATTGATAGTCGTGACATAACCACAATGAAAAATCCTTTAGGCTTAGTACGAATGTGTACTTTACCTCAAGGAGCGACTAATTCTGTGGCTCATATGATGAGTGCTATGAATATGGTCTTACATGATTTTATCCCTCATATAACCATGCCATTCATTGATGATATTCCAATTAAAGGGAGTGAGAAACGTGCAAAGGACATTACTTTAGATTCATCTGGATGTCGTAAATTTGTTCTTGACCATATCTCTGATTGTGAAAGAATATTTCAACGATTTGAAGAGGTAGGTCTCACATTTTCCATAGAGAAATCTGTTTTTGGTGTCAACGAGGTGCTTATTGTTGGACATTTATGTGGCCATTATGGTCGAAATCCATACCCACAAAAAGTTGATGCCATTAGCAAGATTTCTGAAACATGTAACAACGTGAGTGAGGTACGTAGATTTCTTGGTGCTTGCATCTTTTATGTTATTTGGATCCCACACTTTGCTCATGTTGCTGATTGTCTTTATGACTTATTGAGGAAGAAACGAAAATTTATTTGGACTGTCAAACACACTCAAGCTATGCGTAAATTGAAGAAATTATTGCTTGAAGCTCCAATCCTTAAGCGTGTAGACTATTCTGCTAACAAACCTATTATATTGACTGTTGATACTAGTCCTATTGGTATAGGTTGGGTCATAAGTCAAGATGATAGTAAAGGGAATAGATATGCAATTAGGTTTGGTGCCAAAATTCTACATGAAACAGAACAAAAATATCCACAGATCAAACGAGAACTATGGGGTATGGTAACAGCTTTGAAAACAGACAAAGAATATTTCACTGGTGCAAATGTCAAAGTTGAGACTGATTGTTTGCCTCTCATTGGAATGATAGCCAATTGTTCATCTCCTGATATAGCCATGCTTAGATGGATCTCATATATTAAGTTCATAAATCCTGAGTTAGTTCATATTTCAGGTAAGTCAAATTCATTTGATGATATGTTATCGAGAGCTATATTTGATGATCTTGAAAGTGATCTAATAAAGAATGTGAACTTAATTGACTATGTTCCACATATATACAAGTATGAGCAATTTCATGAATCTGAGTATGAAAATGAATGGATTGACATAGGAAAGTATCTGAGTACACTACAACCATTACCTAACTGGACTACAAATAGATTCCGTAACATTAGGAAACGAGCTTATAACTTTTTCCTATGTAATGGTTATCTTTGGAGACATGCTAAGGGTAAGGTTAAGAATCCACAATGAGTCCTAGGACAACGAGGGCTTCAATTGCAAGTAATGAAGGAAATGCATGAGACATTATGGGCAGGTCATGAAGGATTTTTTGGAACATATGAAAAAATTAGAAGTACCTATTATTGGCCTAGGATGTATGTTGACATTAGTAGCTATGTTTCTACATGTTCTACTTGTCAACTTCGTTCATCAGCCAAACATAGAGATCCATTACATCCTACTTATCCACCTTGTATTCACTACAAGTGGGTAGTAGATCTTGTAACTATGCCTAAAGGTATTGACAAAATGTGTTACATTGTACTTGCAAGAGAAGACTTAACTAATCATGTAGAGGGACGTGCACTACGATCTAAGACCACTTACAATGTTTGCAAATTCTTGGTTGAAGATGTCATAAGTCGCTTTGGATACATAGAGAAAGTAGTTGCCGATCACGGAGAGTTAAATGCGAGAGAAGCTAAAGAGTTCTTTGAACATCACGGTATTCGTTTGTCTCTCACTACTGCATATAATCCAGAGGCCAATGGTAAAATAGAGAGAGGGCATCCACCTATTGTGAAAGCCATCTCTAAAGCATGTAACGGTGACATCAAACAATGGCCTAAATTCTTACGTTTTGCACTTTGGGCAGATAGAATGACATGCACACGTACTATTGGGTATATGCCTGCTGAACTTATGTACTGTCAAAAACCATTCTTTCCAGTTCAATCTCATATTTCTGCATGGTCAAATTTGCCTTGGTCTGAAAACATGTCTACTGATGACTTTTTGAGTTTGCGCATTAAACAGTTAGAACAAGGTAAAGTAAGACTTGATGATGCTCTTGAAAAATTAAGAGAATCTAGAATGAAGAATAAGCATTATTTTGATAAAACTCATCGACTGCGTCCTAATCCAATTGAAGTAAGAGATTGGGTGCTCATTTATGATAGTACATTTGACTCTCAATATGATGCACGCAAAAAGCTCACTCAACGGTGGTTTGGGCCATACATTGTATCAAAAGTCAACAAAATTGGTACATATGCTCTTTGTGAATTAAATGGTGTTGCACTAAAAACTTTGATTGCAGGTAAAAGCATAAATTTATTCAAGAAGCGTGATAATGACGAGTACATTTTGGATGAGGACATTGAAGAAGATGACAACAATGAGGCCGATTCATAAACAGGAGTATCCATGTTATAAAAATAAAAATAAAATAAAAAAAGAAAATAAATAAAAAACATATAAAAATATCATTAATTTTTCAGGTTCATGTTGCTTTTGTTTTTTTTTCAAGTTCATTCTATTTTTTTTTTCTATGCTTGTTTCATGCATGTTTTTTTTCAGTCTTTGCATTGCATTGCATATCCACATCACTTGAGTCAAAAAAGGCGAATGATGATTTCTCTACTTGTGTAAAATTGTATCTTAAGTAGTAACTTATCTACTAAGAAATTGATTATAATCTAGGATTGTGGAAAGATAGGGCATGTAGATTTGGAGGTTTATTTTGGTGACATGACTTTCATATATAAACATGCATATGTATCCTGTATCGAAAGCATAATTGTTGAAATCCTAGCTCCTGCTATTGCATATTTCTACATCCTTAGTCCATCTCCTAGCACTTGTATCGGAGTTTAAACAACTGTTCTCCGTCATCAAAAATGGTTGTACCTTGTATCGGGGTTTAATTTTTCCCCGTCATAAAAAAAAAATGCTACATGTTACCAGGAAGTTTACACTTTCTTCCACCCCAAAAAGTGATCGTAACCATAAAGTTGCCGAATCATCATCATCATTAAAAAAAAAAAAAAAAGAAGAGCAAGCCAAAGGAGGATAAAGAGGCATAGTAGAATAAATCACGGGCTATATAGGCAGATTTATGCATTAGTGGAGCTTAGTTAGATTTCCTTGCATGTTATTAGAGAAAGAGCATATTCATATTTATGTAGGAAAGGAGTTGATCTAAAATAAGCTAAAGATGAAAGATGTCTCTTGAAAATCCTAAATCTTTGTTTATAATCGTATTTAAGGTAGATTGCTATATGAAAAAGGTACAAAGTTTTCTTCAAGATGAGAGGAACTGATGCTTAAAACCACTCAATACATCCACTTCCACTTCATATTGATGCTTGTTTGTTTTCTGTCTTGTTGTCAATGTTGCTTGTTCATTTGCATATATGTTGCCTATTCGTTCATGCATATTTATGTTGCATGTTTCAATTCTTTCTTTCATGCAAATTTTGCTTCATGTCACGTTGCCTACTCATTCATAACAATGTTGCATGTTCATGTTACCTATTTATTTATGCATATTCATGTTGCCTGTTTTAATTTTTCCTTCCATACATATGTTGCTTGATATCATGTTGCCTTCTCATTCATGCATATCATCAATCTCTGCTTCCTGTTGCCTATTTTCCTTTAGAAGAATATGATGCTTGAAACTTATGTTTTTTAGGAACACTAGAGTGGCGCTTCCGGAGGAACCGCAGGTTTAGTGGGGGCGTGTTGGATGTGATGGCTGGGTACAATCAGAAGATTAAGTTGGTGCTGCTAGACCTGCTTCACACCTGCCCTTTTTTATCTTCAGATATGGTTAGGAGACTCCTTGAGCTTCCAAATGACACCAAGAAACTATATATGTGCTTTACAAAATGATTGAGTAATGACCAAATCAAAACAGATAAGTTTGAACCTTCATAAGTCCAAAAACTTGCTATTCCTGTAATGACACCTGCTCAGTCCTAAGCTCAGTGTGTCCAGCACACTTACAATTGGTCTAATTCCTTCTGGGAGTATTAAATTAACTTAACAAGCTGTCATTAGCAAGTTAAGTCACTCCAAATGACAAACTATACACTGAGCATGATGTTTAGCAAAATCAGGGACACCCCCGACTTTTTAGGAATCACACAGAAATATACTAGTGATCACTTCGACAGCGATTTCTCCCAATTGGCTGAATAGATTGACTTGAAATTTTGTAGTGTTGTAGAATGCTTTGAGCTGGTTCCAATGAGCCCTGGATCATCAAATGTGGTCCAGTAGATCTTGAGATATGCCCTGTTGAAGTTGACAGACTTGGAGGTAGTCACTCAGAGAAAAACACAGAGATAATGACTATGAATATATGTATTGAATCTATCAAATGTACATTCCCATTGGCATGTAAAGTAATGCCCAATGGTACTCAGAGGTGTAGGCTTAATAGTAGCTCTCACACACTCACTAATTTGCTTGGATTAGCCTCGGGAAGAGTGTAACTAAACCCGCGACCTTTACATTGACTTTTATAGGAGTTTTTTTGAATGAATTTGAATTTGAATTCAAATTAAAGCTCCCTTGATTCTCTCCACTAGACTTAGGGAGATATTCCCTCAACTAGATCATCTAACTTTTCCACGACTCTAGTCTAGTAGGTATGATTACATTGTTGATAAAGTCACATGGACTTTTACATGAGATAAAAGTAAGAATCAATAAGGCTAGGTTCATATGATTATTGACTCTTGTGAATGTATCATCCAAGGGTCCAATCTTTTATGCTTTCCAAGGGTTCAATAGTCCAAGCTTTATGTTGGGTCTTCAAAGGCACACAACAAAGCCAAGTGTTAAGGCTTGTTTGCACCTGTTAGATATGCTCAATACTCCACCCTCATGTGACCACAAATGATCCATGGTGCTCTAAGTTGTAAGGCCCCCATTATGAGGAGAAGCCATTATGAGAGCCCGGACATTTGTGGAACCCTAACTTCCAAGTTAGATGAGGTCTATGTGTGACCGTTGATGGTTATAGATGATCTTTGTGAGCCTAGCCGTCAGGTTAGGTAGGGCATAAACTTCCAGGCCATTGGGTTATCATTTAAGGTGAAAATAAAGGCCCTGTGGCGTCGCGCGGTTTCCCCATAGAATCTTAATGGGGGGAGTGCAGAGGGGGGCTTGCCCCCTTCTGCGGGGTCCGGGGGGCCTATCCCCCCGGCCCGTAGGGCCGAGACGGTAGGACTTCTGGTCGTGGAGATATTGTCGGATCATATATTTTACCGACTAATTTGTATCTCCCGACTACGTTTATCTATACCGAACCGCCTTGTAAAAGCTATATAAGCACAGCCCAGGTTGAGCTTTACATAGCATTGCGCACTAGTAAGCCCTTCATCTAGAGTCTGTCTAGATCGCCATCTAAGCTCCACAGTGGGAGCGCACGGGTGGACAGCACCATCATTGTAACTGCATTATGCTTTGCAATCTGAGAATTTGAGTTCTCTACCTCTCAGTCTGCGTCTATCTTTGTCTGCGTTTTTCTCTCAACTCTGTCTACAGGTCTATTCCGCTGTGCTGTTATTTTCTTACATGGTATCAGAGCTCAGGAGGCTCTGAGTGGTGCAGAAGCAAAAACGCAGAGGTTGCAGAGTTCTGAACAACAAAAGAGAGAAGATGTCAAGTGGTGCGTCATCATCTACGACTGGGGGCCAAGGTGGTTCATCAACAGGAGTAGGTGGCGCACAAGCAGGAGCAGCAATGATGCCGATCATCCCAACATTGCGGATACGGCCACCAGCCTTCACAGAAGGTAAACTTGATGGTACGAACTACACCCTGTGGAAGTTCAAAATCACTTCTATTCTTGATTCATATGAGCTTTTGGAGACTGTTCTTGGGACTGATCATGAGCCCCAAGAAAGACCTGATCCAAATACTCCTGGTCGAATGATTCCTCCTGATGTTGATCTTCTACGTGCTTGGAAACGTAGAAATGCAGATGCACTCTGTGCTCTTGTTACAAGTACTTCTGATAGTGTTCTGACTCTCATTGAGCATACTACGAAGGCATGTGAAGCATGGAACATATTGAGAAATCAATATGAAACTCGTAATCAGACACGGATTCAGAACTTGGAGAATCAGCTTGCAGCACAACGGTTTGCTGATGGGGAGACTGCAGAGGTGTTTATCACTCGCATAAAGAATCTACGAGATCAAATGGCGGGAGCTGGTGTTCAAAAGTCAAGTGAAGAGCTAGCTCGACGTTGTCTTCGAATTTGTCCACCTAAGTTTGATGGTCTGGTAACTGCTCTTAACACTCAAATCAGACCTCAACCACTAACTTTTGAAGAATTCAGTGCCTTACTCATGGAGGAGGAGTTGCGGCTCAAGGCAAGGAGTGGTGGTAGCAAAGGAGATGCTGCATTCACAACAAATGCCAAAGGAGGCAAAACAGACTCTTCAAAAGATGGAGACAAAAAGAAGAACGACAAAAAGAAGTTCAAGGGAGAGTGTTTCCACTGCAAGAAGAAGGGACACAAAATCCAAGACTGTCGCATCAAGAAGGCAGAAGAGAAGAGTGGCTCTTCAAAAGGTGGCAAGGGCAAGGAGTCTGCCAACACAGCAGAAACAGAGCTTGAGTTATTTGTTACGATAGAGGAGGTGTGCTCCTCGGCTGAAGATTCAGGAACAGATGACTCATGGGTGTTGGACAGCGGTGCATCTCGTCACATGACGAGTAGAAAAGACCTTTACAGTTCCTTACAGCCTCTAAAGGAACCCATCACAGTAAAGGTAGGAAACAATGCAAGATGTCCTGCAGAGGGCGAAGGTACGGTTTCTTTCATTAACTCTAATGGCGATATCAGAAAGCTTTCAAATGTGCTATATGTTCCACAAATAAAACGAAATCTACTTTCAGTAGCTTCTATAACTGATCAAGGTCATCAAGTATCTTTCAGTAAGACAGGAGCTAAGATTATGGACGGTAACAACAACATTGTTGGGACTGGCATAAGGAGGAACAACCTATATGAGTTGTGTGCTCTTACAGCCACTACAAATGTGGGCACAAGTAAGCTATGGCATGAGAGATTCGGCCACATTGGATACCCTGTACTGAAGGAGATGCATCGCAGAGGTATGGTTGCACACCTACCATCGATTGCAGAAATGAAGGAACCATGTGAAGCTTGCATGATGGGCAAGCAACAGAGGAAGGCATTTCCACAAGAAAGCAAGAACAGGGCAAGCTATCCTCTAGAGTTGGTGCATGCTGACTTGTGCGGAAAAATGCCTACACAGGCCTTGGGCGGATCTTCCTACTTCATGTTACTTGTCGACGACTATAGCAGGAAGATGTGGGTGTACTTCCTTCGCGATAAGGCTCAAGCTTTTGGTAAGTTTAAAGAATGGCTTCAGCTTGTTGAAATTGAAACAGGGAAGAAGATGAAGAAATTCAGGACAGACGGTGGTGGTGAGTTCACATCAATAGAGTTTGAAGATTTCTGCAAGAGTAAGGGAATCAAGCATCAACTCACAGTGGCACATAGTCCTCAACAGAACGGTGTTGCAGAACGCCGGAATCGAACCATCATGGAGATGGCAAGGTGCATGTTGAAAGGAAAGGGTTTGCCTAATCAGTTTTGGGCAGAGGCTGTCAACACTGCTGTCTACATCTTGAATCGAAGCTACACCAAGGCACTTGATGGAAAGACTCCACAAGAAGCCTACACGGGTAAAAAGCCTTCTGTTTCCCATTTCAAAGTATTTGGAAGTGAATGTTATGTACATGTTCCAGATAGGGAGAGAAACAAGCTTCAACCAAAAAGCATCAAATGTATCTTCCTAGGGTACAACAAAGATAAGAAGGCTTATAAGCTTTATGACCCTGAGGCTAAGAAGATCATGGCGAGTCGTGATGTGGTGTTCAAGGAGGAGCAGCCACATGCAGTGGAGGAGGATAAGAGAGCTTCCACTTTATCATCAGGCGAAGGGGCAATCCACTATGAACCTGGCCCAAGAGCTATCCCTTCTACACAAGAGAAGGAAGCATCATCTTCAGATGATGAGTCTAAAAGTCACCAACCTGCCGACACCCAAGTGGAAAAGCCATTGCCACGTTGGGTGAGGCAGCTCTATGATTCTGCAAACCCCATCCCACAGTCACTAGAACAGGTTGCAGATGGACCGAGGCGATCACAGAGAATAGAGGAACAGAGACGGGCAAGCACCCATATTGTAAACACAGCCTTGATGGCTGATCTCATTCAAGAAGAAGGGAAGGAACCAAGCAATGTGGAAGAGGCACTCCATGATCCGAATTGGAGGGCTGCCATGCAAACAGAATACAACAATATCATGAAGAATGGAACTTGGGAGCTAGTGGATCGACCCCCTAAGCGTAAAGTCATTGGCACCAAGTGGGTTTGGAAGCTAAAGTACAAGGCTGATGGTACTCTAGAAAAATATAAAGCAAGACTTGTTGCACAGGGCTACTCACAAGTTGAAGGCATTGACTTTTGTGAATCATTTGCCCCGACTGCAAGAATGACTACTATCCGAGTAGTACTAGCTGTGGCTGCACATAAGCGTTGGCCAGTCTATCACATGGATGTTAAATCAGCGTTCCTGAATGGAGACCTCAAGGAGGAGGTATATGTGTCTCAGCCACCAGGGTTTGAGGCTCCCCATTCACAGAACAAGGTATGTAAGCTGAAGAAGGCATTATATGGGCTAAAACAAGCCCCTAGAGCATGGTACCAACGGATAGATAAGTATCTCTTGAATCTAGGGTTCAAAAGATGTGCTTCTGATGCTAACTTGTATGTTCTAAAGAAAGGAGGGAAGACAATTGTGCTTGTACTCTATGTAGATGACCTTGTGATTACAGGAAATGATGATGCTCTTCTTCAACAAACAAAAGATGCCCTGAGTTGAGAATTTGAAATGACAGACTTGGGCTTAATGCATTATTGCTTAGGTCTTGAAGTTTGGCAGGAACCAGGGAAGATTTTTATCTCTCAACAAAAGTATGCAAGGCAGATATTGAAGGCATTCGACATGGAGGATTGCAAGGAAATTTCTACACCCATGGAGGTCAACACAAAATTATCTATTGAAGATACTTCACCTCCAGTGGATATTGGAAGATACAGGAAATTAGTTGGAAGTCTCATCTACTTGTGCAATAGCAGACCAGACATCTCTTATGTTGTTGGAGTAGTAAGCAGGTTCTCTAATAAACCTTCCCAAACTCATTGGAAGGCAAGCATGCGGATACTCAGGTATGTGAAAGGAACCACTGATTATGGTATTCTTTATGAAGAAGGATCATCTCTTGCCGGATACTGTGACTCAGATTGGGCAGGAGATATTGATACCAGAAAATCAGTTTCTGGATATTGCTTTTCTTTAGGATCAGGGATTTTCTCTTGGATCAGTAAGAAGCAACCGACTGTAGCATTATCTTCTACCGAAGCTGAGTACAAAGCTGCATGCGTTGCAGCATGTGAAGCAGTATGGTTGAGGAGGATCCTATGGCACATAGGAATACAAGGACAAGAGGCTACAGAGTTGAAGTGTGACAACCAAAGTTGCATGGCCATCGCCAAAAATCCTGTTTTCCATGCACGTACGAAGCACATAGAAATCCAGTATCACTATGTGCGTGAGTTGATTGAGGACGGGGTCGTGGAGATAACCTATTGCCCTACTGAAGAAAATGGAGCAGACATCTTCACCAAGGCTCTTGGGAGAGAGCAACTTCTTCGACACTTTCCAAAGCTTGGGATTGGACCAAGGAGGTAGTTCACCATTGGGTGGACATTGAGGGGGGGTGTTAGATATGCTCAATACTCCACCCTCATGTGACCACAAATGATCCATGGTGCTCTAAGTTGTAAGGCCCCCATTATGAGGAGAAGCCATTATGAGAGCCCGGACATTTGTGGAACCCTAACTTCCAAGTTAGATGAGGTCTATGTGTGACCGTTGATGGTTATAGATGATCTTTGTGAGCCTAGCCGTCAGGTTAGGTAGGGCATAAACTTCCAGGCCATTGGGTTATCATTTAAGGTGAAAATAAAGGCCCTGTGGCGTCGCGCGGTTTCCCCATAGAATCTTAATGGGGGGAGTGCAGAGGGGGGCTTGCCCCCTTCTGCGGGGTCCGGGGGGCCTATCCCCCCGGCCCGTAGGGCCGAGACGGTAGGACTTCTGGTCGTGGAGATATTGTCGGATCATATATTTTACCGACTAATTTGTATCTCCCGACTACGTTTATCTATACCGAACCGCCTTGTAAAAGCTATATAAGCACAGCCCAGGTTGAGCTTTACATAGCATTGCGCACTAGTAAGCCCTTCATCTAGAGTCTGTCTAGATCGCCATCTAAGCTCCACAGTGGGAGCGCACGGGTGGACAGCACCATCATTGTAACTGCATTATGCTTTGCAATCTGAGAATTTGAGTTCTCTACCTCTCAGTCTGCGTCTATCTTTGTCTACGTTTTTCTCTCAACTCTGTCTACAGGTCTATTCCGCTGTGCTGTTATTTTCTTACAGCACCAACAGCTCCCCCTCAAGCCAAACACTTGCTTGAGTCTTCATCTTTAGTCTTCAATGATATCCTGTAATCCAATCATGGATTTAAACCTGCATAGCTTGCTCCCATCCAAAGCTTTTGTAAGCAAATCTGCACATTGAATATTAGTGGACACATATGATAATTGGATTTCTTTGCTAAGTAGTTTCTCCCTCACATAGTGGTAATGCACCTCTATGTGTTTTGTCCTAGCATGATACACAGGATTAGCTGCTAGATGGAGTGAACTTGTATTATCACCAAATATGATAGGAGACCTTGTGTATAGGCCTAATTCTGAATAGAGTAGCTTCAACCATATTGCTTCTTGAGTAGCATTGGCTAGTCCTCTGTATTCTGCCTCAGTGGATGATAGGGCTACTGTGGGTTGTTTCTTGGATGACCAAGAAATTGGTTTATCACCTGCAAAGCATATGTAACCAGATGTACTCCTCCTGTCATCCTTGCAACCTGCCCAATCTGCATCTGAGTATACCTTGATATCAATATCTGATGAATATGGATAATACAAACCATGATTTTGTGTTCCCTTTAGGTACTTTACTATCTTCTTGGCTGCCTCCAAATGTGGTACTCTTGGCTTATGCATAAATTGGCTAAGTACACTAACACCATATGAGATATCAATCCTAGTTAAGGTAGCATAATTGAGACTACCTACCAAACTTTGGTAACCTGTAATATCCTTGAGTTCTTCTCCTTCATGTGCACTGAGTTTGTGGTTGACCTCCATAGGAATGTTTGAGATTTTAGCTTCCTGCAAATTAAACTTCTTGACCATGTCCTGAATGTACTTCTTCTGAGTAATGAATATACCTGAATTTGTATAGACCAATTCAAGCCCTAGGAAGTACTTCAATAATCCAAGATCATTGATCTTGAATTCCTTCATCATTTGACCTTTGATGTGTCTAATTCCTTGAACATCATTTCCTGTAATAATGATGTCATCAACATAGACACACAAGTATATTACCTTTGAATTGTTCTTCTTTATAAACAATGAAGTATCTGCTTTACTCATCACAAATCCTTGATCCAAGAGATAGGTTGTCAACCTATAGTTCCATGCTCTAGGTGCCTGCTTCAATCCATACAGAGCCTTTTTCAATTTGCAAACATGATTTACCTTATTGGGATCCTCATAGCCAGGTGGTTGTGACATGTAGACCTCTTCAGATATCCATCCATTCAAGAATGCATTCTTCACATCCAATTGGTACATGTTCCAATTCTTGGATGCAGCTACACTCACCATAATTCTGATAGTTGGCATCTTTGCCACAGGAGAAAATGTCTCCTCATAATCAATGCCTTGGGTTTGTGCAAAACCCTTGGCCACCAACCTAGCTTTGTACCTGCTTATTGAACCATCTGAGTTCCTTTTGAGTTTGTAGATCCATCTGGATCCTATGACCTTCATGGAGTCCTTCTTGGGTACCAAGTCCCAAGTATCACTCTCCTTGAGAGCCTCCATTTCTTCATCCATTGCTTCCTTCCATTCTGATTTAGTAATAGCTTCCTCAAATGTACCTGGTTCTTCACTTAAGATGTCCTTTGCAAGATATACAGAGTGCTTGGTTACAAGTGAAGTATCATATCCATACCTAATAGGTTTCTTCTTTTCCCTTGAAGATCTCCTCATAGCTTGAGTTGAGGATTCTGGATTGTCTTCAAGTTGCTTCATCTTCATCTTCCCTTTGGATTTCCAAGCTTTGAATTCTTCAATGTTGATGGTGTCTTCATCATCTGAACTTGTATCCTCATTCTGAGTTGGTTCTTGTCTGACAAGCTTTGGAAAGTCTTCTTCCATATCATAAGGTAAACTCACTTTCCTGCACTCATTATCATACCATGAATCATTTTCATCAAAGATGACATCTCTGCTTACCTTGAAGCCTTTGTTTGAGGGGTTATAGAACCTGTATCCTTTCTGATTCAAATCATAACCAATAAAGATACACTTTTCAGCCTTAGGGTCTAGCTTTCCCCTTACCTGTGAGGGAATATGCACATATGCAACACACCCAAAGATCTTGCAATGATCCAGAGATGGTCTCTTACCATGCCAAGCCTCATAGGGTGTCATTCCATCAAGTGTCTTTGATGGCAACCTGTTGATTAAGTATGTGGCAGTAGATACACTCTCTGCCCAAAGATAATTTGGTAGTTTCTTCTCATTAAGCATAGACCTAGCTGTCTCCACAATGAGTCTATTTCTTCTTTCAGCTACCCCATTTTGTTCAGGTGAGTACCTTGTGGTAATCTCCCTCTTGATGCCTCTTTCCTGCAAGAAGTCTTCAAAGTCATTGGAGAAGTATTCTCCACCACCATCAGACCTTAACCTCTTCAAATGTCTACCTGTTTGATTCTCTACTAATGCAAGATACCTTTTGAAGCAATTAAATACTTCATCTTTATGTTTCATGAAGTACAAGACAGTCCATCTGCTATAGTCATCTATAAAAGATACATAGTACCTTGATCCAGATATGGATGGCTCCTTGCTTGGTCCCCAAACATCTGTATGCACCAATTCCAAGTAATCTTCATGCATAAATCCTTTCTTGGTATATGGCAACCTGTGTGACTTACCAAATTGACAAGCCCCACACTTGTATATCATGTGTTGCTTGGATACATTAGGTATCCCAAGCACACATTGATCCCTGCTCATCTGCTTTATGGTTCTCTCTCCAATGTGACCCAATCTCTTGTGCCACATCTCCAATTCTGATAGGGTTTGGTCCCTATAGTTGTACAAGGCAATATTTTTAGTATCCTCAAGTTCAAAGGTAAACAATCTACCTGACTTCTCTCCCTTGGCTATCCTTCTGAATCCATGTCTTGGATCCTCCACATATGCACCATGTTGAGTGAACCTGACCTGTAGACCTTTTTCAACAATCTGACCTACACTCATCAGATTCTTGGTGATTGTTGGAACATACAATACTCTGCTTAGCAAATTCTGATTACCATCACTTGTTTTGACATTACCTACTTTAACCACTGAATGTTTAGTGTCATCACCTGTCTGCACTTGGTGCTTGCCTTTAGGTTCTTCCAAATCAGAGAGTAAGGCAACATTCCCAGCTACATGGTTAGAGCAACCTGAATCAATATAGAACAAATGATCATCATTGATACCTGATTTAGATGTCATGTTCATAATCAACAAGGAATCATCTTGATCCTCTGCATAATTGTTGTAATCCTTTCTGTTCCTGTATCCTCCTTGATAATTGCCATTGTGATTGTAGCTATTGTTGTAGTTATTGTTGTAATTATTGTTGTAGCCATGGTAGCCTTGAGGTTGATTGAATCTGCCTCTGCCTTGGGAGTATCCTCCTCTTTGGTGACCTCTTCCTCTTTGGTTCTTGTAGTTTTTGTAGCATTCATCTGTAGTATGATTAGACAAGCCACAAATATTGCATGGAGATTGATTATAGGGTCTCCCCCTACCTGACTTACCTCCTCTGCCCCTACCTCTAGATGATCTACCTCTCCCTGCATAGTTTGCTTGGGAGGTGGATCCTTCATCATCAACCTTCTTGCTTTTACCCTTATCTTTAGACTTCTTATCTGTATATAGGGCAGAGGGATTGTTACCTTTTGATTGCTCTCCATTCTTTGTGATCTTGGCTTCATGTGTAAAGAGTTGTCCAATCAGAGTTGTTAGATCAGGTGCTTGAATGTCCATGTACAAGTCCATTGCAGTGGTAAAGCTCTCCCACTTGTCATCTGCTTTGAGTCCATTGATCACTTGTCTAACAATTTGCTCTTCTTCAATCTCTTCTCCAACACTTGCAAGTTGATCTGCTATATCTTTGACTTTGGTGACAAAATCTGAAACACATTGTTTTGATTGCTTCCTAAAAGTTGTAAACTCAATCCATAGCTGATTCTTTCTGGCCCTTGTGCTTGATGAGAAATATGTTGACAAGGTCTCCCAAGTCTCTTGGGAAGTCTTACAGTTCCTAACATGAGGTAGAAGGAAATCAGAGATAGAGTTTAGAAGATATGACCTTGCCAAAGCATCTTTAGCACACCATTGATTAAGTCTCTCATGCTCATCCTTTGTAGGTAGGCCTCTGGTTTTGAATGAGGGCAACTCCTCATCTCCTGATATGTATCCATACAAGCTTCTCCCTTGTAGATAAGTCTTCATTCTTAATGACCATGCCTGGTAATTATTCCTATCCAATTTGTCAATAAAGGAAGGGAAACCATCACCCATGATTACCTTATTTGCTCTGATACCACTGTTGGATGTGATGGCTGGGTACAATCAGAAGATTGAGTTGGTGCTGCTAGACCTGCTTCACACCTGCCCTTTTTTATCTTCAAATATGGTTAGGAGACTCCTTGAGCTTCCAAATGACACCAAGAAACTATATATGTGCTTTACAAAATGATTGAGTAATGACCAAATCAAAACAGATAAGTTTGAACCTTCATAAGTCCAAAAACTTGCTATTCCTGTAATGACACCTGCTCAGTCCTAAGCTCAGTGTGTCCAGCACACTTACAATTGGTCTAATTCCTTCTGGGAGTATTAAATTAACTTAACAAGCTGTCATTAGCAAGTTAAATCACTCCAAATGACAAACTATACACTGAGCATGATGTTTAGCAAAATCAGGGACACCCCCGACTTTTTAGGAATCACACAGAAATATACCAGTGATCACTTCGACAGCGATTTCTCCCAATTGGCTGAATAGATTGACTTGCAATTTTGTAGTGTTGTAGAATGCTTTGAGCTGGTTCCAATGAGCCCTGGATCATCAAAGTTGGTCCAGTAGATCTTGAGATATGCCCTGTTGAAGTTGACAGACTTGGAGGTAGTCACTCAGAGAAAAACACAGAGATAATGACTATGAATATATGTATTGAATCTATCAAATGTACATTCCCATTGGCATGTAAAGTAATGCCCAATGGTACTCAGAGGTGTAGGCTTAATAGTAGCTCTCACACACTCACTAATTTGCTTGGATTAGCCTCGGGAAGAGTGTAACTAAACCCGCGAACTTTACATTGACTTTTATAGGAGTTTTTTTGAATGAATTTGAATTTGAATTCAAATTAAAGCTCCCTTGATTCTCTCCACTAGACTTAGGGAGATATTCCCTCAACTAGATCATCTAACTTTTCCACGACTCTAGTCTAGTAGGTATGATTACATTGTTGATAAAGTCACATGGACTTTTACATGAGATAAAAGTAAGAATCAATAAGACTAGGTTCATATGATTATTGACTCTTGTGAATGTATCATCCAAGGGTCCAATCTTTTATGCTTTCCAAGGGTTCAATAGTCCAAGCTTTATGTTGGGTCTTCAAAGGCACACAACAAAGCCAAGTGTTAAGGCTTGTTTGCACCAACAGGGCGAATGTCGTCGAGATTTTCTGGCCTACAAAAAACATATTTGGTGAAGGTAGCCGGAATTCCCCGAGAAGTCCAGGATGCATCAAGGATGTCAAAGGAAGCTCACATACAAAGTTTCAAAGAAATCAAGAAAGTCCATGGTAGCGGTCAAAGCTGGTCAAAGTTAGGAAATTAGGGCAAAAATTTCATTGTCACCAAATTAGATGAGAATTCATATACTTGTAAAGATTGTCAAAGGCAGTCTATAGCCCAAATTTCAGCAGAAAATGGATTTTTGTAGCACATTGATATGCTATGTTCATTTTGTAAAAATGTAATTTTTCTAGTTTGACCCTACGAATTCTTGTATAGAAATTTATGTTAGCCATATGGTTTGGCATGTATAAAGACCATATGTGTCTACATATTTGTACAAAGTTTCAAGGCTATCAGAGCTTCCTAGAGACCTTAATGCCACCTTGCAAGCTTCCAAATGTAGACAAACTTGTACATGGAAGATTCTGATGGAAGTTTTTTTTGCATATTCCTAAAGGAGTTCTTTGGAAACATAGTCCTACAAAGTTTCATATTCATCAAAGCCTATTTGTAGGGTCAAAGAGCACAAAGTCTAGTTTTCAAGATCACCGTAGTTTTCTAGTTTAAGCAAATTGAAGGGTTGAAGGGCCACCACATGGCGAAAGCTGATTGAGCCATGTTGTACGATCAAGATGAGCTCATATTCAAGGGTGGAGATGCACTTATGCTTAAAGCAAGGAGGATCCACGAGTTTTTCCATAAAGCAAGACTTATTTGACAATCAAAGATCAATAATGCAGGTTTTCTCCAAAAATAGTGGCTTATCTTATCCAAGCTGATATCAGCACTGATCCGACGGTCCAGATCATCCCTAGATCCAATGGTGGAGAATGAAGGTGCCTAAATTTCACTCCTTTACACTAGATTTGATAGAAAGAACAATTCCAAGCCATTGATTTGATTAATCAAATGGTTGTAATCGAAAGTAGTGATCCTAGAGTTGAGAGTTGATTTCTCTAGATCCAAGGGCCCAAATTCATTCAAAAACCTATATAAACCCCCCTCCAAACTCCTAGAGTATCATTTTTAGGCATCCATAGGGCTCATGCTAGCTTACGGTTTCCTTGAGACGATCACCCTCGGTTGAGCGAGTGAGGATCCAAGGTGGGCTAGTATGAGTATAGTACCTAGTTTCAAATTTAAGTTAGAATTCCAATCTAGGATAGGCTCTTGAAACCAGCATCTCTATCTTGACTCACCCTCCGTGGAGCGTGTGAGTGAGTTAGAGCTGGTTTTAATGAGTCTTAGACTTCTTTAGTTAAACGTTACGAGCCTAGACATACATAGGGTCAATGAAGTGGAACTCACCTTCTTACGTGTGACATTCGGTTGAACTGTCATGGTTTGAGGGTCGGAACCACCTTTGATCAGTAGACTGCTTAGCATGACATACCATGACGATCTTATACATGTATCTTAATTCAAATAAATTTATATTATGTCACGTGTCACTTGTCTCTTGTCTCGTCTCTCAGTCTCTTAAGTATTTTTACATGTCTTCTATTTTCTTCTATGTGTGAGAAGGCTCCGTAGTATTGCGTTGAACCAGTGAGGATGTTTCATTAAGCTTGTGATTAAACTCTATCATCATAATTCACTTGCATGCATATAATCCATACATACCCATACATATTGATTAGTTTCTAAAAGTGTATAAGAAGCTCCAATATTGGACCATTCTTCCTTTTGAAACTAATTTATGTGTAAGGGTTCCATATATTCTCGTCATGCATACATATCATCCAAAGAAGACTATGCATATGGATTAGAATTAAGAAGTGTTTAAGAAGCTCTTTCAATGGACCATTCTTCCTTCCAAATTTGATTCGTGTGTATGGTTCTCTTTCATTCTTATCATTCATGTTCATAAATCTAACTTGCACTCCTACATTCCCATTCCCATAATCATTTCAACATCTCTCTCTTCTCCGTACTCAAAATTTATTTTACTTTCACGTCCTTAAACCTTCCAACATTCATTAGCTTTATACACCCTGTGTGTGCCATGACTGGACCCGATCCACCCGGATTGCGATCACCTCCACAACGGATCAGTTAGCATCCATTGGAGAGCTGATTGAAGAAGAGGTCTTAATGAGGCAAATTCTCAAGGGCATTCGAAGTGATAAGCAATGGCAATCCTTCACGATGGCTTATGATCTCATCATGGATGTGCAAACTCCAGACTTCAACATCTTTCTTGGACAACTCATCAATCAAGAAGCTAACAATAGCATAAAGGAAGGTAACTCTTATCATGGTAATTCAACTAGTGCTCTATGTGCAGATAAGAAGGATAAGAAGTAGAGAGGCAAGAAGAAGGAAGAAGATGAAGAAGAGACTTCTCAAGCCAACTTTGCAAGCAAGAGCAAATGGAAAGGGAAGAAGAAAGGACCAAAGCAAGACAAAACCAAAGGTCAGAATGTTCAACCTTGTGCCATATGCGATAAGACCAACCACACCACTCAGAATTGTTGGTTTGATGGGAAGACCCAGAAAGGAAGTGGAAGAGGTGGATATGGCAGCAATAGAGGCAGAGGTGGACACAACTTCAACAATAACAATAGAAGCTATAATAGAAGGGACTACAACAATTATTCAGAAGATCAACCACATGAAGACTCATTGCTTCTTATGAATCTAAGCCACAAAGAAGGTAAAGAAGATGATCATTTGTTCTACATAGATTCAGGATGCTTGAATCATGTTGCAGGCAACATTGCTCTTCTATCTGATTTGGAAAGTCCAAAGCATAGACATGAAGTGCAAACAAGGGATGACACAAAGCACAATGTGGAGAAGATTGGTAATATCAAAGCTTCCAATGGTAGGACAAACATTCTAAGTAAGGATCTCTATGTACCCACTATCACTAAAAACCTAATAAGTGTAAGCCAAATAGTTTAAAAAGGCTTGCAAGTTAGGTTCACCCAACATGGAGCTTTTGTGGAAGATCCATGTCAAGGCTTCAAAAAGATAGCCCGAGGTGAGAAGCATGGTAGGCTCTTTACTTTTGAAGTAGGAGAAACCAGGAACATAGCTCTATTCAACTTTGGGTCTCAAACCCTAAGTGAGCTTGAAGTGTGGCATAAGAGACTTGCTCATGTGAATGAAAGAACCTTGAAGGATATATGCAGGGATCAAAGTGATCTAGGACTACCGAACATATCAAATCAACACATGATCAATAGGTGTGATGCATGTCAGATTGGGAACGCACAAAGACAACCATTCAACCACAAAGGCTACATCCACAACAACTTATTGGACTTAGTACATACAGATGTATGGGGACCAAGTCAAGAACCTTCATTGGCAGGATCAAGGTATTATGTCTCATTTATTGACGACCATAGTAGATGGACTGTTCTATACTTTATCAAGAGTAAGAATGAAGTGTTTGATTGCTTCAAGAAGTATCTTGCACATGTGGAGAATCATACAGATAGATCACTAAAGAAGTTCATATCTGATGGAGGGGGAGAATACTTCTCCAAAGAGTTTGATGAGTTCTTGTAGGAAAAAGGTATCAAAAGGGAAGTGAGTACTAGGTACTCTCCTCAAATAAATGGAATTGCAGAGAGAAACAAGACATTGGTTGGATTAGACCAAACAATGCTTGAAGAGAAGAAGTTACCACATTATCTATGGGCAGAAGCTATTTCAACTGTTGTGTACCTTGTCAATACACTACCATCCAAATCACTTCAAGGTATGACTCCTTATAAAGCATGGCATAGAAGAAAACCTATTCTTTGACATTGCAAAGTTTTTGGTTGTTTAGCTTATGTTCATGTACCATCACAAATAAGAGGTAAGCTAGATGAAAGGGCAACAAAGGCAGTGTTTATTGGATATGATTCAACTCAGATTGGTTACAGGTTCTTCAATCCTCAACCTAGCAATTCACTACAAGTAGAGATGTTGTGCTTGAAGAACACAAGTCTTGGTATGATGAAGACAAACAAAAGGTAACACTACCAAATGATCTTGATTCTGACTCTTATCAATTAGGAAGCAAGCATGATACACAAGTCCAAGATCCAAGAAGTGATACAGACGATGACCAAGATGAAAGGGAAAAGGATTACAAGCTATGGAAGTCAAGAGGCAAAGCAAAGATGCAAGAGGTTGGAGAATGCTCCAAACAAGCATCTAGAAGATCAGCAAGAGAGAAGAAACAACCAAAAAGGTATGGATATGATTCCACATTTGTTACGAAGCTTCAATATACTTGGTAAAAGACTCTATTTTAGAGGAACCCTCAACCTATGAAGAGGCAAAGGGAAACCCTTTTCAAGATGTCTTTCAAGCCAAGTGTTTAGGCTTGTTATTTACACCAACAATAGATAGATAGATAGATAGATAGATAGATAGATAGATAGATAGATAGATAGATAGATAGATAGATAGATAGATAGATAGATAGATAGATAGATAGATAGGTAGATAGATAGATAGATAGATAGATAGATTGATTGATTCATTGATTGATTGATTGATTGATTGATTGATTGATAGACAAATAGATAGATAGATAGATAGATAGATAGATAGATAGATAGATAGATAGATAGATAGATAGATAGATAGATAGATAGATAGATAGAAAGATAGATAGTTAGGTAGATAGATAGATAGATGTTGGTGCAATGTCCAAGCCCTCATATTTGGCTTGAGGTTCATAAAGATGTGAAGCTCCATGGAAACAATTGCAAGTGGAGATTTACCTCTACTTTTGTAAAAGTAATGATTTTTTTTTACTTGAGAATATTTGTATCACCTTCCCAAAAGTCGTGGAATTATTAGTTAAGAAGGTAACAACTACATTGAGAGAATATCTCCTAGAAGGAATCTTTACTTTTAGATAGAGTCAAAATTTGAAATCAAATTCGAATTTGAGCTCAACTCTTATATAAATTATCATGAAAAATTCGCAGCTAAGGTGTGATCATTCCCGAGCTCTCCATTGTAATTCTATATGAGTGTAACACCTACATTGTAGCCTAAATCATCATTCATCATAAGGCTATGATTACCAAGCCTATGACATTGTACAACATTGTTCATTAATACATCATACCTATATTGTTCATGCATGATATCTCTGTTATAGTCATTTCTCACTGCCAAGTTGTGCTACTCATATCTCACTCATTTCTCCACCAAATTCAATGATCTATAGCTTGTTGAAATCAGCTCCAAGTTATCTACATGCGGAAAAAATCTGAAGCTAATCCATTCAGCTAATTGAGAGACATCTGTATCGAAGCATTTACTGGTTATTCTCTACAGAGGTCCTAAAAAATCGGGGGTAATGATAATTTTGCTAAATTGATTTCTCTTTTTATAGTTGATCATTTCAAGTGTTTCCAGTTAGAATCATTAGCTTACTAAGCTCATTAGATACCTCTAAAAGGAATTCTCCTATTTTTTACTCTTCTGGTTGTACTGTGCATTACAAGCAGTAGATGTATGATCCAAAATAGAAGGTTTGCTTGGATTCTTCTATTTAGACATAGTCTGTTTTGATTCAACTTTTTCATACATCATTTCCAAAGTACATAGGCACTTTTATGGTGTCATTGGAAAGCTAAGAGGGCCCACACATCAACTTTGAAGCTACAAAGGGCTGGTACTAGGAAGGATTTGGCTGTACCAACTCATCACTTGAAGTGTACATCCATCTTTCCCAATAGTGGTATTAGAGCAAAGGTAAGGTAAAATGGGAGATGGCTTTCCTTCTTTCATTGATAAATTTGATAGAAACAACTATCAAGCTGATGGAGAGTGTTAATATCCAAAAGAACAAGTTAACCTTGAATTTAGATCACCTCTATATCAAGATTAACTTTAGACTCCACCAAACTTAGAGATCATTCACCAATTTATCAGAAAATTGATTATTCTAAAAAATTCAGCTTCTTCAGAAAAGTCTGCTGCAGATTAATCACTCATTGACTAATCAATCCTGTAAAGTTTTTGATAAAACTTTGCACAACACTTCGCCTTAAGGTTGCGCAACTTTACCAAGTTAAATCTCTCAAAAAGATTGAGTATATATTGAGAAATGTGTGAAACACTTTACCTATATCTGAAAGAGCTTCTCTGCAATGGCGACTTTGACACGTGCAATTTCTTAGCACTGGTTCTCCCAACTCTGAACCCGTTTGATCAAGATCTTTTAGCCATAGATGGCTTACCTTCCAACTTAGATTTTAAGCCCTGATTTGTGTAAAACTTTACACTGTGGACTGAGCAATGATCATTTCATTGAAGATGAAATGTGCGCCAGATTTTACGACTCTTAGAACATTCTTACATATGAATGTTCCTAATCAAAGTTCTCTCAGCCTGATTACAATTGACCTCTCAAATTCTAGCCATAGATAGATTAGCTATGGACTTAGACACGTGCAGAAGGATTTCTCAAAAGATTAAACACAGAAGGAGCAGACTGCTAAACATCGGGCGCAAGTTTCTCGATTTCTTCAGAAAAATTTACATACAAGTGAGGATGGATGATTCACTCACTTCCAATGTGTCTAATGACACTAATTTCTCTCTCCCTATTCTCTAATCTTCTTCTGCTCACATTGCCCGACATTTTCCAACATATTTATATATGAATATATACAAATGTATGACTAAACAAAGATATAAGTCAGCTAATGTACATATGTGTACATATCTTTGGATTTTCTGAACATGTCCTTCCTTCAACCATCTGACTTTGTTTTCTTCTTGACTCCTTGACTTCATTCCTCTATAATTCTTCAATTGATGATTGTCATGCACCAACAACTCCCCCTCAATCATTAATTGAGGTTCTTCTCTATCTTCTTTACTCCAGCCATATCCTTGAATTTTTGTAGTTTTGGTCCATCTAGACTTTTTGTCATCATATCTGCAACTTGATCTTTTGTGGGAGTGTGTATGACTTCAATCTCCTTCTCAATGACCTTCTCTCTCAGAAAATGATACTGTATTTCAATATGCTTAGTTCTAGCATGAAATACAGGATTAGCTGCCAAGTATAATGAACTCATATTGTCTCCACAAATAATACGAGTACTCTGAATCACATCAAAAACTTTCAAAAGTGTCTTTAGCCATATTACCTCTTTTGCAGCTTCCACCATACCTTTATATTCTGCTTCTGTAGATGACAAAGCAACTGTATGTTGCTTCTTGGAACACCATGAAATCAATTTGTCTCCTACATAGCACAAGTATCCATGTGTTGATCTTCTATCATCCACATTACCTGCCCAATCTGCATCACTATATATCTTGATTCTTGTATCAGAAGTAAATCCATAGTACAACCCTTCTCTGAGTGTACCCTTGATGTACCTAAGTACTCTTTGTCCTGCAATCCAATGTTCCTTTCTAGGACAATGCATAAATTGTGAAAGCACACCAACTGCATATGACAAATCAGGCCTTGTTAATGTAGCATAAATCAAGCTACCAACCAAACTTTGATAGAGTTTCATATCTCTGAACTCTTCTCCTCCAAACCTAGACAATTTATGGTTCACTTCCAAAGGTGTAGGTGCAACACTGCAATCTTCCATTTTAAATTTGGTTAGCAAATTTTTAAGATACCTTTCTTGGGTCACATATACTCCATGTTGAGTATAAGAGATCTCCATTCCCAAGAAGAATGATAGGTTCCCCAAATCACTGATTTTAAACTCTTTCTCCATCTGCTTCTTGATCATTTGTATTCCCTTATCATCTGTTCCTGTAAGTATTATGTCATCAACATAAATACAAACATAAATGAACCCATCTTCACTTGCTTTGACTAGCAAGCTACTATCTGCCTTTGATGCTTGAAATCCAAGATCATTCAAGAATTTTACAAGCCTATAATTCCAAGCCCTTGGGGCTTGCTTTAACCCATACAAAGCTCTCTTGAGCTTACACACATAATTTGGACTCACTTGATCTTTGAACCCATCTGGTTGCTCCATGTAGACTTCATCTGAAATGTAACCATTCAAGAAAGCATTTTTTACATCTAATTGAGATAACTTCCAACCTTTGCAAGCAGCAATTGCTATGAGTGTCCTGATGGTTGTCATCTTTGCCACAGGACTATAAGTCTCATCATAGTCCACTCCATATGTCTGTGCATACCCTTTCACAACAAGTCTAGCTTTGTACCTAGACACACTTCCATCTGCAAGTCTCTTTGTTTTGTAAACCCACTTACATCCAATGATCTTCTGACTATTAGGTTTAGGAACCAAATCCCATGTTTGATTCTCTATCAATGCATCATACTCCTCTTGCATAGCATCTTCCCAATTCTTTTTCCCTTTGGCCTCTTCATATGTAGAAGGGTCTTCATCTGCTTTTACCAAATAAGCATAATCTTTAGTAGTTAAGAATGAAGTGTCATAGCTATACCTTGTAGGTTGCCATTTGTGCCTAGATGACCTCCTAACTTCTGCACTTCTTGAAGTTTCTGGTTCATCACATTCTGGATCAAACCTTGGCCTCTCTTCAACTTCAACCTGCACTTCATTGTTCTCACTTTCATCAAGTAATTGAATCTTTGCTTTACCTTTTCTTTGATCCACTACTTCATCATCTGCATGTACATTATATTTACCTGCATACCAAGTACCTTGCTCATCAAACGTAACATCCTTGGATACAAGGAATTGCTTTGTGGATGGACTCCACAACCTGTATCCCATTTGCTTATCATCATAACCAATGAATACATACTTTTCTGCCTTAGGTTCCAACTTATGCCTCAATTGAGATGGCACATATGCATATGCCAAGCACCCAAATATTCTGCAATGATCCAAGGTAGGTTTCTTACCCCACCAAGCTTCATATGGTGTCATACCCTGCAAAGCTTTACAAGGCAATCTATTAACCAAATAAGTAGCTGTGTTTACAGCCTCTGCCCACAAATAATTTGGGTAATTCTTCTCTTTCATCATGGACCTTGCAAATTCAACAAGTGTCCTGTTTCTTCTTTCTGCTACCCCATTTTGTTGAGGAGAGTACCTGCAAGTGACTTCTCTCTTTATACCTGCATTCCACAAATAATCATTGAACTCATTTGAAAAATACTCTCCCCCTCCATCTGACCTTAGTCTCTTCAATTTTTGACCTGTAATCCTTTCTGCATATGCATGATAGTGTTTAAATGTATTAAACACTTCTGACTTTTCTTTAATCACATAAATTGTGATCCACCTGGTAGCATCATCAACATATATGACATAATATCTTGAACCATTTATACTAAAGTCCTTTGAAGGACCCCACACATCTGTATGCACCAATTCAAGTCTTTCTGAATACATAAACCCATGCTTGGAATAGGATTGCTTATGAGCCTTACCTAATTGACATGCCTCACATCTGTATGTCATGTGTTGACCTGCAATGTTAGGCAACCCAAGCACTGAATCATTGTTAATCATCTCTTTGATACCTCTTTCATTAAAGTGTCCAAGTCTTTTGTGCCAAAGATCCAATTCTGACACCTTCTGCTCTCCATATGTGAACATAGCATGTCCAACATTTCCTTGTACCTTCAATGTGAAGAGCCTTCCTTCTTTCTTTCCTGCAATAACTTGTTTATACCCTTGACTAGGGTCTTCCACATAAACTCCATCATTGGTAAACCTTACCTCATAACCTTTTTCCACAATTTGACCTACACTGATCAAATTCTTTGGAATTGTGGGAACATAAAGTACCTTACTCAGAAGAGTGCTCCCATCCTTAGCTTTGACTGAACCAATTGACTTTACCTTATGCTTTGTATTATCACCTGTCTGAACTGTATGATTAATAGCATTATGATCTAGGTCAGTCATCAAAGCAATATTTCCACTTAAATGATTACTACATCCTGAATCAATATAAAACACTCTCATGTCCTCATGTGAGGTTTCACAAGTATTCATAATGAGAGTCGAGTCCTCCTTCTGATCTGATGCATAGTTGTAGGAGGTGTTATTATAGGATTGATTTTGAAAGCTTCTTCCTCCACCTCTTCCAAAAGAATTCCTACCACCTCTACCTCTGAAGTTTCCTCTCTGAAATCTACCACCTCTTGCTCTTTGATTAAAGTTCTGATAATTACCATTGTTTTGATTATTATGCCAACAATCATGAGATAGGTGATTGGTCTTACCACATATCCAACAAGCTCTTGCATTATCTTTGTTGTTTCTGCCTCTTCCTCTGCTTCTGCCATTTCCTCTTCCTCTTATGAAATTTGCTTGGTTTGATGTACCTTCTTCTTCACCTGATTGTTGCTTTCCTTTGTTAGCTTTCTTCTTGTCTTTAGAGTACATTGCATGACCTGCACTCTTATCAACATCTCCTTTGACATCATTCTCAAAAGTTAGCATATGACCTAACAATTGATTCAAGTCAGGAGTAAAGTGATCTAATGAAAGTTCTGTAGATAAAATGAAAGGCTTCCATTTCTCATCTCCTCTTAGCCCTGTGAGTATTTGTCTTACCAATTTGTCTTCTTCAATATCTTCATCCACTGCACCTAAAGAATCTGCAATGTCCTTCATCTTTGTCACATAATCAGAAATTGATTGTGAGGCCTTCTTCTTGAAAGTAGTAAATTCTGCCCATAGTGAAGCCTTCCTTGATTTGGTTGTATTTTGGAAATGCTCCTCCAAAGCATTCCAAATGTCACATGCACTTTCAAGTCCTCTAATGTGAGGAAGCAAATAGTCATTGACTGCCATGTAGATTATGCTCCTTGCTTGAGCATCTTTCTTCATCCAATTCTTCAAGTCTGCAAGCTCTTCCCTAGTTGGAACACTAGGATCTCTGAATTCTGGCTTTTCTTCATCTCCTGTGATGTATCCTATCAAATCTTTGCTCATAAGATGAGCTTCCATCCTCATAGACCAAGCTGGATAGTTCTCTCTATCCAGCTTCTCAATTTGGAGACTATCTCCCATCCTTGCTTCACCTATAGTCTCAAACCTTTAACCTTTACAGATAATGAATGTACCTTTACTTCGAATGTTGCTCCTTCTGATCCTTTTGATACTCTTTGTATGTCTTCCTTCAAGTTTTCTTCAACCTTTACCCTTCTGCACCTTCAAAATGTAAATATTTGTACTTCTGCAATAGTCGGAGTCTTCTTCACTTCAATTTTGACACAACCTGCTCTGATACCACTGATGGAGAGTGTTAATCTCCAAAAGAACAAGTTAACCTTGAATTTAGATCACCTCTATATCAAGATTAACTTTAGACTCCACCAAACTTAGAGATCATTCACCAATTTATCAGAAAATTGATTATTCTAAAAAATTCAGCTTCTTCAGAAAAGTCTGCTGCAGATTAATCACTCATTGACTAATCAATCCTGTAAAGTTTTTGATAAAACTTTGCACAACACTTCGCCTTAAGGTTGCGCAACTTTACCAAGTTAAATCTCTCAAAAAGATTGAGTATATACTGAGAAATGTGTGAAACACTTTACCTATATCTGAAAGAGCTTCTCTGCAATGGCGACTTTGACACCTGCAATTTCTTAGCACTGGTTCTCCCAACTCTGAACCCGTTTGATCAAGATCTTTTAGCCATAGATGGCTTACCTTCCAACTTAGATTTTAAGCCCTGACTTGTGTAAAACTTTAAACTGTGGACTGAGCAATGATCATTTCATTGAAGATGAAATGTGCGCCAGATTTTACGACTCTTAGAACATTCTTACATATGAATGTTCCTAATCAAAGTTCTCTCAGCCTGATTACAATTAACCTCTCAAATTCTAGCCATAGATAGATTAGCTATGGACTTAGACACGTGCAGAAGGATTTCTCAAAAGATTAAACACAGAAGGAGCAGACTGCTAAACATCGGGCGCAAGTTTCTCGATTTCTTTAGAAAAATTTACATACAAGTGAGGATGGATGATTCACTCACTTCCAATGTGTCTAATGACACTAATTTCTCTCTCCCTATTCTCTAATCTTCTTCTGCTCACATTGCCCGACATTTTCCAACATATTTATATATGAATATATACAAATGTATGACTAAACAAAGATATAAGTCAGCTAATGTACATATGTGTACATATCTTTGGATTTTTTGAACATGTCCTTCCTTCAACCATCTGACTTTGTTTTCTTCTTGACTCCTTGACTTCATTCCTCTATAATTCTTCAATTGATGATTGTCATGCACCAACACAAGCATGGTCTCTAATGCTGAAGACATACTTACAAGGAAGGAGCCTCTATGGATACATCTCAGGAGATGAGGAGATGCCCATATTCAGAAGCAAAGGACAACCCACAAGGGAAGAACATGAAAGACTCAACACATGGTGTGCCAAGGATGCAGTAGCAAGGTCTTACTTACTCAACTCAATCTCTGATTTTCTTCTTCCACATATTAGGAACTAAGACATCCCAAGAGACTTGGGAAACTTTTTATTCTTACTTCTCTTCCAACACAAGGGCCAGAAAAAATCAGTTGTGGATTGAATTCACAACTCAAAGAAAGCAACCTAAGCAAGGTATCTCAGAATATGTGACCAAAGTTAAAGATGTAGCAGATCAGTTGGCAAGCATAGGATATGAAATTGAAGAGGAGGAGATTGTAAGGCAAGTTATCAATGCAGATGACAAATGGGAAAGCTTCACAACTACCATGGACTTGTACATGGACATGCAGATTCCGCACCTTACCACACTCATGGGGCAACTATTCACCCATGAAGCCAAGCTCAACAAGAATGGAGACTCATCAAGAGGTAATAGCTCTTCTGCCCTATACACTGATAAGAATAATTCTAGAGAGAAAGGCAAGAACAAGAAGATAGAAGATGAAGGAACTACCTCCCAAGCCAACTATGCAGGGAGAGGTAGATCATCAAGAGGAAGGGGCAGAATAGGTAAGCCAGGTAGGGGGAGACCTTATAACTCCTCACCATGCAATATCTGTGGATTATCAAATCATACTACAGATGAGTGTTTCAGGAACTTTAAAAGTCAGAGAGGTAGATGATATCAAAGAGGTGGATACACATAATCAAGAGGAAGATTCAATCACCACCAAGGATACAACAACAACAAATACAATAACGACTACAATAGCAACTACCAAGGAGGATACAAATCCAGGAAGGACTACAACAACTACACAGAGGAGCAAGAAGATTCTCTTCTAATCATGAACATGACTTCAAAACTAGGTATAAATGATGACCATCTCTTCTACATTGGCTCTAGATGCTCAAATCATGTGGCAGGCAATGTAGCTCTTCACTCTAACCTTGAGGAACCAAAGGATAAGCATCAGGTACAAATAGGTGATGACACCAAGCACTCAGTTATTAAATTTGGAAATGTTAAGACCTCTGATGGAAACAAAAACTTGTTGAGTAGGGTTCTATATGTACCAACTATTACCAAGAATTTGATGAGTGTTGGACAGATTGTGGAAAAGGGTCTATAGGTTAGATTCGACCAATATGGAGCATTTGTGCAGGATCCCATGCATGGGATCAAGAGAATAGCCAAACGCGAAAAGACAGGTAGACTTTTCACTTTTCAACTTGAGGATACAAGGAACATTGCACTTTACAGCTATAAAAATCAAACATTATCTGAGTTTGAAATTTGGCACAAAAGATTAGGGCATGTAGGTGAAAGAACCTTGAAACAAATATGCTTATGAAGCACAAAGATGAAGTATTCAGTTACTTTAAAAAGTATCTTGCACTTGTGGAGAATCAAACACGGAGAAATCTAAAAAGGCTAAGGTCAGATGGAGGAGGTGAGTACTTCACAAATGATTTTGATGCATTCTTGTAGGACATAGGAATTAAGAGAGAAATTACCACAAGGTATACTCCTGAGCAGAATCGGGTAGCAAAAAGAAGAAATAGATTGATTGTTGAAAGAGCTAGGTCAATGTTAGATGAGAAAACATTACCTAACTATTTGTGGCCAGAAAGTGTATCTACTGCCACTTATTTGGTAAACAGGTTGCCATCCAAATCTCTTGATGGGATGACCCCATATGAAGCATGGCATGGTAGAAGACCTTCACTTGATCATTGCAGGATCTTTGGATGTGTAGCATATGTGCATATTCCTTCTCAGATAAGAGGTAAGCTAGACCCTAACGCAAAGAAGTGCATCTTCATTGGGTATGATCTAAATAAAAAAGGCTACAGGTTCTACAATCCTTCAAACAAGGGATTCAAGGCCAGTAGAGATGTTGTCTTTGATGAAAATGACTCTTGGTTTGATAGTGAATGCAGGAAGGTAAAATTACCTTATGAATTGGAAGAGGAATTTCCAAGCCTTACTAAGGAGGAGCCTATTCAGAATGAAGACACCAATTCAGATGATGAGGACATCATCAACCTTGAAGAGTTCAAAGCATGGAAGTCCAAAGGTAAACTCAAGATGAAGAAATTGGAAGATATACTTGAAACTTCCAACCAAGAAATTAGAAGATCACAAAGGGAGAGCAAGAAGCTCATTAGATATGGGTATGACACCTCTCTTGTTACTAAGCACTCTATTTATCTTGCAAAAGATTTAACAATTGAAGAACAAGCATCATATGAAGAAGCTAAGACCAAGGCAGAATGGAAGGAAGCTATGGATGAGGAGATTGAAGCACTGAAGGAGAGTGACACTTGGGAACTAGTACCAAAGAAGGAGTCTATGAAGGTAATTGGTTCTAGATGGATCTATAAGATGAAAAGAAATTCTGATCGGTTAATAAGCAGGTACAAAGCTAGACTTGTGGCCAAAGGTTTTGCACAAACCCAAGGCATTGACTATGAGGAAACCTTCTCACCTGTGGCCAAAATGCCAACCATCAGGGTATTGGTAAGTGTGGCTGCATCAAAGAATTGGAACATGTATCACTTGGATGTAAAAAATGCATTTCTGAATGGTTGGATTTCAGAGGAGGTGTACATGTCACAACCTCTTGGCTATGAGGATCCAAACAAGGTAACATATGTATGCAAATTGAATAAAGCTCTTTATGGATTGAAGCAGGCACCTAGGGCATGGAACCATAGGCTGACCACATATCTTCAGGACCAATGTTTTGTCATGAGTAAAGCAAATACTTCTCTATTCATCAAGAAAAGTAATTAAGAGGTAATATACCTATGTGTATATGTTGATGATATCATACTTAGAGGTAATGATGCTAATGGCATCAAACAGATCAAGAATCAGATGATGAAGGAGTTCAAAATTAGTGACCTTGGATCACTAAAATATTTTCTTGGACTTGAGTTAGTCTATACTAACTCTGGCATTTACATTACTCAGAGGAACTATATACAGGATATGTTGAAGAAGTTTCATTTGCAAGATGCCAAAGTTGCAAGTACTCTAATGGAGGTAAACCTAAAATTAAGTGCTCATGAAGGTGATGTACATGATGACATTACACCTTATCAAAGCATAGTGGGAAGCTTGAATTATGCTACCTTGACAAGGATAGACATTGCCTTTGGAGTAAGTGTGCTAAGTCAATTTATGCACAAGCCTAGGGCACCTCACTTGGAGGCTGCCAATTGAATCTTGAAGTACCTTAAGGTTACTCAACATCATGGTCTATATTTCCCTTATACATCAGACTTGGACATTAAATTTATTCAGATGCAGATCGGGCGGGATGCAAAGATGATAGGAGGAGTACCTCAGGGTACCTTTCATTTGTAGGTGATAAGCCAATATCATGGTCTTGAAAGAAGCAACCTACTGTTGCTTTATCTTCTACAGAGGAAGAGTATAGAGGATTAGCCAATGCTACTTAAGAGGCCATATGGATCAGATTGTTGTATACCGAATTAGGCTTGCATACTACATCTCCAATGATCTTTGGAGATAATCCTTGCAACTAATCCTATTCATCATGCTAGGACCACGCATATAGGGGTCCACTATCATTATGTGAGAGAGAAACTATTAAGCAAGGATATTCAGCTGGCATATGTATCAACTAATATGCAATGTGCAAATTTATTGACTAAAGCAATAGATGGTACAAAACTTTGCAGGTTTAAAGCAATGATTGGATTGCAAGATGTTCATGAACATTGAAGATAAAGACCAAGCCAAAATGTTTGGCTTGAGGGGGAGTTGTTGGTGCAAAGTCCAAGCCCTCACATTTGGCTTGAGGTTCATAAAGACGTGAAGTTCCATGGAAACAATTGCTAGTGGAGATTTACCTCTTTACTTTTCTAAAGTCATCATTTTTTTTTACTTGAGAATATTTGTATCACCTACCCAAAAGTCGTGAACTTGTTAGTTAAAAAGGTAACAACTACATTGAGAGAATATCTCCTAGAATGAAGCTTTACTTTTAGATAGAGCCAAAATTTGAATTCAAATTCAAATTTGAACTCAACTCTTATATAAACTCTCCTGAAAAAGTCACGGCTAAGGTGTGATCATTCCCGAGCTCTCCATTGTAATTCTATAAGCGTGTAAGTGCTACATTGTAGCCTACACCATCATTCATCATAAGGCTATGATTGTCAAGCCTATGACATTGTACAACATTGTTCATGAATACATCATACCTATATTGTTCATCTATGATATCTCTGTTATAGTCATTTCTCACTGCTAACTTGTGCTCCTCATATCTCACTCATTTCTTTACCAAATTCAATGAGCTATAGCTTTTTGGAATCGTCTACAAGTTATCTATATGCTGACAACATTTGAAGCAAATCCATTCAGCCAATTGAGAGACATCTACATCGAAGCATTCACTCATCATTCTTTGCAGAGTCCTAAAAATTCGAGGGTAATGATAATTTTGCTAAATTGCTTTCTTTGTGTATATTTTATCATTTCAAGTGATTCCACTTGCAAACATTAGCTTACAAAGCTCAGTAGATATCTCTAAAAGGAATTTTCCCCATTCCTACTCTACTAATTGTACTAAGCATTACAAGCAACAGGTGTATGATCCAAATTAGAAGGTTTTCTTGGATTCTTCTATTTAGAAGTAGTTTGTTTTGATTCAACTTTTTCATACATCATTTCCAAAGTACATATGCACTTTTATGGTGTCATTGGAAAGCTAAGAGGGCCCACACATGAACTCTAAAGCTACAAAGGGCTGGTACTAAGCAAGATTTGGTTGTACCAACTCATCACTTGAAGTGTCCATCCATCTTTCCCAACAATAGATAGATAGATAGATAGATAGATAGATAGATAGATAGATAGATAGATAGATAGATAGATAGATAGATAGATAGATAGATAGATAGATAGATAGATAGATAGATAGATAGATAGATAGATAGATCGATAGATAGATAGATAGATAGATAGATAGATAGATATATAGATAGATAGATAGATAGATAGATAGATAGATAGATAGATAGATAGATAGATAGATAGATAGATAGATAGATAGATAGATAGATAGATAGATAGATAGATAGATAGATAGATAGATAGATAGATAGATAGATAGATAGATAGATAGTTCGATAGATCGATAGATAGATACATAGACAGACAGATAGATAGATAGATAGATAGATAGATAAATAGATATATATATATATATATATATATATATATATATATATATATATATATATATATATATATATATATATATATATATATATATATATATATATATATATATATATATATATATATATATATATATATATATATATATAGATAGATAGATAGATAGATAGATAGATAGATAGATAGATAGATAGATAGATAGATAGAAAGACAGACAGATAGAGAGATAAAAAGATAGATAGACAGACAAATAGACAGATAGACATACATACAGATAGATAGATAGATAGATAGATAGATAGATAGATAGATAGATAGATAGATAGATAGATAGATAGATAGATAGATAGATAGATAGATAGATAGATAGATAGATAGATAGATAGATAGATAGATAGATAGATAGATAGATAGATAGATAGATAGATAGATAGATAGATAGATAGATAGATAGATAGATAGATAGACAAATAGATAGATAGACAAATAGATAGATAGATAGATAGATAGATAGATAGATAGATAGATAGATAGATAGATAGATAGATAGATAGATAGATAGATAGATAGATAGATAGATAGATAGATAGATAGACAGACAAATAGATAGGTACATAGATAGATAGATAGATAGATAGATAGATAGATAGATAGATAGATAGATAGATAGATAGATAGATAGATAGATAGATAAATAGATGTGAGTTCACACTTTGCAAGGTTATCGCTTATTGCCACATAAAAGTTCTTATCTTTTTGGAGTCCTCACTGAAAGCCTGTGCTTTTGGGAAAGGATTAGAAATAGATTGTTCATCTCACATATTGTACATGGAAACTTTATCAAATTCATGTCAATTCTTGGTTTAGTCGCGAAGCGGTGAAAAAAAGACAAAAAAAATCATATCTTCAAACCTGCTATTAATGAGGCCTGAGGGTGTTATGTAGACCACGGAAAATGTTCTGGTATAATTTAAAGAACATTGCTTTTCACATAGGAAATATGAATTTACTATTTCTAATAATGCTCACATTCAAGGTCTATTTGATGATCAATAGAGAGAGATAGAGAGATATAGAGAGAGAATGAGGAAGAGAGAAAGTCGAGAAACAAGATCTAAAAGAAATCTTCACCGGTTTGAATGAATAATACATCATTATGAGGCTTATACACTTGCATTACATTTGTCACTATCAGGAAAAAGATGTTACATCGTGAGGCTCATTTTTTTTATCCTTATCTAATCACAGAAAAATTTCCAAGACATTAAGATTGCATATATATATCAACGACAATGAAAGAAGAAATATGTAATTAGAGTTAGACATATTTGTTAAAAACCCTGATTTAAAACCACCAATGCACCTTTGTGTTTATTTGGGTTTTGAAATAAGTTATCCCTGTCACTCTTACATCTGCAAACTATGGTGGCTTCATCGTGTATACATACACACAAAGATGAGAGAGAGAGAGAGATGAAGTTCCAAAAAAGATGCCTTCACGATGGAGTGAGACCCACATGCCCTTTTTTCTTTGATTTAGAACAATCTTACAATGTTAATTTGTTGCCACATCATCAAATCTCCCCCTCAAGATCAAATTGAGCTTGAATACAAAATGAAATAAATACATATGTCCATACAAGATGAAATCAACAATAAAATGAAATCTAGATACAAACTAAAGATTTATAGCTCCTAAAGATTCTTAGTGGATGAACTTGTTTTTCGAAAGATCTTTGATGAAGATATCCACCACTTGTTCTCCACTGGTGATGTGAATCAGCTCCACTTCTAGCCTTTCATCCATGACATTTCCTGCCCAATCTACATCACATGAATTCACATATACATGGCTAACATTCCTCTCATAAATCAAGCCAAAATTACATGTTCCTTTTGTGAAGAGATGGATAAGTATGTGCTTGAAGATGAAGAGGTGTTGTAAAATCCTTGATCTACACCAGCCAAATGAACTCCAGGAGTATATGGTGGGCCGTTTTAGCTTTCCAATGGATGTATTAGACACCCTATGTAACTTGGAAGATCACTCTCAAAAAGATAGATCAAAACAGATAAGTTGGAGTTAGCTCAGAGGTGAAGAACTTGCTATTTTGGTTCATACACCTGTCCAGTGTTTTGCATAATTCTATTAGCACAGCAGCAATTAGGGAATCTTAATAATACCATGTTGGGCTACATAATACCATGTAGGGAATCTTAATAATACCATGTTGGGAATGCGCGAAAACGTAGCTTACTTCGACCCTTTCTATTTTCTATAGAATCCCTGGAGCTTTCCTAGCCGCTGTGTTGCTTGTTGGTATTTCCCTCTTGAAGGTTGGTCATCTTAGCCTCACTTTCGAGCTAAAGAGATAACTTTCAAGAGTAATCTCATAAAAAATAATGAACCACACACTGAGAAAAATGTTTAACAAGTGATGACATCATCCCGATTTTCACGGGCTGCTATAGTAATGAGACCAGTGAGCAGAAAAATGAACATAACTCCCGATGTAAGAGTCCAATGATTACGAACATTTGTATGCTTATACTAGACAGTATGATGAATCCAACAAGCTTTAAATCGTTGAATTTGGGTAAGTACACACTGCCAAACAGCTCTGACAAGATGAGTAAAAAAGTGGGGTACCTGACAGAGAAGTGAAAATGAATAGACACTATTGACTTCAACTGACCATAACTGCAGATTTAAACACTCAAATGCACTAAACATTGGTGAGCATATAGTATACTTATAGAGCTAACTCTACCAAGTTAAATCACTGAAAATAATGAACCAAGCTCAGAGAAACCATCTCTGCAATTTGATTGAGAAAACTGAGAGATATGGCAGTGAGTAGTACACTTCACAAGAACATGGAAATATGAACTCAAATGATCATGAAAATGAAAGTATATTGATTGTACAATACAATGAACTTGCTGATACATATGTGTGCCTTGTAATCACACCTTGATATGGCATAAAGCTTAGCTCTTGGAGGTCTTCACATAGATCTCTCTAACCACGACATAAACTGCCATCTATTTATAGTTGCGTTTGGCAGGCTAACTTCCCTCAATCACTCTCCAATCAATTAGTGATTGATTTGATTCTCCATCTACCACAAATCACGAATTCGTGGCTCCTCTTTCCCTTTTTGATCAAGTGGACTCAACCACTTAAGATTCTTTCACTTTTACATTAAGTAAAGTCTTCAAAAGTTACAAGAGGTAGTTCACAAGTGAACTTTACATAGTCTTCATTTTAAGGCTTCTTCTATGACTTTGTGGGACTCAAGCCAATACTTAGGCTTATCATAGACTTTCTCCAACAGCTCCCCCTGAAGCCAAGTATGCTTGAGGTCTTAAATCTTCCAAGATTACCTGCAAACCAATCATAGCCTTGAATTTGCAAAGCTTTGTACCATGCAATGCTTTGGTTAGAATATCTGCACATTGTTGATGAGTGGACACATATGATATTTGAATATCTTTGCTTAGAACCTTCTCTCGTACATAGTGATAATGAACTTCAATATGTTTAGTCCTTGCATGAAAAATAGGATTAGCAGCTAAGTGAATAGAACTCATATTGTCACCAAAAATAGTTGGAGTTCCAAACTCCAATCCAAGATCTTTGAATAATGTCTTCATCCACATAGCTTCTTGTGTAGCTATGGCAAGACCTCTATATTCAGCTTCAGTAGAAGAGAGAGCAACTGTGGGTTGCTTCTTGGATGACCTCATTCTTCCTTGGAGCCAGCCCAATCTGCATCAGAAAATAGCTTCAAACCTAAATCAGATACATAAGGATAATAAAGTCCTTCATTTATGGTTCCTTTGAGATACTTGAGAATCCTTTTGGCAGCATCCATATGTGGTTTCCTTGGTGTGTGCATAAATTGACTTAGCACACTCACACTGTAACATATATCTACTCTTGTCAATGTCGCATAGTTGAGACTACCCACTAGACTTTGATATGATGTGATGTCCTCTATGAGTTCACCTTCATGTGAGCTCAATTTGTGATTGACCTCCATTGGAGTACCTACAATCTTACAATCTTGCATCTTGAATTTTGCCAACATGTCCTTAATGTACTTTCTTTGAGTGAGAAAAAAACCATGATCTTTGTAGACAACTTCCAAACCTAGGAAGTAGGTAAGTGAACCCAAATCACTTATCTTGAACTCTTCTCTCATATGATCTTTGATCTTCTTCATACCATCTGAATCATTTCCTGTTAATATAATATCATCTACATATACACATAAGTAGATGACCTCAGAATTACTCTTTTTAATAAAGAGTGAAGGATCTGCCTTGCTTGGTTGAAAGCCTTTGTCACGCAAGAATGAAACAAGCCTGAAATTCCAAGCTCTTGGAGCTTGCTTGAGAACATACAATGCTTTGTTAAGTTTACACACATAATCATGATAAACTTGATTCTCAAAACTAGGTGGTTGTGCCATATATACCTCTTCTGTTATCCAACCATTCGAGAATGCATTCCTTACATTTAGTTGAAGTATCTTCCAATTCTTGGAAGAGGCAATACTAAGCAAAACCCTAATAGTAGGCATCTTTGCCACAGGAGAGAAGGTCTCCTCATAATCAATTCCTTGAGTTTGTGCAAAGCCTTTTGCTACAAGCCTTGCCTTATACCTACTAATGGAACAATCAGAATTCTTCTTGAGTTCATAGGCCCATCTTGAGCCTATTACCTTCATGGATGAAGTCTTGGGCACCAAATCCCAAGTGTTGTTTTCCTCAAGTGCTTCAATCTGTTCCTTCATTGCATGCTTCCATTCTGATTTTGCTTTGGCCTCTTCAAAGGATGATGGCGACTCTTGGCTTATGTCCTGTGCTATGTAGATAGAATGTTTAGTTACTAATGAGGTGTCAAACCCATAACTTTCTGGTTTTCTCTTTTCCCTCATAGATCTTCTTAGGCCATGATGTGATGATTCAGCCTCATGTCCAAGTTCCTGCAATTTTGCTTTACCTTTAAAATTTAATGCTTTGATCTTTTCCATCTGAGATTCTTCATCATCCTCTGAGGTGTCTTGTTCTTCAATCTTCAATTGTTCTCTACCAAGCTTTGGAAAATCTTCTTCAAGCTCATATGGTAAATTGACCTTCCTGCATGAATCTTCATACCGTGAATTGTTTTCATCAAAAACTACATCTCTGCTGACCAAGAATCCTTTGTTGGTAGGGTTGTATAACCTGTAGCCCTTTGGATTGTTTTCATATCCAATAAATACACACCTTTCTGCCTTTGGATCCATCTTGCCTCTAACCTGTGAAGGAACATGAGCAAAAGCAATACATCCAAAAATTTTACAATGATCTAAGCTTGGTCTTCTTCCATTCCAAGCCTCATATGGAGTCATCCCATCAAGGGATCTTGAAGGCAACCTGTTAATCAAGTAAGTGGCTGTAGATACAGCCTCAACCCGTAAGTAACTAGCTAAATGCTTTTCATTTAACATAGACCTTGTAGCTTCAACAATTGTCCTATTCCTCCTTTCTGCCACTCCATTTTGCTCAGGAATGTACCTTGTACTTACCTCTCTTTTGATTCCTCTTTCTTCAAGAAAAGAATCAAACTCATGGGAGAAGTATTCTCCCCCTCCATCTGACCTTAGCCTTTTTAGTGATTTACCTGTTTGATTCTCTACAAGAGCCAAATATCTTTTGAAACATGAAAAAACTTCATCTTTGTGTTTCATAAAGAATAGGATAGTCCATCTAGTGCAATCATCAATAAAGGAGACATAATACCTTGATCCAGATATTGAAGCTTCCTTGCTAGGTCCCCATACATCTGTATGAACCAACTCCAAGAGATCTCCATGGATATAACCTTTCTTCATGAATGGTAACCTGTGAGACTTTCCAAATTGACATGCACTACACTTATAAATCATATTTTGTTTTGACAAATTAGGGACTCCAAGTACACTTTGGTCCCTGCGAATTTGCTTTAATGACCTTTCACCAATATGTGCTAACCTTTTGTGCCATACTTCCAATTCTGTGAGTGTCTGACTACCATAATTAAAGAGAGCAATGTTTCTAGTGTCTTGTAATTCAAATGTGAACAATCTACTTGTCTTTTCACCTTTTGCAATTCTTCTGAATCCTTGACTTGGATCTTCAACAAATGTTCCTGCTTTTGTGAACCTATCTTGCAACCCTTTCTCTACTATCTGCCCAACACTTATCAAATTCTGTGTAATGGTAGGGACATAGAGTACCTTACTGAGTAGGTTGATGTTTCCATCAGGTGCTTTGACATTGCCTATTTTCTCCATAGGATGTCTTGTATCATCTCCAGTTTGTACCTCATGCTTATTCCTTGGATCTTCTAAATCTGATAGGAGTGCCACATTTCCTGCCACATGATTTGAACAACCTGAATCTATGTAGAAAACATGCTCATCAGATTTACCTTGTGGCATAGCCATGTTCATGATCAATAATGAATCCTCTTTGTTTGAGTCTTCTGTGTAGTTATTGTAGTCTCTCCTTCCTTTGTAGCCTCCTTGATAGTTTGAATGATTGTAGTTGTTGTAGCTGCCATGATAATTGTTGAACCTTCCTCTTGAGTAGCCATAACTTCCTCTATTGTATCCTCTGCCTCTTTGATTCCTAGAATTCCTAAAGCAATTTTCAGTTGTGTGATTAGTTAATCCACAAATAGAACATGAGTTGGAGTCTTGGGATCTCCCCCTGCCTTGTCTACCTCCTCTTCCTCTACCTGTGCCGTGTCTTCCTCTACCTACATAGTTAGCTTGATATGTACTTGCTTCATCATCCACTTTCTTTGCCTTTCCTTTGTTATCTTTGGACTTGCTTTTATCAGTGTATAAAGATGAAGATTGATTACCTTTAGAGCTTTCTCCATTTTTGATAAGCTTTGTCTCTTGAGTAAGTAGTTGTCCAATGAGTGTATTGAAATCAGGACATGCATGTCCATGTACAAATCCATAGTTATGGTGAATGCTTCCCACTTGTCATCTGCACAAATCCATAGCTATGGTGAATGCTTCCCACTTGTCATCTGCCTTCAAGCCATTGATGACCTGCCTTACAATTTGCTCTTCATCTATTACCTCTCCAATGCTTCCCAACTGATATGCTATGTCCTTGAGCTTTGTGAAAAAATCAGTCACATTTTGTTTGGGAGCCTTCTTGAGAGTTGTGAAATCCAGCCATAGTTGATGCTTCCTAGCTTTGGTACTTGAAGAGAAGAAGGCTTCGAGTGCATCCCACACTTCCTGAGATGTCTTACAACTTCTAATGTGAGGCAACAAAAAATCTGAGATAGAGTTGAGGAGATAAGACCTTGCAAGTGCATCCTTGGAGCACCATGTGCTCAATCTCTCTTGCTCTTCTTGTGTTGGTTGACTTTTGTTCCTGAAACTTGGCATAACTTCATCTCCAACCACATAACCATATAAACTTCTACCTTGGAGATAAGCTTCCATTCTTAATGACCAAGTTAAGTAGTTACCTATTTCCAATTTGTCAATTGATGAAGGAAATCCATCTGCCATGTTTGTCCAACCTTGCTCTGATACCACTGTGAAGAGATGGATAAGTATGTGCTTGAAGATGAAGAGGTATTGCAAAATCCTTGATCTAAACCAGCCAAATGAACTCCAGGAGTATATGGTGGGCCCTTTTAGCTTGCCAATGGATGTATTAGACATTCTATGTACCTTGGAAGATCACTCTCAAAAAGATAGATCAAAACAAATAAGTTGGAGTTAACTCAGAGGTGAAGAATTTGCTATTTTGGTTCATACACATGTCGAGTGTTTTTCATAATTCTCTCAGCACAACAACAATTAGCTTAATTCCTCTTGTGGAAGTCTAGCTAACATAAAGAGCTAACTTTCAAGAGTAATCTGATCAAACATAATGAACCACACACTGAGAAAGATGTTTAACAAGTGATGACATCATCCCGCTTTTCACGCGCTGCTACAGTAATGAGACTAGTGAGCAGAAAAATGAACATAGCTCCAGATGTAAGCATCCAATGATTATGAAATTTGTATGCTTATACTAGAAAATATGTTGAATCCAACAAGATTTAAATCATTGAATTTGGGTAAGTACACACGGAGAAACAACTCTGACAAGATGAGTAAAAAAGTCGGGTACCTGACAGAGAAGTGAAAATGAATAGACACTATTGACTTCAATTGAACATAACTGAAGATTTAAACACCCAAATGAAATGAAAATTGGTGAGCATATAATATACTTATAGAGCTAACTTTACCAAGTTAAATCACTGAAAATGATGCACCAAGCTCAGAGAAATCATCTCTGCAATGTGACTGAGAAAACTGAGAGATATAGCAATGAGTAGTACACTTCACAAGAACATGGAAATATGAACTCAAATGATCATGAAAATGAAAGTATATTGATTGTACAATAAAATTAACTTACTGATACATATGTGTGCCTTGTAATCACACCTTGATATGGCATAAAGCTCAGCTCTTGGAGGTCTTCACATAGGTCTCTATAACCACGACTAAAACTGCCATCTATTTATAGTTGAGTTTGGGAGGCTAACTTCCCTCAATCACTCTTCAATCAATTAGTGATTGATTTGATTCTCTATCTACCACAAATCACGAATTGGTGGCTCCTCTTTCTCTTTTTGATCAAGTGGACTCAACCACTCAAGATTCTTTCACTTTTACATTAAGTAAAGTCTTCAAAAGTTACAAGAGGTAGTTCACAAGTGAACTTTACATAGTCTTCACTTTAAGGCTTCTTCTATGACTTTGTGGGACTCAAGCCAATACTTAGGCTTGTCATAGAATTGCTCCAACACCTTTCACATATGACAATATGTGTCTCACTACATCCAAGTGGACTCTACATTCTTTATGCATAAATTGAATCACCAAACCAACTACAAAACTCGAATCCAGTCTCGTCTTTTTTACATAAATCAAACTTCCAAGCATCCTCCTATAGACATTGACATATGCAAGTACTTTGGGTCATCTATAAGCTTAGCATTATCATCGACTTTATTATTTTTCAACATCCTATGTGTAAATATCTCATCATGAATATCTGAATTAGACATGTACTCTCTCATCTTCTCTTTCCCTTTCTCCTTTCTTCTTGCATAGTCTTTTGCATTTTCACTCCATGACGTTTGAGGCCTAGGAAACACATATGAGCCATAATCATGGCTTTCTTCATGCTCAAAATGTCCATGGCTTGTTTCTGGCTCATCATGAACATTATGCATAGAATAATCCATATCATTCTATATCACATCCATGTCTTTTAGTGCATAGCATGAGGCATTGTCACGAAATATAACTTCTCTACTCACTATACATTCTTTTGGCACAAGATTATAGCATCTATATCCTTTCTTCTCTTCTAAATATCGAACAAACATACACTTTTATAATTTAAGCTCAAATTTGTGTCTCAATTGACTAGGCACATGTGCATAACAAATACTTCCGAAAATGCATGGATAGCTTCCATTTAGCTTATGCTTCCATAGCCTCTCATAAGGAGTCAAATCATAACCCATTCTTTTTGGAGCTCTATTGATGACATGTATGGCCATATGACAGGCTTTTGCCCAATATATATCTAGTATGCTCTTTTCATTTAACATGGTTCCAACAACTTCTTCAATCGCACCATCCTTGCATTTCACAATAGAATTTGGATGTGGTAATATATTCTCCCCTTGAATCTGATTGTAGGCATTTCATGTACGTGCCCAATTGCTTCTCCACCATGTTCATTAATTTGAAAAATTAGCATTTCAAAACTTCATTCTTATGCTTTAAAAAATATATCCAAGTGTATCGGCTATAATCATCAATGAATATCAAAAAGTACAAGAAGCTAGCAACTGATGTTTTTCTAGCAAGTCCAACCACATCACTATGAATCAGCTCCAAAGGTTTCTTTCTATGCATTTCTCTTCTAAGAAACTTCATGCATTCATTTCTTTCCAAGTGCACATGCTTCACAAATCCCTTCAAAATTTAAATAACCAAATCTTGGTAGACCATGTACTAACAATTGCTTTTCCATAGACTTTAGTTTCCTCATGTTGATATGACCAATTATGTCACAGTCCAACTATTCCGAGTTTCCATTGTTCTTGGCATATATATTCTGATAAAGAGGTGTGCCCATGTCAAACGTCAACAATCCACCCATTTTCTTTCCATGACCAAGCAATTTCCCTCTTTTGCGATACTTGAAGTCATGTATGAAACAACCATGCTTATCAAAGATGACTTCCATATCTTGATCCACAAGCTAACCAACCAAAATTTAGTTCTTTGTAATGCTAGGAATATGTAAAATATCAATCAATGTGTTTCATATACCATTATTTTCTACTAGTGGTACATTTCGAACATCGTTAAACGATTGTAAAGTATCATTACCAATTGCCATATACTCTTTAGACTTCAAAGGCTCTTTAGACTCAAACCGTCTCCTATGCTTGTCATAAGATTTATGAGACTATAGTTTATGTACCAATTCATATCATCTTTAGGCTTAGACATGCTATTTAACACATGCTCTATTGCAAACATATTATCTTTGTCGTATTCTCTATATGAACTTTCAACACAAAAGTTTCCATGTGATGCATAACTGCCTCTTCTTCTTCCTCTTTGGCTATTCTGCTTAGTATAGCAATATTTCTCAAACTAGCTATATTTTCCACAATGATAATAGTTCCCATGTGCTTGTGATCTTCCTCTTCCTCTTGAGTTTGATGTTCCTCTACCTCTTGGCATATCCATTGCACTTATATCTTTAGAGGTTATATGAACACCACTAGAACTTCTTCCTCTATGTTGAAAGAATGCATGATCTCTTGAGTTCCCACTTCCTAGTGCATTCAAACCGAGCTTCACTTCTTCTATCATACAAAGTGTATTAGCTCATCAAATTCAGGCAAAGTGCCTCTTACTGAGATAGAAGTGTCTAAGCTCTTATATTGCGGTCGTAGACCATTTACTATAACTAATACCATATTGTCATCTTCCACCTTGCAATTTATGGAAGCTAAATCATTCCCAATCTTTCTAATTGCAGCCACCTAATTGGTTATGGATCTATTGCCACACCATACACTATGCAAATTTTTCTTTAAGTGAATTTTTACAATGTCCATCGATGTACCATATATTTTATGAATTATGTCCCAAGCGTCTTTCAGTGTGCTAGCCTTCATTATACATTGGATGAGGCTCTCTAAAATACATATCAAAATCCAATGGAGAACCTTTCTATAATTCTTTATCCATGTTTTATATTCCTTTTACTGATCTACATCGGGGTTGTCTCACAATTTAGGACACTCATGCTTTCCATTTACTAGTCCCCATAGTCCTTTTTCCATCAAGACATTTTCCATCATATATGACCATATGTGATAATTATCTTTGTTAAGCTTATCGCCCACTATTTGTGCAATGTTATTATCTGTTCTTATTATTTAAGCAACTCTCTATGCAATGTAAGTTTTATGGCGAGACCTAGAAAAATGTTAGTAGCATTTTGGATGTATTTCATGATATATGCACCAATACATTGAATGTTTTCAAGTGATCTCAATGTTTTTAGTGATCTCAGTCCATATGTCCGTATGCACTAGGATTCTCATTCATGATCTCTCTGAAAACATTTCAAGAGATTCTCATTTCTCTAGTGTGTATATGAGCCAAATCAACTGTAATAAATCCACTCTCAAACCCAAAGTCTAGGTGAAAGCATAAGAAAGCAGCACGTAACGTAAGAGAATTCCCTCTAATGGGAGGCCAAAATTTGATACATCCATCCCATGATCAATACACAAGGCCTTATGACAGTCTTCACTTTGATCTTCCACCTATATCACCAAGGTATCTCCAAGAGATAAGAATATCCTAGTTAAATACCTCACCACATCCCTCAATTTTTGTTTAATTCAAGGGTTTTAGTAGGGTAAATGTGACGTCACAATGCACGTGAGTTGTCTAAATTAAGGACCCACCAAATGCATACATTCATCTCACAATGTATGAATAATGTCCATTTAAGAACCCGCAAGTGCATACATATCATTGCTTGCCACATGCAATTGAAAGGAAAAAAACCAAAAACAAATGTATACCTCATTGTAAAAAAAAATCTTCTTATACTCATTAATGCACTAGATTCATGTTGCTTAATTGTCTTGCTTTATCTCTGGTTTACTTCTTTGCAATAATATTCTATCGTTGCTTCCTATGAGAATTAGCTTATTATGCCCTATCATCTCTAAATTTATAGTATTGGTGCTAGTGATCCGAGAACTCTTATTGTTGTCTACACATACACATTATCTAGGTTGTAGCTATGGTAGACCTACGGCTTTTGGTTGTGTTCCCTCTAATCTACAAGGTATCAATTCATCTCGTTCCTACTCATATGTGCAAGCACTTGAAAGCTCTGATTGTTGCATAAATTATTTCTCATTAGTCATCTTTGTTCTTTGGATCTTGCTCATTCTAATTTCAAGCTCATTAAGTCTCCGTTGTCTTCACTCACTAGCATTCCACTCAATACAGTACATCCACTACTACAACACTTTTAGAGAGTTTGTTATCCTTTTTAGTAGATTATTTTTGCACATCCAATTAGAGACAAGCACTAGCTTGAAAATCCTAATCTATAGTGTCAGAAAAGAAAAAGGAAATCAAGTATTGGAGCTCTAATACCACTTCTTATAGTTGCAAGCTATAGTGGCTTCATCGTGTATAGGTGCACACATAGAGGAGAGAGAGAGAGAGAGAGAGAGAGAGAGAGAGAGAGAGCTGAAGTTCCAGATAAGATGCCTTCATAGTGGAGTGAACCCTAGCATGGGTTTTGAAAATTGGAAGCTCCTGTGAACTCGTTGAAGGTTCACATCAACATTTATTCATAGTTCTACATCCTACTATAGATGCATAGTACACACACACATATAGGACAAGACATGTCCTCCAAGATAAGCACTACACCCTTGAGTGATATAAGGGCATTATGTTTTTTCTTACTTTTCATTATATAATTTGATACACGATCCCACACTATCAAATCTCCCTCTCAAGATGACAAGAGCTTGAATACAACATGAAATAAATACATATTTCCATAAAAAAATTGAAATCAAGACTAGAAACTAATTCTTTTTAATCCTTTGGATGAACTTTCATGAAGATGTGTGTTACTTATTTTCTAATGTTGATGTAAATGAGCTCCAGTTCTTGATTTATTTTCTCATGAAAGAAATGATAATGAATTTTAATGCATTCTCATCATAAATAATAGACCAAATTATTTGATACTATTATGCTACTCACATTATTTTAGTAGATGATCACATTTCTTTATGTAGACTCCCATGTCAAAAAGCAGGTACTTAATCTAAGTTACTTTGCAAACAGCTTGACCATTGGCTCTATATTTAGCTTTCGTACTTGGTAATGCTTATGGAACGCAAAATTCAAATATTCAAAATTAGTTGGCGAGGAATGGACATGGATAAGGCTTTTATGCAAAATTCTAGAACCTTCGCCTCATGCTGATGTAAGTAATTATAAGATGAGACTAGGTGTAAATTAGTAAAAAACCTTAGAGCGAGGATGTCCTCTAATGCAACGAAGATGCTGAGAGGTCATAGTTTTATTTCTAATCTATATATATTGAATCACTGATTTGAGAACTCTAGAAGCTCATGGTCCTCCATTATATACAGTTAAACTCTATAAGTGAACTAAAAAAACCGAAGATTTTTCTGTAGATTGTAAATCATATCGAGAATTGGATTGGAAACGCAAGTCTGGATGAAGTAAGAAGAGTAGATGGATTATTCGAGCCAATGAAAAATTTTGATTTACTACTTAAAGTCTTTGTCGCGATATGGGAACAATGTAATGCAAGCTTGTAAGTTGTATGATGATGTATTATTAATTGAAATCTTGTTCTCTCTATATCTCTCTATCAATTTATATGTGTGTATCTGTCTTTGCATGTAGTATTTGAAATTTCGGAAAATGTTATGCACAGTATTACAGGGTATTACAAGTAGCCCAATTCATTAGATGTGAGCTTTGACTCATACTATAAACTAATCCGTTGCCTAGGTAATGTTTTGGAACTTCATAAGTTGGCGGTCTCGACATATTAACTTGTTTTACTGCTGCCCCAATTAATCAGCAACATAACCTCACTTAATTTGGGCTTGCAGTGGCTATAAATGAGGGCCAATGATCAGGCTTTGTACGACGAAAACTGCGATGTGGAAGTGGGGACCTTGACAAGCGTGCAGGCGCGAGATGACATACAAGTACGCATGTAACGCATTGAGACCACCCTGCAATACTTCAACCTTCTTCATGAAGCAAACATCGACCTCGAAGACTCGACATATGCGCCGAAAGGAACATATCATCATCCTTATCGAGAGTGGTTTTAGTATGCACATTCACTGATTTTCTTACTGTATTTTTAACACAGGCTGAGCTTAAAAGTATATCAAGTAACCGTCTCCACGGTTTTCGTATTTCTTTGTCACATATAAGGCTCCACTATGAACACCATAGTAAGAATATGGTCATTTCTGTCGATGACGTTCCTAGGTATTACGACACTGGAAGACAAAAATGGTGTAGACATAGAGTACACCATTTCGGAAGTTCGCACTAGATACCAAATAGGAAATCAAGGAGAAGGTAAGATAGTAGATGAAAAGCAGGGGTTTAACATCAGGGAAGGCTTTCTTTCATTTCGCATTTACATTCTCATAGAACACAAGAAAAAAAATGTAATGAAGCATTTCTCACTACACTTTGTGACATCTTTGTAAGTGCACCGTTAAGCTACTAAAGCTTCGATAATAGTATACAAAGATGTACACATCACTCATAGTATCCTGCAAGTAGTCCTAAATGTCCTGGATGTCACGTAATTCATGAGACAAATGAGTTTTCAATTTTTAGTTGGCGAGGAATGGACATGGATAAGCTTTTTATGCGAAATTCTAGAACCTCCGCCTCATGCTGATGTAAGTAATTATATGATGAGTTTGGATGTAAATTATTAGAAAACCTTAGAGCGACGATGTACTCTTTTGCAACCAAGATGCTGAGAGTATATATTTTTATTTCTAATCAATATATGTTGAATCACTGATTAGAGAACTCTAGAAGCTCATGGTCCTCCATTATTACTCTTTTAAGTGAACTGAACGAATGAAGACTTTTCTGTAGATTGTAAATCATATCGAGAATCCGACTGGAAACGCAACTCTGGATGAAGCAAGAAAAGTGCATGGATGATTAGAGCCATTCAAAATTTTGATTTACTACGTAAGGTCTTTGTCGCGATAGGGGGACAATGTAATCTATGCTTGTATGTTGTATGATGATGTGTTATTCATTGGATTCTTGTTCTCTCTATCTCTCTCTATTAAGTTATATGTATCTATCTATCTTTGCATGTGATATTTGAAGTTTCTAAAAAGTTGATGCATAGTATTACAGGGTAGTCCAAGTACCCCAATTGTGAGCTTTGACTCGTACTGTAAAGTAATCCCTTGCCTACCGAATGTTTTGGAAATTCATAAACTGCAGGTTTCGACATATGAAATTGCTTTACTGCAGTTTATGGGCTTGTGCATGGCTATCAATGAGGACTCCGCAAAGTTTCACGTGGCAGGTGTAAAGTTGACTCGAAATTGCATGTACGTCAACTTGATTGAAGTATTTCAAGGACCACACAAGTCCTCTGTACTAAGCGCAACGACCAGGCTTTGTACGACGAAAACTGCAATGTGGAAGTGGGGATCTTGACAAGCGTGCAGGCATACAACTACGCATATAACGCATTGAGACCACCCTGGAATACTTCAACCTTCTTCATGAAGCAAACATCAACTTCAAAGTCTCGACGTATGCGCCAAAAGGAACATATCATCATCCTTATTGATAGTGGTTTTAATATGCACATTCACTCATTTTCCTACTTAGTTTCCTACTTTATTTTCAACACAGGCTGAGCTTAATAGTCTATCAAGTAAGTTTCCCCACGGTTTTCCTCCTTCTTTGTCACATATAAGGCTCCATTATGAACGCCTTATTAAGAACGTGGTCATTTTCTGTCGATGAAGTTGCCAACTATACGACATTGGAAGACAAAATGTTGCGTACTGCTAAGGAGAAACTTTTATGAGTATCCATTTTTTTACCACTTTACATATTACTCATTATTTTTGTAAAAGGGTCATTCAAAGTTGACCACTCCTTTTACTTCTTTAAAATAGCATCCATTATTTTTTGTGAAAAAGTTGTTGAACAACGTTTTAGTTATTATCCTTTCCTTTAGTGCTTTAATTATCTTTCACTATTTTTGTGAAAGAAAATAATTGGTATATATTCATTTCCAAAACTCTATATAAAGAGCTTAGGAATTCATTTTTGTAGAGTGTAGTTGATACTCACTCATTGTGATTATACATACATTTTTGTACAGAGAATGTCTCTTCTTCTTATCTAGTCTTGTTCATCTCCTCTGTTCTATCATCTCCACAGTTTGTGCTATTTTGTGCTTCCCTTCATGCTTCGATTTTGTGCTATTTCTTTGAACTTCCTATATTCTACATTGGTATCACAGTTACTTGATACATCGAGTTGTTATACATGAGGTATATGCATAAGATGCAACACCAATAAGGTGATACTTTGCAAGTACCTTCGTTTAGAATTACCTTCTTCTAGGATGGCCAACAGAAATAATCAGATAGAAAAAATGAGCAAAACCAATTATTAAGCCTGGCCTTTTCACATGTTTGCATATCTTATGGGTAGGAATTTGCACGGCCTTATTAGTGGCGAAAAACCTCAACCAGATTTTCCTGATCAAAACCTGACACCACAACAAATCTGAGAATATTAGAGGTGGAATGAGCGTGACAAGAAGGTAATCTTTGTATGCTCAAAAAATATTGAGTCGAGTATGATAGGGAACATAGAGGACTTGAGAACAAGAAAGGAGATTTGGGAAGCATTAGAGCGACTGTTCTCAACAACCACAATGGCATGATGAATTCAACTAAAAAATGAATTAAAGAATTTATGAAAGGATGTATGATAGTCGCTAAATGCCTATGTTTTAAATATTAAGCAGATTGTGGATGCACTTTCTTAAGTTGAAGATGAAGCTAGTGTAGGTCATGCACTTTATGCAGGAAATTAGGATGTTCATAGAGGTGGTCGAAGAGGAACTTTTAGAGGTCACGGAGGTCGAAATGAGACAAACAACAGTTATGATGCGCCGAAAGGAACATATCATCATCCTTATCGATAGTGGTTTTAGTATGCACATTCACTGATTTTCATACTTATTTTCTTGCTTTATTTTCAACACAGGCTGAGTTTAATAGTCTATCAAGTAACTTTGCCCATGGGTTTCCTACTTCTTTGTCACATATAAGGCTCCATTATGAACACCGTATTAAGAACATTCCCCTTATATGTTTATGAATGGTGGGTTGGTAAGGCAGATAGACCTTTCAAAGAGATGTGCAATATTCTCACAAGAAAACAAATTAGAGACGAGATCTCACTACTGCTTGACAAGAATGGGGTGGAATGTAAGACAGAGGAAGAGAACATTGGCATTATAGAAGCTCACTTCATGAGTCTCTTGAGTGGTGCAGGTCCCCTCTCCCCCCATAGGTGGAATTGCATGGCCACCATCTCTTGGACTTCCTCGCAAAGAATCCCATGCAACTTGAGCACTCTGCTTGATGCCACCATTTCCGAACAAGAGATGCTTGAAGTTATTGACTCGCTTCCGAACGGCAAGAGCCCGGGACCTGATGGGCTCAATAATGAGTTCTTTAAATCATTCAAATATGTGGCGTCTAGCCCCTTGCATCTTGTTTTGCTTGAGGCACTCAAGTTTGGTGCCCTTCCCGCCTTTCTCAACAACGGCATCATCAAACTTATTCATTAAAAAGGAGAGAGGAACAACATTAAGAAATGGAGACCTATCACAATGCTTCAAACCGGATATAAGAGTCTTGAGAAAGTCATTCTCAATAGGATATCCTGCCATTTAGACCAGTGGCTTAACAAAGACCAAAAAGGCTTCATTAAGGGAAGATCAATATTGGAAGCCATCATTGATATCTGGGAAGGTTTGGACTTCACTGAAGAATCTAATTAAGACATTTTCTTCCTCAAGATTGACTTTGACAAAGCCTAGACAAATTGGAATGGGACTATATTTTACAATCGCTAAAAGACCTCAAGTGTAGTTAGAGATTCCTCAGCATGATCTCCACTCTCCTTGGTAATGCTTTGACCAAAGTCAATGTCAACGGGCAACTTTCAAAGGCAATCAAACTGAAACGATCAATCAGGCAAGGCTACCTGTTAGCCCCGTTGCTCTTCGCCATCGCCACAAAAGGACTTAACGGACTTGTGGAGCAATAGATGGAGCTTGGTCGCATAAGAGGCATCACTTTGCCACATAACTCTAGACAAATGACCATGAGGCTATTTGCAAATGACACAAATGCCTTTGTTCACAATGATGAAACCAGCCTGGAAACCTTTTGGTAGTGCCTCGACACCTTTTGCGAGGCCTCTAGGTCTAGGATTAACCATTCCAAGACTACGTTCAGGGCTATCAAAGGGAGTCAACCCAATTTGCTCACTGTGTAGGGATGCCAAAACATTCAATCGGGTCAGGTCGTTCGCATTCTTGGTATCCCCATGGGATTTGGTGTTGCTCTAGAACAAAGGTGGGCTTGGGTCCTCACGAGACTTAATAATAAACTTAAACATTGGAGGGGTTTGCAAATTAATCTTGTTGGTCGGGCCATGGTGATCAACACGTTCCTCATATCCTCAATCATATACTTTCTTTCTTGCTGGAGACCGAAGGATAAAGAATTAGCCAAATTGGAAAGTATTTGTAGGAACTTTCTCTGGACTGGGGAGCATAATGGGAGGGGAGTGCCTAAAATCAAATGGTCCATTTGCACTAGCCAAAAGGAGAGTGGAGGTCTGGGTATTATGGACATTGGCAAGATGGCCAATAAACTTGCGGCAAAGTGGATGATTAAGGCCTGATGCGACAGAGATTCCTCTTGGGCCACATTAATTTTCAGAGACATGAACGCGACTACTCTGGTGGGCTACCTTGGATGGAAAAACCTCGACATCCTCAACCTCTTATTCTCTTTGGTTCCGGTCTCACCCAAAGGATTGATCCTGGTAAGATCCATGTGGATGAGTTGGAACAGATTCAAACCTCACATCAGAATCAATCAAGATTGGAAGTGGGCTACAGGTATAAGATAGAATGAATCTATTTGGTTCCCGATCCAAGGCATGAGAAACATGGAGCCTTGGAATGTCTTAACTACCAAGAGACTCTCGAATAAGGGATTCAAACAATGGAAGCACCTCTAGAAACAAGACACAAATAAATGGGTGGATTCAGAGGACCTTGAACCTAGTGCCGTAGTCATGTACGAGGAATGGAATATTTTATTGAGTAGATGCCATGCTTGGGACTACTCTAAAATCTGACTACTTATGGGATAGGACGCGCCGGACCTACTGGGCCTTAAATGGTATACTGGTAATCGCCTCTCCAAGCTTCCATATGTCGAAGCTCGCAATGACATTCACATTAGTCTCAACAAGAAATGGTGTCTCAACTAGATGCGACTTCGATGGGATATGAAATTTATGTCTATCTGGCACCCTCTCATTAAAAACAAAAAGTCGCTCCTCCTATGGCAAATATTACACCATGGAATATGGAACAATGCAAAAGCTAATAAGATCTATGGTGTTCTGCCTTGGTGCAAGAGATGGCGCCATAGAAAAGAGGATATTGGTCACCTATTCTTTGCTTGCCCTAAATCCCTTCAGCAATGGAGGGTCCTTGGTCATTCTCTAGGGCTCCAATAACAACTCAATTGGAAGCAGGCCCTCATTTGTGAAGCGATCGGTTCCTCTGTGGCGTTGTGCAATGCGATCAGGGGAGAGATCCTTTGGAAGATTTAGCGGGAAAGATGCATGGACAACTTTGGCAATACCCCCAAGCAGTGGTCGATCGAGAAGTCCCTATTCCTTCTCAGCAAAAGAATTGCTAACTGTAAGAAACCCCCCCCCCCCTTTAGACATCACAAAGAGCTACAATATGTCAACAATAAGCTTAAAACCAAGTGGGCTTCGCATGATGAGGATGTGAGCCTTATCAACCTCCTCTATAACTCCATGTAAGCTTTGTTAGGTCTACCTCGAAGGTATGACTTCCTGACGTGTTTGTGCTGCCCCCTCGTTGTGGGACTTGGGGGGTCCCGAGGGCACTAGTCCTATTCACTTGTATTCTTCTTTTATTTAATTAAAGTTAGGGAGAGTAGGCATTGTGGAACTCCCTTCTATTTAAAAAAAAAGTTGCTAACTATATGAAAAAGGAAGACAGAATGTTGTGTATTGTTATTTTTAGGAGAAACTTTTATGAGTATCCATTCTTTTTTGTGAAAAAGTTGTTGAGCAACTTTTTAGTTATTATCCATTCCTTTAGTGCTTTAATTATCTTTCACTATTTTTGTGAAAGAAACTCATTGGTACATATTCATTTCCAAAACTCTATATAAAGAGCTTAGGAATTCATTTTTGTAGAGTGTAGTTGATACTTGCTCATTGTGATTATACATACATTTTTATACATAGAATGTCTCTTCTTCTTATCTAGTCTTGTTCATCTGCTCTGTTCTATCATCTCCATAGTTTATGCTATTTTGTGCTTCCCTTCATGCTTCCATTTTGTGCTACTTCTTTGAACTTCCTATATTCTAGATTGGTATCAGAGCTAGTTGATGCATCGAGTTGCTATACATGAGGTATATGCATAAGATGCAACACCAACAAGGAATTACCTTCTTCTAGGATGGCGAACAAAAATAATCAGATAGAGAAACTGAGCAAAACCAATTATCAAGCCTAGCGTTTTCACATGTCTACATATTTTATGGGTAGGAATTTGCATGGCGTTATTAGTGGGCCAGAACCTCAAATGGATTTTCCTGATCAAAAACCTGACATCACAATAAATCTGGGAATATTAAAGGTGGAATGAGCGTGACAAGAAGGTAATCTTTGTACTGTCACAAAATATTGAGTCGAGTATAATAGGGCACATACAGGACTTGCAAACAAGCAAGGAGATTTGGGAAGCGTTAGAGCAATCCTTCTCAAAAACCACAAAGGCAGGGTGAATTCAATTGAAAAATGAATTAAATAATTTAGGAAACGATGTAGGATAGTCAATAAATGATTATGTTTTAAAAATTAAGCAGATTGTGGATGCAATTTCTTCAATTTTGTGCATAGTTGAAGATGACAGTTTAGTCCCATTTGTTTTAAATGGTTTAAAAGAAGACGAAAAATGAAAAGATCTTACAACTTCTGTATTTTTGAGAGAGGAGTTGCTTAATTTTGATGAGTTGGTTCCACTTATGATAATAGAAAAAATTAATATGAATGGTGGACAGTCTATGCAAAAAGGTAGTGTTGGTCATGCACTTTATGTAGGAAATCAGCGTGGTCATAAAGGTGGTAGAAGAGGAACTTTTAGAGGTCATGAAGGTCAAAATGAGACAAACAACAATTATGATGCACCCAATTCAGATATGAATATGTGTGGTAGGGGGAGACATTCCTACCAGGACAAAGGACGTAATGCTTATCAAGGTAACTCAGGTACACCATGTTATAATTATGATAAAGTTGGTCATATATCTCGTGATTGTTGGCATAATCAAGGGTGAGATGGATATGAAAGGCAAAATCGTACACAGGGTAATTTTGTTCAGAAACAAAATCATGAAAATGTACTAATGATGAATGTGAGTACAGATGCAACTCATAGCAATGATATATGGTATGTTGACAGTGGATGTACTAATCATATGAGCAATAATGGTAATTTGTTTGCTAATTTGCATGCACCTTTGTTTGATGGTAAGGTCGAAACACGTGACAATTAAATGCACAAAATAACCCAAGTTGGAGACATGTGTTTTGAATATCAAAAAGGCAATAAAGTTTAAAAAGATGTCCTTCATGTACCTTCTATAAGTAAAAATCTTATTTCAGTTGGTCAAATGGTGGAGCATGACTATCAAGTACAAGTCAATGAATCTAAGTGTTTTGTTGAAAATCCAAATCAAAATTATAATGTCTTGGCAAAAGGTCAACGACAAGGAAGACTTTTTACGTTGGATGTAACTCCTAATTTTGTTCCTTATTATTCAATTGGTAGTAATAAGGTTTCTGAAAGTGAGTTATGGCATAAGGAAATAGGGCATGTAAACGTACATAAATTGACGGACATGGCTTAAAGAAAGATTTTTGTTTTTTTGCCTCATATTTTAAAACAAAATATGATACATTTGTGTGATGCTCGTCAATTTGGTAAGCAAGCAAGGCATCCTTTTTCTAGTATGAAATTGCAAAGCAAGGATCTATTAGAGTTGGTGCATACTCATGTTTGGGTTCTTACGAAGGAGCCATCACTTGCAGATAGTAAGTATTATGTTACTTTTGTGGATGACTTTAGCTGAATGACTTTTGCGTATTTTCTTAAGCATAAGAGTGATGTGTTTGATTGCTCCATCAAATTCAAAGCAATGGAAAAAAACAACATGAAAGGTAATTAAAAGGTTAAGATTTGACGGTGGTCGTGAATATTTTTCAAGTATGATTGATAATTCTTTTTGGAATGAAGGTATAAAGAGAGAATTCACTTGTGGGTATACTCCTCAGTAAAACAGAGTAGTAGAAAGAAGAAATAGGATTATCAAAGAAATATCAAGAGCAATGCTAAATGAAAAGCATGTGCCATTGACGTTCTCGGTTGAAGTGGTAAATACAACACTATATTTGATGAGTCGTATGCCAACATCTACAACATATAATGTAACTCCTTTTGTGGTTTGCTATAATAGAAAACCTATTATTGATCACTTGCATGTGTTGGGTTGTGTGTTTTTTGCTATGGTTCCATATGCATTGAGAACTAAACTAGATTCAAAAGCAGAGAAATGCATTTTCATGGGTTATGCAGATAATTAGAAAGGATATAAGTGTTATCATCCAATAAGTAAGGAAATGATTATTAGCTCTGATGTAAGCTTTGATGAGTTATTTTCTTGGTATAGAGATCCTATTTTGTAAGTGCAAGAAGAAATTGAGGATGGTCTACATGATACTACAGGAGCGAGCTTAGAAGATGAGAATGGTTATAATGAAGAAGGATTATCACCTACATCAAAAGAGAAAGGAAAAGGTAAAACAAAGCTTGTTGAGGTAACTGATGATGTAGAAATTGATGAAAGTTCTAAATCTAATTTGATAAAACAAAAACATGAACTTAGAAGAAGTTCAAAAGAAAGAAAGCCAACATAAAGATATATTGAATCTTATTGTATTTCACATTTTATGTCAAAAGTTATTGAAGAACAGGAACCTACATGTTTCAAAGATGCAAATTCAAATGTCAATTGGTCCAATGTCATGCAAGAAGAGATAGCTGCATTGTATGAGAACAACACATGGTAGCGTGTACCATGAGATATTAAGATGAAGGTAACTAAGTGGGTACTTGGTATTAAAAGAAATAGTGATGGTTCTTTTTCCAAGTACAAGACAAGGTTAGTTGCGAAAGGTTTTGCGCAAAAATATGGAAATAATTACAAAGAGACATTTATCCTAGTTGCAAGAATGTGAACTATACGAACAATTTTGAGTTTTGTAGCAAGTAAATGTTGGAATATATTTCAAATTAATGTTAAAAATGCATTTCTGAATAGGCAGTTACAAGAACACGTTTAAATGGAGCAACCAGAATGATTTAAAGATAAAAAGTATCCAAATTTTGTTTGCAAGCTAACAAAAGCATTATATGGTTTGAAACAAGCACCTAGAGCTTGGAATCATCAATTAGTAAGCTATTTGGAAGCTCAAGGATACAAACCACGTGTTGCAAATCCTTCTTTATATGTTAAGTTTGTAATAGATCAATCTATGTATATTTGCATTTATGTTGATGATCTTATCATTACAACAAGTGCTATTGATGAGATTGATGAAATTAAGAAGAAACTTGGTAAGGAGTTTAAGATTTTAGATATTGGGATTTTATGTTATGGATTGAGAATTGAACTTATTTATGATGAACATGGTATATGGTTGAGTCAAAAGACATACATATGTGATTTACTTCAAAAGTTTGGTTTTGAGAATGTAAAGAAGTTGCAAATCCTTTGGAACCTAATGTAAAATTGAGTATACATGATGGTGTGCATGTTGAAAATGTAAACATGTATAGATTGGTGATTGGATCATTGTTGTATGCTATAAGTAAATGACCTAATATTGGTTATGGATTTTGAGTACTTTCATAGTTCATGCACAAGCCTACAGATGTAGATTGGAATGCGGCTAAGCGTGTGCTACGTCATTTGAAAGGAACTTTGAATGAAGGTTTATTTTACTCACATGATATTGATCTTGATATTAGAGGTTTTAGTGATCCAGATTGGGCAAGAACTAAAGATGATCAATGTAGCAGGAATCGCTACATATTAATGATGGGAAATCAGCTTGTATCTTAGATTTCAAAGAAACAATCAATAGTAGTGCTTTCATGTACAGAACCAGAGTATCGTTGACTTGCAGAATTGACATTTGAAGTAATGTGGTTCAAAATGTTATTTGAAGATTTACATCTTCTTTATATAACTCCACAAATTTATTGTGATAATATAAGCAGTATACATTTGGCAGCTAATCTAATTTTCCATGCACCCGCCAAGCATATCAAAGTTCATTACCATTATGTTCGTGAGAAGGTAGTATCTAAAGAGATCAACATTTCTTTTCTATCTTCAAAAGATTAGCTTGTAGATATGATGACAAAAGCTCTTGATGGAACAAAGATACTAAGATTCAAAGAGTTGATAAGATTGCTTGAATATTCAAGCAAATCTTGAGGGGGAGAATGTTGCGTAGTGCTATTTTTAGGAGAAACTTTTATGAGTGTCCATTCTTTAACCACTTCATATATTACCCATTATCTTTGTAAAAGGGCCATTCAAAGTTGACCACTACTTTTACTTCTTTAAAATAACATCCATTATTTTTGCGAAACAATTGTTGAACAACTTTTTAGTTATTATCCATTCCTTTAGTGCTTTAAGTATCCTTCACTATTTTTGTGAAAGAAAATCATTGGTACATATTCATTTCCAAAACTCTATATAAAGAGCTTAGGAATTCATTTTTGTAAAGTGTAATTGATACTCAATCATTGTGATTATACAGACATTTTTGTACAGAGAACTACTCTTCTTCTTATCTAGTCTTGTTCGTCTGCTCTGCTCTATCATCTCCATAGTTTATGCTATTTTGTGCTTCCCTTCATCCTTCCATTTTGTGCCACTTCTTTGAGCTTCCTATATTCTACACAAAAAATGGGGTAGACATAGAGTACACCATTTAGGAAGATCGCACAAGATACCGAATAGAAAATCAAGGAGAAGATAATATAGTAGATGAAAACCAAGGGTATAAAATCACGGAAGGCTTTCTTTCAGTTTGCATTTACATTCTCATAGAACACCAGAAAAAAAATTTAATGAAGAATTTCTCATTGCACTTTGTGACATCTTTGTAAGTGTAGTGTTAAGCTAGTAAAGCTTCAATAATGGTATACAAACATGTACACATCACTCATAGTATCCTTTAGTGTTGATCCTATCGGAGCGTAACTAGATAATGCAAAGCATAGAGAGTCTACGTTAATATGTTGATCAAAACATTTTGTAATAAAACAATAAAGTATAAAGAAAAAATTGATTAATTCCAATCTAGTGTCGAAGTTCTAAAAGATGGTTAAATTTTTCTCTTTATAAAAATTTACGTTTCCAGTTCTTGTAATTTTAGAGAGTTGGCATGATCTTCCAAAGTTTTTTGGATTTTCAAGGATATTTCTAAAAGAAAGCATTGTAGCCCTATTATTGGAGATGGTGTGATTAATAATTAACAAAAAATTCTTATCATTTGGTTTACGATTGTCGTAAAAATCTCACTCATCATGGCTCTTGATATCAAGGTGTAGATGTAAGAGCCAGGACAAAATGTCATATGATAGGAAATTTTTTGCTTCCATGTTTTGTATGAGAAAGTTCGATATGACTGTAGAAGGAATCTACATATAATGTACATATAGATCTATAAAAAACAATAGAAAAATTACTACTCCCAACTTATCATTTGATAGGAAGTTTCAAAGAATACTTGTTTTGTTAGGCAAAAAGGGTGTTTACGGGCAAAATGCATGTCAATTTTAGGCCTAAGATATATCGGAACTATAAGTGAAATATAATCCATCATAAATAGTTCCCTTAAGATATTTGAGTATTCTTTTTCCTGCTTTCATGTGAGGTTTCATCCTAGTATACATGAACTAACTTAGGACACTTACTCCATAGTGAATGTTGTTGGAGAGAGTCTATGACAAGCCTAAGTATTGGCTTGCGTCCCACAAAGTCATAGAAGAAGCTTTAAAATGAAGACTATGTAAAGTTCACTTGTGAACCACCTCTTGTAACTTTTGAAGACTTTACTTAATGTAAAAGTGAAAGAATCTTAAGTGGTTGAGTCCACTTGATCAAAAAGGGAAAGAGGAGCCACAAATTCGTGATTTGTGGTAGGTAGAGAATCAAATCAATCACTGATTGATTGGAGAGTGATTGAGGGAAGTTAGCCTCCCAAACTCAACTATAAATAGATGGCAGTTTTAGTCGTGGTTAGAGAGACCTATGTGAAGACCTCCAAGAGCTAAGCTTTATGCCATATCAAGGTGTGCTTCCAAGGCACACATATGTATCAGTAAGTCCATTGTATTGTACAAGCAATATACTTTCATTTTCATGATCATTTGAGTTCATATTTCCATGTTCTTGTGAAGTGTACTACTCACTGCCATAACTCTCAGTTTTCTCAGTCAGATTGCAGAGATGGTTTCTCTGAGCTTGGTGCAGTGATTTAACTTGGTAAAGTTAGCTCTATCAGTCTACTATATGCTCTCCAATTTGCACTTCATTTCAATACTGCAATCTTTAGTTATGTTCAGTTGAAGTCAACACTGTCTGTGCATTTTGACTTCTCTGTCAGGTACCCGACTTTTTTACTCATCTTGTCAGAGCTGTTTCTCAGCGTGTACTTAACCAAAATCAATGATTTAAAGCTTGTTGGATTCAGCATACTGTCGAGTATAAGAATACAAATGTTCAAAATCATTGGATTCTTAAATCTAGAGTTATGTTCATTTTTCTGCTCACTAGTCTCATTACTATAGCAGCCCGTGAAAATCGGGATGATATCATCAGTTGTTAAACATCTTTCTCAGTGTGTGGCTCATTATTTTTTATGAGATTGCTCTTTAAAGTTAGCTCTTTAAGTTAACTAAACTTCCCCAAGAGGAATTAAGCTAATTGCTGTTGTGCTTAGAGAATTATGCAAAACACTGGATGGGTGTATGAACCAAAATAGCAAGTTTTTCACCTTTGAGCTAACTCCAACTTATCTGTTTTGATCTATCTTTTTGAGAGTGATCTTCCAAGGTACATTGGGTGTCTAATACATCCATTGGCAAGCTAAAAGGGCCCACCATATACTCCTAGAGTTCATTTGGCTGGTGTAGATCAAGGATTTTGCAACACCTCTTCATCTTCAAGCACATACCTATCCATCTCTTCACAGTGGTATCAGAGCAATGTTGGACAACATGGCAGATGGATTTCCTTCAGCAATCGACAAATTGGATAAAGGTAATTACTCAGCTTGGTCATTAAGGATGGAAGCTTATCTCCAAGGTAGAATTTTATATGGTTATGTGGCTGGAGATGAAGTTATGCCAAGTTTCAGGAACAAAAGTCAACCAACAGAAGAAGAGCAAGAAAGATTGAGCACATGGTGCTCCAAGGATGCACTTGCAAGGTCTTATCTCCTCAACTCTATCTCAGATTTTTTGTTGCCTCACATAAAAGTTGTAAGACATCTCAAGAAGTGTGGGATGCACTTGAAGCCTTCTTCTCTTCAAGTACTAAAGCTAGGAAGCATCAGCTATGGCTGGATTTCACAACTCTCAAGAAGGCTCCCAAAAAAAATGTGATTGATTTTGTCACAAAGCTCAAGGACATAGCAGATCAGTTGGGAAGCATTAGAGAGGTAATAGATGAAGAGAAAATTGTAAGGCAGGTCATCAATGGCTTGAAGGCAAATGACAAGTGGGAAGCATTCACCACAGCTATGGATTTGTACATGGACATGCATGTACCTGAGTTCAATACACTCATTGGACAACTACTTACTCAAGAAGCAAAGCTTATCAAAAATGGAGAAAGCTCTAAAGGTAATCAATCTTCAGCTTTATACACTGATAAAATCAAGTCCAAAGATAACAAAGGAAAGGCAAAGAAAGTGGATGATGAAGCAGGTACATATCAAGCTAACTATGCATGTAGAGAAAGACATGGCAGAGGTAGAGGAAGAGGAGGTAGACAAGGCAGGGGGAGATCCCAAGACTCCAACCCATGTTCTATTTGTGGATTAACTAATCATACAACTGAAAATTCCTTTAGGAATTCCAGGAATCAAGAAGGCAAAGGATACAATAGAGGAAGTTATGGCTACTCAAGAGGAAGGTTCAACAATTATCATGGCAACTACAACAACTACAATCATTCAAACTATCAAGGAGGCTACAAAGGAAGGAGAGACTTCAATAACTACACAGAAGACTCAAACAAAGAGGATTCATTATTGATCATGAACATGGCTATGCCACAAGGTAAATTTGCAAAAGGTAAAAAGACAGGTAGATTGTTCACATTTGAATTACAAGGCACTAGAAACAGTGCTCTCTTTAATTATGGTAGTCAGACACTCACAGAATTGGAAGTATGGCACAAAAGGTTAGCACATATTGGTGAAAGGTCATTAAAGCAAATTTGCAAGAACCAAAGTGTACTTGGACTCCCTAATTTGTCAAAACAACATATGATTTATAAGTGTAGTGCATGTCAATTTGGAAAGTCTCACAGGTTACCATTCATGAAGAAAGGTTATATGCATGGAGATCTCTTGGAGTTGGTTCATACAGATGTATGGGGACCTAGCAAGGAAGCTTCAATATCAGGATCAAGGTATTATGTCTCCTTTATTGATGATTGCAGCAGATGGACTATCCTATTCGTTATAAAACACAAAGATGAAATTTTTTCATGTTTCAAAAGGTATTTGGCTCTTGTGGAGAATCAAACAGGTAAACCACTAAAAAGGCTAAGATCAAATGGAGGAGGAGAATACTTCTCCCATGAGTTTGTTTCTTTTCTTCAAGAAAGAGGAATCAAAAGAGAGGTAACTACGAGGTACACTCCAGATCAAAATGGAGTGGCAAAAAGGAGGAATAGGACAATTGTTGAAGCTGCAAGGTGCATGTTAAATGAAAAGCATTTACCTAATTATCTATGGGCTGAGGCTGTATCTACAGCCACTTACTTGATTAACAGGTTGCCTTCAAAATCCCTTGATGGGATGACTCCATATGAGGCTTGGAATGGAAGAAGACCAAGCTTAGATCATTGTAAAATTTTTGGATGTATTGCTTTTGCTCATGTTCCTTCACAGGTTAGAGGCAAGATGGATCCAAAGGCAGAAAGGTGTGTATTTATTGGATATGACAACAATCAAAAGGGCTATAGGTTATACAACCCTACCAACAAAGGATTCTTGGTAAGGAGAGATGTAGTTTTTGATGAAGAAAATTCATGGTATGAAGATTCATGCAAGAAGTTCACATTACCATATGATCTTGAAGAAGATTTTCCAAAGCTTGGTAGAGAAAAACCAAGGATTGAAGAACAAGACATCTCAGAGGATGATGAAGAATCTCAGATGGGAACGATCAAAGCATGGAAGTATAAAGGTAAAGCAAAATTGCAGGAACTTGGACATGAGGCAGGATCATCACATCATGGCCTAAGAAGATCTATGAGGGAAAAGAAAAACCAAGAAAGGTATGGGTTTGAAACCTCATTAGTAACTAAACATTCTATCTACATAGCACATGACATAAATCAAGAGGAGCCATCATCCTTTGAAGAGGCCAAAGCAAAATCAGAATGGAAGCATGCAATGAAGGAAGAGATTGAAGCACTTGAGGAAAACAACACTTGGGATTTGGTGCCCAAGACTTCATCCATGAAGGTAATAGGCTCAAGATGGGTCTATAAACTCAAGAAGAATTCTGATGGTTCCATTAACAGGTATAAGGCAAGGCTTGTAGCAAAAGGCTTTGCACAAACTTAGGGAATTGATTATGAGGAGACCTTCTCTCCTGCGGCATAGATGCCTACTATTAGGGTTTTGCTTAGTATTGCCTCTTCCAAGAATTGGAAGATACTTCAACTAGATATAAAGAATGCATTCTTGAATGGTTGCATAACAGAAGAGGTATATATGGCACAACCACCTGGTATTGAGAATCAAGTTTATCCTGATTATGTGTGTAAACTTAACAAAGCATTGTATGGTCTCAAGCAAGCTCCAAGAGCTTGGAATTTCAGGCTTGTTTCATTCTTGCAGGACAAAGGCTTTCAACCAAGCAAGGCAGATCCTTCACTCTTTATTAAAAAGAGTAATTCTGAGATCATCTACCTATGTGTATATGTAGATGATATTATATTGACAAGAAATGATGCAGATGGTATGAAGAAGATCAAAGATCATATGAGAGAAGGGTTCAAGATAAGTGATTTGGGTTCACTTACCTACTTCCTAGGTTTGGAAGTTGTCTACAAAGATCATGGTTTGTTTCTGACTCAAAGAAAGTACATTAAGGACATGTTGGCAATACTATGCCACATTGACAAGAGTAGATATATGTTACAGTGTGAGTGTGCTAAGTCAATTTATGCACACACCAAGGAAACCACATATGGATGCTGCCAAAAGGATTCTCAAGTATCTCAAAGGAACCGTAAATGAAGGACTTTATTATCCTAATGTATCTGATTTAGGTTTGAAGCTATTTTCTGATGCAGATTGGGCTGGCTCCAAGGAAGATAGAATGAGCACTTCAGGTTATCTTACCTTTGCAGGTTCAAAGCTTATTTCATGGTCATCCAAGAAGCAACTCACAGTTGCTCTCTCTTCTACTAAAGGTGAATATAGAGGTCTTGCCATAGCTACACAAAAAGCTATGTGGATGAAGACATTATTCAAAGATCTTGGATTGGAGTTTGGAACTCCAACTATTTATGGTGACAATATGAGTTCTATTCATTTGGCTGCTAATCCTATTTTTCATGGAAGGACTAAACATATTGAAGTTCCTTATCACTATGTACGAGAGAAGGTTCTAAGCAAAGAGATTCAAATATCATATGTGTCCACTCATCAACAATGTGCAGATATTCTAACCAAAGCATTGGATGGTACAAAGCTTTGCAAATTCAAGGCTATGATTGGTTTACAGGTAATCTTGGAAGATTGAAGACCTCAAGCATACTTGGCTTGAGGGGGAGCTGTTGGAGCAAGTCTATGACAAGCCTAAGTATTGGCTTGGGTCCCACAAAGTCATAGAAGAAGCTTTAAAATGAAGACTATGTAAAGTTCACTTGTGAACCACCTCTTGTAACTTTTGAAGACTTTACTTAATGTAAAAGTGAAAGAATCTTAAGTGGTTGGGTCCACTTGATCAAAAAGGGAAAGAGGAAACACGAATTCATGATTTGTGGTAGGTATAGAATCAAATCAATCACTCATTGATTGGAGAGTGATTGAGGGAAGTTAGCCTCCCAAACTCAACTATAAATAGATGGCAGTTTTAGTCATTGATAGAGAGACCTATGTGAAGACCTCCAAGAGCTGAGCTTTATGCCATATCAAGGTGTGATTCCAAGGCACACATATGTATCAGTAAGTCCATTGTATTGTACAAGCAATATACTTTCATTTTCATGATCATTTGAGTTCATATTTCCATGTTCTTGTGAAGTGTACTACTCACTGCCATAACTCTCAGTTTTCTCAGTCAGATTGTAGAGATGGTTTCTCTAAGCTTGGTGCATCATTTTCAGTGATTTAACTTGGTAAATTTAGCTCTATCAGTCTACTATGTGCTCACCAATTTTCAGTTCATTTGAATATTGAGATCTTCAGTTATGTCAGTTGAAGTCAACACTATCTGTGCATTTTCACTTCTCTATTTGGTACCCGACTTTTTAACTCATCTTGTCAGAGTTGTTTCTCAGTGTGTACTTACTCAAATTCATTGATGTAAAGCTTTTTGGATTTAGGATACTTTCTAGTATAAGCATACAAATGTTCATAATCATTGGATTCTTAAATCTGGAGTTATGTTCATTTGTCTGCTCATTGGTCTCTTATTGTAGCAGCCCGTGAAAATCGGGATGATGTCATCAGTTGTTAAACATCTTTCTCAGTGTGTGGTTCATTAATTTTTATGAGATTGCTCTTTAAGTTGCTCCTTAAGTTAACTAAACTTCCCCAAGAGGAATTAAGCTAATTGCTCCTATGCTCAGAGAATTATGCAAAACACTGGACAGGTGTATGAACCAAAATAGCAAGTTTTTCACCTTTGAGCTAACTCTAACTTATCTGTTTTGATCTATCTTTTTGAGAGTGATCTTCCAAGGTACATAGGGTGTCTAATACATCCATTGGCAAGCTAAAATATACTCTTGGAGTTCATTTGGCTGGTGTAGATCAAGGATTTTGCAACACCTCTTCGTCTTCAAACACATACCTATCCATCTCTTGACAAATGTCAATCTGTGTCAATATAGCTTATATTCTCTATTCCATCTCCTTCATGAGCACTTAACTTCGACTTTATGTTCATAGGTGTACTTGCAATCTTCGAATTCTTCATTTTGAATTTGACAACAATGTGTTTCATATACTTTCTCTGAGTAAGTTACATGCCATTTTTTGTGTATAGCACATCCATTTGTAGGTAGACCTAAGTAACGGATTCTGAATTCTTCTTTCATTTGAACCATTTTCTTTGTTATTCCTTTAGCATCATTACCTATAATTATGATATCATCAACATATACACATAGGTATAGGACCTCATATTGATTCCTCTTGACGTTGATGAAGAGTGAAGGATCTGCTTTAGTAACATTAAATTCTTTGTCCTACAAATAGGTAACGAGCCTATGATTTCAAGACCTAGGGGATTGCTTCAAGTATACAAAGGCTTTCTTAACCTGCATACATACTCACACCAGGATGAGTCTTGAAAACCTAGAAGTTGAGCCATGTTTAACTCTTCACATATCCATCAATTTATAAAAGCATTTTTCACATCCATTTGGTATTTCTTCTAGTTCTTGCAAACTTCAACAATCATTAGCACTCTCATGATTGGAATCTTTGCAACTTGTGAAAATTTTTCATAATCAAGTCCTTGTGTTTTATGCAAACCCGTTTTTCCACAATTCTTGCTTTGTATGTGTTTATAGTCCCATTATAATTTTTCATTACCTTGTATAGCCGTCTTAAACATATGATCTTTATACATCAACTCTTGGGAACCGATTTGCAATTTTGATTTTCAAGGCATCAATCTCTTCCTCCATGGCATTCATCCATTTAGGTTTTTCAATTGCTTCATCAATTGAAGTGGAGTCCTCAAAATTTGAGTCCATTGGTAGATATATAGAATGTTTAGTACCCAATCAAGTGTGATACCCATATCATTATGGCTTGTTCTTCTCTCTGGTTGAGCTTCTAATTATTTGCTGAGAGGATTTTTCCTCATCCCTCAACACTTGCACTATGGCTTTCTCTTTTGCATTCCATGAATTGATTTCTCTCCTCAGAAGCTTCTTATCATCTTCAAAGTCACTTGATGCTTCAAATGTGCGCTCATTCATCTTTGATAACGTTAGATATTCCTCCTCTAGGTCATAAGGTAGTTTGTGTCTCCTACAATCATCTTCATACCATGACTTTCTTTCATAAAACACAACATCGAGACTTAAAATAAATCCTTTGCTTCTTTGATTGATTTCCATATTTATCATAACGGTGGAGTATAATAAGCCTTAAATAGAAAAACCCTGATTGTTTTTTTTTTAATTATCATGATCAACCTTGATTGATTTTTTGTACATTATCATGATCGCACTTGATTCATGGATATTTGGCGATGAGACCTCATGGGTAGAAGGGACCATCCGTTTTAGATATACTAATTTAAAATTTTCATAGTAAAAACATGGTGCTCAATACTAGACATCTGAGATAATATATAATCCCATTTTGTCTTAATTTCAGAGCACCCTTTCTAAACTAGATAGAAACAAATCTTTAACACTTGAGAATTCATTTAATCTTTGATTACTAAGTGAATTTCATAGGTTTTGATTCCCCTTGCAAAGATATTGTTGGTGCAATTAAGCCGAAGCCTACATACTTCATCATCTCATTTATGCTTAACTTAATGGCATAACCTTTGGAAGGCTTCATATGTTGAACCTCTTGTAATTTTGCTTCACAATTACTTCTGTAAAAGTGGAATAATCACGAGGAGTTAGGTGTTGATGTGTAAAACACCACAAGAAATGAATTAATGTGACACTAGAACACCTCTATGGTCACCATTAACTCATTGCCACTCCAAACTTTGAGAAATGATAGCCTAAAGTGAGAACTTTGCTTCTACAGAAATTCCTAGTCACTGAAATGACATACCTTCAGTATTTTGCTAATTTCTTGTAGCTCAAATATTATTTCTCCATGATCTTTTAGTAGATGAAACTAGCAGAGAAGCGCTTTCCAACAAGCTATCATATGCTTGAAACAGATCTCTAGAACTCAAGTTATGGCCTTCATAAGATGACTCTTTATGAATTCCAAAAGTGGAAATTTTGCCTGTTTTAGTAATCCTGAGTGTCTAAAAATGAAAATTCGATGCCTAGCATCGACTTGCAACCAAAAGTCGATGCCTGGCATCGACTTTCAGCTTTTTTAGCCACTTTTTCAGTGCCAAAATTATCCCCTTGAACACACACATGGACAAGACCACTTTTATGTGGGAAGTCGATGCCAGGCATCGACTTTATGCTGAAACTCGATGCCAGCATCGAGTTGCTCCACAAACCTCATGATTTTAAGAAGTTCTAGAAGTACATAATAATCAGAGAATAAAACACGGACTTATCAGTACAAACTCGATGCCAGGCATCAACTTGCTTGGAAAACTTCAACTTCTGAAATCATTTCACACAAGACGAACTCTGGAGATGGAAGAAGAAGACTTATACACAGAAATTAATAAACTCTTTCCATAACTATGAAAAGCTCAGAAATGCATAGGTGCTTTCTCACGCAGAGAAGCCCGACTATTCTCAATCATACAAAAATGAGTTCTAATTCACTCTCTCATTGTCTTTTCCCTTTCTTCTCTTCGCGTCAGTTGATACAAACTAACTTATATAGTTTTTCTCTATCTCATGACTTTTTACGAAACTTCTAGAACTAAAGTGAACTAACTTTACAAATATAATACACTTGTGAATTTGTCCCTTCACATAGGCATGTGATTTTCTTCTAAAGATTTATCCTTCAAATATATGTCTAATTAGTGAGTGTTTCTCCAACAGCTCCCCCTCAATCACTAATTGACATTCCCTGTTTCTTCATATCATCTTCTTTTCTTTCACTCCTGCCATGCTTTTGAATCTGTTGGTCTTCACACCATCCAAGCTCTTTGTCATTATGTCTGCTATCTGATCTTTTGTAGAAATGTACTCCACTTCAATTTCTTTCTCCATTACCTTTTCTCTCAGGAAATGATAATGTATCTCTATGTGCTTTGTCGTTGCATGAAAAACTGGATTTGCTGCAAGATAAAGTGAGCTCATATTATCTCCATGTATTGTAGGTGTACCTTGATCAATGCCCAAGCTTTTGAACAATGTCTGCATCCATATGACCTCCTTAGCTGCTTCCACAAGTCCTTTGTACTCAGCTTCAATTGATGATAATGCTACTGTATGTTGTTTCTTTGAACACCAACTTACAAGCTTATCACCAATGTATATCATGTAGCCATGAGTTGATCTTCTGTCATCCTGGTTACCTGCCCAGTCTGAGTCACTGTAGGCTCTCAACTTCAAATATGATGTAAAAGAATAATATAATCCTTCCTTTATAGTTCCTTTGATATATCTGAGAACTCTTTGACCTGCAATCCAATGTGGGTCCTTTGGACAATGCATGAATTGTGACAAAACTCCTACTACATAACTAAGATCAGGTCTTGTTAGTGTAGCATAAATCAAACTACCCACAAGAGATTGATACTTCCTCATATCTTTGTATTATGCACCATCATATTTACTGAGCTTGTAGTTGACTTCTAATGGAGTTGAAGCTTCTCTGCAATTTTCCATATCAAACTTCTTCAATAGATTCAGAAGATACCTTTCTTGTGATACATATATGCCATGATCTGTATAAGTGATTTCCATTCCAATAAAGTATGACAAGTTTCCTAGATCACTGATCTTGAATTCTTTTTCAAGTCATCTCTTTACCTCCTTGATTCCTTCATGTGAAGTACCTGTGATTATAATGTCATCTACATAAATACAAATGTGGATTGTACCTTCCTCTGTTCTTTTGATAAGTAGACTTGGATCTGCTTTTGAACTTTGATATCCAAGATCATTGAGATACTTCACCATTCTATAGTTCCATGCTCTTGGAGCTTGCTTCAATCCATACAATGCTCTTCTCAACCTCCAAAAAAAATTTGGATACCTAGAATCTATAAACCCTTGAGGTTGTTCCATGTATACCTCATCTGACATGTATCCATTCAAGAATGCATTCTTTATATCCAATTGACTTAGGGTCCATCCTTTTGAAGCTGCAATAGCAATGATTGTCCGTATAGTTGACATCTTAGCTACAGGAGTGAATGTCTCATCATAATCTATGCCATAGGTTTGGGCATAGCCTTTCACCACCAATCTAGCTTTGTATCTGGCTATACTTCCATCTGTAAGCTTCTTCACCTTACAAACCCATTTATTTCCAATTACTTTCTTACCATTTGGTTTAGGAACAAGTTCCCATGTCTTGTTCTCCTCCAGTGCATTGAATTCTTCCTTCATTGCTTCTTCCCATTGCTTCTTACCTTTAGCTTCATCATAGTTCTGAGGTTCTTCATCATCTTTGACCATATATGCATAGTTCTTCTGAGTTATGTAAGAAGTATCATAAGAATACCTTTCTAGTTGCCTTCTAGTCGTGCTTGACCTTCTTGATTCACATTCTTCATAAGTGTCTGGATACACCTCTTCATCAAATATAGGAGCTTCTTCATTCCTTCTTGTTAATCCACTTCTGGATCTACTTGCTTGCATATAATCTTCATCTCTATTTACCTGCACAATTGATTTTCCTTTCTCACATCTTCTTACCTCTTCTTCAAATTCTTCAGCCGTATGACTTTGATCTGCATACCAACTTTTCTGTTCATCAAATGTAACATCTCTAGAAATAATAAATTGTTTGGTTAGAGGATTCCACAATCTGTAACCCATCTGCTTTTCATCATAACCAATGAACACATATTTTTTCTGCCTTTGGTTCAAGTTTATGTCTAAGTTGTGATGGCACATAAGCATATGCAATTGATCCAAACACTCTACAATGATCTAATGTTAGTTTCTTACCCCACCAAGCTTCATATGGAGTCATTCCATTGAGAGCTGCACATGGTAATCTATTCACAAGATATGTAGCTGTATTTACAGCCTCAGCCCAAAGATAATTTGGACAGTTCTTCTTCTTCAGCATAGCTCTAGCAAACTCAACCAAAGTCTTGTTTCTCCTTTTTGCTACACCATTTTGTTGTGGTGTATACCTGCAAGTTATTTCTCTCTTAATACCTGTATTCCAAAGATAATCATTGAACTCTTGGGAGAAGTATTCTTCCCCTCCATCAGACCTCAGTCTTTTAAGCTTTTGACCTGTGACTCTCTCTACATATGCATGAAAATGCTTGAAAGCTCCAAACACTTCTGATCTTTCCTTCAAAACATATAATGTTATCCATCTTGTAGCATCATCAATGAAAAGAACATAATACCTTGAGCCATTGATAGATCCTTCTTTTGTTGGTCCCCATACATCTGTATCAATGAGCTCTAGTAATCCATCATGTTTGAATCCTTTCTTCTGAAATGGTAACCTGTGTGCTTTACCCATTTGACATGCTTCACATTTATAAACCATATGTTGATTCTGCACATTTGGTAATCCTAGTACAGACTGATTAGCAACCATAGCTTTAATTCCTCTTTCATTGAAGTGACCTAATCTCTTATGCCAGAGATCAAGTTCTGTAATCACTCCTTCACCATGTGTGAGAAAAGTTTGACCAATGTTCCCTTGTACTCTTAAAGTAAAGAGTCTACCTTCTTTCTTACCAGAGACAATCTAATTATATCCATTCTCTGGATCTTCAACAAATACTCCTTCATTTGTAAACCTGACTTGAAAACCTTTTTCAACTATCTGTCCCACACTTATCAAGTTTTTAGGTATTGTAGGAACATACAAAACATTGGTTAGCAAATCTGCTCCACTCTTGCATTTCACTTTTCCAATTGAATGTACACTATGTCTTGTATTGTCACGTGTTTGAACTGTATGACTAGAAATGCCTTTTTCCAATTCTGACATCAATTCTATGTTTCCTGACAAATGATTAGAACATCCAGAGTCAATGTAAAATACCTTTAGATCTTCTTTGTCTGATGTGCTGATTGAATTCATCATCAATGATGTATGACTTTCATTCTGTGTGTCATTTGCATAGTTGTAGTAGGTGGTGTTGTAGGATTGATTATGTCCCCAACTTCTTCCTCCACCTCTACCATAGCCTCTTCTTTGATTTTGTCTACCTCTTTGAAAATTACTTTGATATCTTCCACCTCGACCTCTGCTATTATTGTTTTGATTCTGGTTTGATCCTTGTTGGTTATGCCAACAGTCATGAGCCAAATGATTACTCAATCCACAAATCCAGCAAGCCTTCTTGTTGTTATTCTGATTACCTCTTCCTCTTCCAAAACCTCTTGGTCTTCCTCTGCCAGTGCCTTTACCTCTTGCATAATAAACTTGAGAACTCGACTCTTCTTCATTCTTTGCTTTACCTTTATCTCCTTTCTTTTTGTTCTTCATGTACATTGTAGAACTTTGTCCTTTATCTCCATCTCCCTTCAAGTCTTGCTCAAATGTGAGCATCAAACCAAGCAATTGGTTCAAATCTGGAACATAATGATTTAATGAAAGTTCTGTTGATAAGACAAAAGGTTTCCACCTTTCATCCCCTCTCAAACCTGCAAGTAGTTGACCAATCAATCTGTGATCTTCAACATCTTCATCTATGGATCCAAGACTATCTGCTAGATCCTTCATCTTAGTGACATAATCACTAATACTTTGACTTGACTTCTTTTTTAATGTTGTAAACTCTGACCATAGACTTTCTTTCCTTGCTTTGGTAGTACTTTGGAAATGATATTCCAATGCATTCCACATATCTTCAGATGATTCCAATCCTCTGATGTGTGGTAGCAAATGATCTGAGATTGTATTGTAGATGTAAGCTTTTGCACTTGCGTCCTTCTTCTGCCAATGCTTTAAAGCATCAAGTTCTTATTTCTTTGGTTGGCTTTCATCTTCAAATACTGCCTTCTCTTCTTCACTTGTCACATATACCATGAGATCCTTACTCATAAGTAAGGCTTCCATTCTCATTACCCATGCGGGGTAATTATCTCTGTCCAGTTTGTCAATGGAGATATGATCTGCCATACTCCTTTCCTTCTGTTGCAACCTGTGAGCTTAAAAGAAAAAGGATAATACCTTTTGAAGTTCTTTGTGTATGAGGATACTTTTGAAGTAACCTTTTCATGCCTTGTGTCTCCAAATGCTTCACCTTTCAAACTTTAATGGAAAACTTTCCAAAACTTCTCGTACCTTTGAAGCCTTCTGCTCTTTAGGACCTTTCTGCTCTGATACCACTTGTTGATGTGTAAAACACCACAAGAAATGAACTAATGTGACACTAGAACACCTCTATGGTCACCATTAACTCATTGCCACTCCAAACTTTGAGAAATGATAGCCTAAAGTGAGAACTTTGCTTCTACAGAAATTCCTAGTCACTGAAATGACATACCTTCAGTATTTTGCTAATTTCTCTTAGCTCAAATATTATTTCTCCATGATCTTCTAATGGATAAAACTAGAAGAGTAGAGCTTTCCAAAAAGCTATCATATGCTTGAAACAGATCTCTAGAACTCAAGTTATGGCCTTCACAAGATGACCCTGTATGACTTCCAAAAGTGGAAATTTTGCCTGTTTTAGTAATCCTGAGTGTCTAAAACTGAAAATTCGATGCCTAGCATCAACTTGCAACCAAAAGTCGATGCCTGGCATCGACTTTCAGCGTTTTTAGCCACTTTTTCAGTGCCAGAATTACCCCCTTGAACACACATGGACAAGTCCACTTTTATGTGGGAAGTCGATGCCAGGCATCGACTTCATGCTGAAACTCAATGCGAGGCATCGAGTTGCTCCACAAACCTCATGATTTTAAGAAGTTCTAGTAGTACATAATACTCAGAGAATAAAACAAGGACTTATCAGTACAAACTCGATGCCAGGCATCGACTTGCTTGGAAAACTTCAACCACTGAAATCACTTCACACAAGACAAACTCTGGAGATGGAAGAAGAAGACTTATACAAAGAAATTAATAAACTCTTTCCATAACTATGAAAAGCTCAGAAATGCACAGGTGCTTTCTCACGCAGAGGAGCCCGACTATTCTCAGTCATACAAAAATGAGTTCTAATTCACTCTCTCATTGTCTTTTCCCTTTCTTCTCTTCGCGTCAGTTGATACAAACTAACTTATATAGTTTTTCTCTATCTCGTGACTATTTAAAAAACTTCTACAACTAAAGTGAACTAACTTTACAAATATAATACACTTGTGAATTTGTCCCTTCACATAGGCATGTGATTTTCTTCTAAAGCTTTATCCTTCAAATATATGTCTAATTAGTGAGTGTTTCTCCAACATTAGGAAACACAAAAACTCGTATCATTTGGTAGTTGAGTCAAGAGAGAATCAGTCCTTTACTATATCATTCACTTTTTGGTAGAGATTTGAATTTGAATTCAAATCCTTTGGCTCCAACAATAACTACCCGTGTCTATCTCTCAAGATTCATAGATCATTTTGATGTAATTTCATTAAGAAGAGGAGCTCACCTCATACCACACTCACTTCTCACTCATTGAGCAATGGTTGATTGCCAATGACATTGTACTTTTACATGATTTAATACATACATGATCATTACTTCTTATTCTCATTTCTCGTTCATAACTCCATCAGAAGAGTGATTTTTTGAGAGCTTCTTCTCACTGTATAGTGGATCATTTCTCTTGATTCATGATAGTGTCTATTGTAATCCTAGAAAGTTTCATTATTAATCCGTCTCACAATCATGATCTATTAATCCATCTTTTCCCACTCGTTTAAAGCATGATAGATTCATGATAGTGTCTATTGTAATCCTACAAAGTTTCATTATTAATCCGTCTCTCAATCATCATCTATTAATCCATCTTTTCCCACTCGTTTGTTGACTGTCAAGAGCCATAAATGTTGAGATGCTTGGTTCATTTGCTAAACATATTTCTTTGTATATAGTCCATTGTTTTTATGATATCGCTTATGCTTGGTAGCGTGTTAAGATAATTAGAGTTCCCTAAAAGGAATTTAATCAATTGCTACCATGCTTAGAGAATGGTTCAAAACACAGAATAGGTGTGTGCACCAAAATAGCAGGTTTTGGACCTTGAATTATATTCCTACCTATCTATTTTGATCCTACCATTAGTGGATCATATTCCAAGCAACATATGTGATTACGTATGTTTATTAGCTAGCTATAGAGACCCACAACACTCTCCAACCATCACTTTGTAGTAGGTGTGAAGCAGGTTTTAGTTACATCAATCCATCTCTTGTGACTATCCACCATCTACTCCAACACTGGTACTAGAGCAAGCACAATCAAGATGGGAGATGGATTTCCATCCTTTATTGACAAATTGGACAAGAACAACTACTTGGCATGGTCACTAAGGATGCAAGCATACCTTTAAGGGAGAAGCTTATATGGATACATCAAAGGAGATGAAGACATGCCAATTTTTAGGAGCAAGCATCAACCAACAAGGGAAGAGCAAGAAAGTTTGACAACATGATGTACAAAGGATGCTTTTGCTAGGTCATATCTACTAAACTCAATCTCTAATTTCTTGTTACCACATGTTAGGAATTGCAAGACCTCCCAAGAGACTTGGGAAGTACTTTCATCATATTTCTCCTCAAACACAAGAGCTAGGAAGAATCAGTTGTGGATGGAATTCACAAGCCTTAAGAAACAACCAAAGCAAGGAGTCGCTGATTATGTAACCAAAATGAAAGAGGTAGGTGACTAGCTTGCAAGCATTGGAGAAGAGATAGAGGAAGAGCACATAGTGAGGCAGATCATCAATGGAATTAAGGGTGATGACAAGTGGGAGTCCACCACAGCAATGGACCTCTATATGGATATGTAAATACCTGATCTCAACACCTTGATGGGGCAACTCTTCACCCAAGATAAAGCTCAACAAAAATGGTGACAAGTCAAGAGGTAACCAATCGTCTACCCTTTATACAGATAAGAATAATGCTAACGATAAAGGTAAAAGAAAGAAACACGAATAAGAGACTAGTAGCTCTCAAGCTAATTATGCAGGAAGAGGAAGAGGTGCTAAAGGAAGGGGTAGAGGAGGAAATCAAGGCAAGGGGCGACCCTACAAAAATTCACCATGCAATGTCTGTGGTCTCAACAACCAAACTACAAAATAATGCTACAAAAATACAAGGAACCAAAGGGAAAGAGGCTTCCATAGAGGAAGCTATGGACAATCTAGAGGCAGGTACAACAATAGTGGAGGCAACTGCAACCATCACTACAATCAAGGCTACAACAACAACAATTATCAAGGAGATTTAGAGGCACAAGGGACTTCAACAACTATGTTGAAGATCAAGAAGACTCTCTAATCATCATGAACATGACATCCAAGCAAGGTAAAGATGATGAGCATCTCTTCTACATTGATTTAGGTTGTTCCAATCATATGGCAGGAAATGTAGCTCTATTATCTGATCTTGAAGAATCTAAGGGGAAGCATGAAGTATAAACAAGTGACGACCCTAAAAACTCAATCAAGCAAATCGAAAATGTCAAAAAATCTGATGGTAGTATGAACCTTTTGAGCGAAGTTCTGTATGTGCCTACTATAACCAAAAACCTAATCAGTGTTGGGCAGATTGTAGAGAAAGGTCTACAGATCAGGTTCACTAAGCATGGAGCATATATGGAAACCCCAATAAGGCTTGAAAAGGATTTCCAAGGGTGAGATGTCAGGTGGATTTTTTACATTTGAATCTGAAGACATAAGGAACATAGAACTATTCAGTTACAAAGATCAAATAGAAGAAAAAAATCTCAAAAAAAATTGCAGGGATCAAAGTGTGCTTCGCATTCCCAATATGACCAAGCAACACATGATATACAAATGTGGAGCTTGTAGTTTGGCAAGGCTCACAGGCAACCATTCAACAGGAAAGGATACATCCATGAAGACTATTTGGAGCTTGTACACACTGGTGTGTGGGGTCCTAGCAAAGATCCGTCCATCTCAGGTTCAAGGTACTAAGTGTCATTTATTGATGATTATAGTAGGTGGACAATCCTCTATTTCATGAAGCATCACCATGAGGTATTTACATGTTTCAAGAAGTATTTGGCACTAGTTGGAAAACAAATAGGAACGAGCTTTAAGAGAATCAGGTCTCATGGACGTGGTAAGTACTTTTCACATGAGTTTGATCTATTTCTACAGGATAGAGGCATAAAGAGGGAACTAACAACCATTTATACTCCTGAATTCAATGGAGTAGCAGAGAGAAGGAACAGGTTAATTGTTGAAGTAACTAGTTCTATGTTAAATGAGAAAAAAGTACCTTGTTATTATGGGTAGAGGCTGCTTCTACAACCATCTACTTGGTCAATAGGCTTCCATCCAAGTCATTGGATTGTATGAAACCATATGAAGCATGGAATGGTAGGAGACCTTCATGGGATCATTGCAAAATATAGGGCTGCATTGCCTATGCACACATCCCATCACAAATTAGAGGGAAGTTTGACCCTAAGGATGAGAAATATATATTTATTGGGTATGATTAGAATTAAAAGGGATATATACTATACAATCCCACTAACAAAGCATTCATAGTTAGTAGGGATGTAGTATTTGATGAGAATAATTCATGGTTTGAAGATGTTGCAGGAATGTCAAGTTACCATTGATTTGGAAAATGATTTTCCAACCCTCACTCAAGAAGATCAACACTTAGCTGAAGACATCAACTTAGAGGATGCAAAGTAGATTGATTTCAAAGCTTGGAAGTCAAGAGGCAAGTTCAAATTCAAGCAATTAGAAGATCTACCTGAATCTACCAATCACGTGTTAAGGAGATCACAAAGAGAAAGTAAGAATCCCATAAGGTATGGACATGATACATCTTTAGTCTCAAAACACTTTGTGTACATCATCAAAGACTCTATGGCAGAAGAGCCTTCTTCATTTGAAGAGGCTGGGAAGAAGAAAGAGTAGAGAGAACCCATGCAAGAAGAAGTGGAAGCATTGCAGGAAAACCACACTTGGGATCTAGTTCCCAAAAATCCAGATATTAAGGTAATTGGTTCAAGGTGGATATACAAAATTTAAAAAAGCTATGATGGTTCTATAAACACGTACAAGGAAAGATTAGTGGCAAAGGGATTTGCCCAAACACATGGATTAGACTATGAAGAAACGTTTTCACCTGTGGCAAAGATGCCAACAATCAGGGTATTGGTAAGTCTTGCAGCTTCTAAAAATTGGAATTTATATCGGTTAGATGTCAAGAATGCATTCTTAAATGGTTGGATATCAGAAGAAGTGTATATGGCACAACCACCAGGTTTTGAAGATGAAGAAAAAGCAAGTTATGTATGCAAGCTTAGAAAGGCACTCTATGGTCTCAAGCAAGCTCTTAGAGCTTGGAACCATAGGCTTGTTAATTACCTATTTGCAAGACCAAGGCTTTGTAGCAAGCAAGGCAGACTCTTCTTTATTTGTTAAGAAGAACAAATCAAAAGTCATTTACTTATGTGTCTATGTAGATGATATCATAATTAGAGGGAATGATTCTGATGGTATCAAGCAGGTCAAGGCTCATTTAATGAAGGAATTCAAAATCAGTGATCTAGGTTCATTAACCTACTTCCTTGGCTTAGAACTTGTGTATATAGATTCTAGAATATTCATTACACAAAGGAAGTACATACATGATATGTTGGTAAAGATTAAGATGGAGAGCACTAAAATTGAATGTATCCCTATGGAGCTCAACCATAAGCTAAGCTCACATGAAGGTGGACTACTTGAATATGTTACAAGTTATTAACAACTTGTGGGTAGTCTTAATTATGCTACCTTAACAAGAGTAGACATTGCCTATGCAGTAAGTACATTGAGTCAGTTTATGCATGTACCAAGGAAGCCTCATATGCAAGCTGCAAAGAGGGTACTTAAGCATCTAAAGGGTACAATGAATGAGGGGTTATTCTATCCCTTCACTTCTAACATAGATATAAAGATGTATTTTGATGTAGATTGGGCTAGCTATCTTTTGCAGGTTCAAAACTCATATCTTGGTCATCCAAGAAGAAACCAACTGTGGTCTTATCTTCCATACAAGCAAAATAGAGAGGTTTGGCAAAGGCAACTAAAGAAGCTACGTATCTTAAGCAAATATATGTAGATTTGGAGTTATATTTCTACACTCCAATGATCTTTGGAGATAACACCTCCTCATTTGGCTACTAATCATGTATACCATGCAAGGACTAAGATTATTGAAGTGCACTTTTATTAGGTAAGGGAGAAATTGCTTAGCAAGGATATCCAATTATCCTATGTATCAACTCATTTACAATGTGTAGATATATTTACCAAAGCATTGGATGAAACAAAGATGAACATGTTGAAATTGATGATCGGTTGGTAGAAAATCAAGGAGCAATGAAGACAAGCATGTTAGGCTTGAGGGGGAGTTCTTGGTGCAATTAAACCCAGGCCTACATACTTGATCAGCTCAGGGATGCTTAACTTAATGGCATAACCTTTGGAAGGCTTCATATGTTCAACCTCTTGTAATTTTGTTTCACAATTACTTCTGTAAAAGTGGAATATACTCATGAGGAGTTAGGAAGCACAAAATCTTCGAGTATCATTTGGTAGTTGATGCAAGAAAGAATCAATCCTATACTTTAGCATTCACTTATTGGTATTGATTTGAATTTGAATTCAAATCCTTTGGCTCCGACAATAACTATAAAATTTGGATCTGGAAGATCCGCATCTATCTCTCAAGATTTAGGGATCGTTTTGATGTACTTTCATTAAGAAGAGGAGCCCACCTCATACCTCACTCACTTCTCACTCATTGAGATGTGGTTGCTTGCCAATGAAATTTTACTTTTACATGATTTAATACATACATGATCATTATGTCCTATTCTCATTTTTGTGTCATAACTCCATCATCACAGTGATTTTGTCAGAGCTTGTTCTCACTCTATAGTGCATCATTTCTCATGATGTAAAACATGATAGATTCAAAATATTGTAATCCTACAAAGTTTCATTATTAATGCCTCTCACAATTGTCAAATATTAATCCATCTTTGCTCACTGGTCTATTGACTATCAAGACCCGTAAATGTCGAGATGCTTGGTTGATTTGGTAAACATATTTCTCTGCATATAGTCCATCATTTTTTATGATATCACTCATGATTGGTAGCTTGTTAAGCTAATTAGAGTTCCACAAAAGGAATTTCATAATTTGTTTCTGTGCTCAAAGAATGGTTCAAAACAGTGAGTAGGTGTGCACCAAAATAGCAAGTTTTGGACCTTGGATTACATCCCTACCTATCTCTTTTGATTGTACCATTAGTGGATCATCTTCCAAGCAACATATGTGATTATTTATGCTTATTGGCTAGCTATAGAAACCCACAAAACTCTCCAACCATCACTTGTACTAGGTGTGAAGCAAGTTTTAGCTACACCAATTCATCTCTTGTGACTATCCACCATCTTCTCCAACAGATATGAAGTTGGATTTTACCTAGAAGAAATTGAAGAAGGGTATTCCAAATCATGGAAAAGCAAGCATTTTATTTTTTCTTGTTAAAACATTCATAGCACTTCCCCATTTCGTTTTTTTTAAGCTTTATTAAGCCACCACTTACCATACATAGTTGAGTGGGAAGGTAAAAATTTCCCAAAAATGTGGAAAGACGAGTTCCTTTAGTTTATCATAGCAAACGCAATTTTGGCCAAGAGAAACATCCACTAACAAAGTTACTTTTTTATTCGATTGTACTACATGGATGAAGGATTTCCCAAACACGGTTTTTTTGTTCTATTGGTGTGGTAAGTATCATGATCATTGATTATATAGAACCATTACTTGTTTTAAGTATACTAGAGCATATCCTAGATCATCCCATAGGACATGAAAGAGGATACAAATGAGAGCTTGCACTTTAATCTTAAAGGAAAGGAAATATTCCCTTTGGATGTTTTCTCAAAAAGGAACCTTCTCTCCGAAAGTAAATGTGCCTCTTGAGGCAATATACGAAAACGAAATATTGCATACTGTGAATATAATTCCTCAAACGAAATATTGCATATTGTGAATATATAGTTTCCCAAGCATTGGGATACCAAAAACCTTTATGAACACGTTCGAAGAATATTTGTTTCTTGCTCATCCAAATGTGCCACAATATGTAGCAATATCCATCTTGTAGCAAACTAAAGTAGACTTTCCTGATAGGCCAAATGTGGTTTTCTAACATTTTGAGAGTAGGGAGTAAGATGGATCCAAAATCTTCCCCGACAAAACGCTCAAAACATTGTTGCATGACCTATGTAACCGACTAAGTGCACAAATGATATTATGCCAAGAAACATCGTTTGGATCAAAACGAGAAGTTCTTTATGGCGAGCTTCAAGACAAATGCAACAAATACATTTACTTGTGTATTCATCTTGCATAGATAAAAATATATGTCTGATTTGGTATTTGATTAGGATTGCATGCCAACAATATTGGAAATCAAGATCCAAACTTAGGCCCACATGAACCGATTTACATATTGACAATTGGAGCATAATGAAGCATGTGGCATTGATTGTCATATTAAAAAAATGTATTTTGAGTGGGATTTCTTACATTAGTATGGTCGCAGAGTCTAGCTTCAGTGACCGAAAACTCTTTGTTTCATTCCATTTGAACTTAGATAACCCTTGATTTGATTCAATAGAGGTATTTGTGAGTACATCTATGAAGCCATTCAAGCTTCACACTACATAAGGAAGTTGACCATTCCTGCGTCAATGGTATCAAATAAAATTTTACAACCATACATCTATTTTAATACTTTTGGAATAGACATTTAAATGAAACCGACTACTTCTAATTTACTTGATTGCATGAAGCTACCAAGATATGGAGGAAGAAATTAAAGATAAGGAAACATGATGAATTAAATGAAACAAAAATGACTCACATAAGATACTCTATGAGCATGAAGATTCCATAGAGAGTTAGAGTATATGAGCATATGTGGAGTGAAGGGAGGCCCTCATTATATGGAGTTGAGGGAAAATCTCCCTACGTCTGGGATAAATAAACTTCAAACAATGAACCTAGACTTTGATAAAAGGGTGGAGCATGGAACTCTAGCACCCACCCACATGTGATGACACTTCTGTTTTTAAAATGGGGAACTACTAGCATATGGGGTCACGTAATTCATTGCTTTATAGGTACAAGGACGTGGGATCCTACACATAGTTTGGCCATATGACATCAACGTTTGGGGTGTATGGCATCCCTTGGGTTTTAGTTCCATGGACATATGGGATCCATGGTGTGTGGGTCATATAGGTTAGGTTCCCTATGATCTTGGCAAATGTGGGATCCCAATACATATACTTGGACATTTGGGACCCAAGTGGTTTTTGGGGATCTAGGGACATATCCTATTGGTAGACATATTCAAGGTTTATGAAATGAAGTATGTGGTGTTTGTTGATCAATTTGTTACCCTTGCTCTTTACTACCCATGAGACCCTTTGATGCAGTCCTTTATGCTTTAGTCTTATGCTCCTCTTAGTCCTTGTTTGTTGACATAGAGGCCTTGCTCATCCTTTTGTTAGCATCTTAGATCCATTGTGGGGATCTTGGGGTGTCTTCCATTTTGTCGATGGTGAACACTTTTGTTTGTCTAAACCTATCTTTCTTGACTCTAAGCATTTCTTTGATATTTGAGCTTTCCTTATAGTGGGCTTTATGAGTCATAAGGTAGAGAGAGTACATAGCTTCAAGACTCTATTTTCTTTGGAGGACATGTTTCTGTGTCCTCTTCATAGGGAAGCTCCTACCTTGAGTACTAATGAAGGTGGTGTCTAATCCTTTACAACATTTAACCTAGTAGTGATTAAAACCTTACATATTTGAATTGTAAATAGTGTAAGACAATCTAGACGTATTTTATTAAAAATTTTGCAAGCCATGATATTCTAACCTATTAATACGAAGATGAAAGGTGTAAAAATGTAAGTGAATAATATTAGATAGATAGATAATGATGACAGCTCTCATATCCATCACACCATCACTGCACATCATAAGTTCATGCTTGGAAATTTAGGGCTTCTTTTCTTTATTTACCCATTCACGTAGTGCACCATACTGTTCTCTATGTGCACAAAGTATGATTCATAGACTGAGTGCATAGTTGAATGGATGCTTCACCTAACCTCTATCTTAGGAAATCTGACGTCATTGCATGTATCCTAGTTAAAGTCATTCATGTAGTAGAATTAGAGAGGTTAAAGAATATGTTATTCCTTGTCTAGAAGCTAAAAAAGAAAGAACGCCTAAAGATTGAAGCGAGAAGGGACTTGGGGACTTTCAGATTCCAAAAATGTACAAATACTCTAGTTTATCTTGGTATTAGAACCTATCATACATCATGAAGGACTTTCAAAGTTTTGAGAATTCATCTAGCCTCGGAATAGACCATCTATTGAGTACATACATTGAACGATTGTAGATCTTTTAGTCTAATAAACCCGAGTGAGGGGGTTTTCAAGTATCTTAGTTCTCATGCAAAATCTAAGTCTGGAACTTGACGTTTAGTGCACAGACGTTCAACACTTCAAACATGGTGTTCTTTAAGAACTTCATTCATTAACTTGATTTCCTTAATTTTAGGATTTCTCGTCGTCTCTCCAACTTCTTTAACACGATATGAAAGCCTGTAAATAATCTCACTCATTTTATCGTTTCAGTTATTTTAAAATTTCCTTGCACTGATATACAATCAATATGTTGAATGTTGTGGCACCATTTAACTTCTTTCAAAAGACTAGAAAACTTGGCTTATGGAGAAAATTACCATGTAAGAAGGGAAGATTTGAAAATGTGAAAATATGAGCAAGTATATTCATATATTACTATTTCCATGTATGGAGACAAATATTTGATTTACTTGATGGAAGAATGCCTTTGGGCACTTCAGAAATTACATTTCCACACTTTTTTCCATCATCTCCACCAGTTCACTAGTTTGACATGTCACACTTGTGAGGCCATATCTTAGGCTAGAAAACTTTGAATTGGACGTGTTATAGCCCATTTTGAAGATCATGAGATATAGGCTCATTTTATGGAAATAAAGTTTGGAAATCTGTACTTTTCCATCTCTGAACAAGTCTAGAAACTCTAAATAGTTTTTAAAAACTACCTTTTGAAAGCCATATCTTACCCACTAGGAATGCGATTGAAGTAATTTCACCTTGCAAATAATGTATTTCAAATTTATGATTATTTGAAGGTCTTGGAAAAAGTTTTTCATATATAAAGATGGATTACATATGCATTTTTGTTTGTATAGTTTTCATTTTGGTAATCATTTGACCATGCTTGATGTTTTGAGAAATGATCACATGTCATCAGACACTTCAAAGTTTGAGTTAGGACATGGTGACGAAAGTGTAGAGATCTTGATGCTCACAAAAGCGGCTTGGATGCATGCAATTCCAGCATTGAACCATTCGAGGATGTATGGCTTATATTCTTAAGCATTATGGTTCATGTTTTGGCATGTATTGTATGTACATGCATGGATATATGATTGGACTGCATAGGTCAACGTTGTCCATTGGTTTAAGTTCAAAGTATGGATCAACTTGCTAGGAGTACATTTTTAATGGTTTGTAGAAAAGATGATTACAAGAAATACAAGGTTATGCAACCAAGATGTGATTGCTAGCATGTTATGCTTTTACAGGTTATGGAGCTCATAAATTAGTATATGGCTTGTATGCCATGGGCTTGCCAAGGCCTAAGCTACTGTGAATGGCCTATGTGACGACATGGACATGGACACGGATACGGACAAATGCTGGCAAGCATAAATGTTTTAAGCTTGTCATCTTATCTAGAACTACTAATTTTTTATCTACTGAAAATATTGTATGTCCGTACATGTAAAAATATTGATGTTTTCATGAGTTCCATCCATCGCAATGGTTTTGAAAGGACATAAATTTGTGCTAGTTTTTTTTTTAATGGAGGTTCGGCCTTTAACTTTGAAATTACAACTGTACAAGTGAATGAGCATAGTACTCGCGGGACCCCCCGTATCCCACAAAGCAGGGGTTAAACAATGTGGGACACAGGGGTTAGACAAGGAGACATGATTACAACTAAAGGAAACATGTTTACAATTGGTTTTAATTAGCCTAAGCCATAACATGTCCAGCTTAGGATTTGAACCCTGAACCTCCACCTCAAGAAACCAAAGCTCAACCAATTGCCCTACGGGATGTGAACATTTCTACTAAGTTTTGAATGTGTACGTTGAGATTGTTCATACATTTGCATCTGTATCCTCATATGAAAAAGTTAAGTGCAGATCATTGATTAATTTCGTACATTTGGCCATTTGCAACTTGCATGTGCGTGACGTTGAATATGTGTGAGGCAGAAGAAAGAGAGAGGAGTTGCAGATTCATCTCAAAGTTATTATGAAACAAAATCAATAGACTCGATATACGCAGTGTTTCGTAAACTGGGAAAGTTATTTTTTTTTTGAAGAAAGCAGGAAAATATAAATTAACAGAGAAAGTTACATAAGTGCAGGGGGCAGGAGAACCTTAGGCCCAGAGGTTTACAATGATGCCAACATGGCGAATCTGGGTTGAGAATACAATTGGCTCAGCATAGCCTTCCATCTTGTGTAATGGTGAACAGCCAACATACAGTGTAATTCTTGAGGGGGTAGAGAGGGCTTGGTAGTACAATTGACACAATTAATAGACACTCTTCTCAGAGTGGAATGGAGGGATATAAGGAAATTCTTCCTCCCTTGTCCAAAAACCTGATTATTCCTACTCATCCAGATGGCCCACAAGATGTGGCCTCTCCATGTGTTCCAAAGAAGGAGATCCATATTTTTACAACAGCCAATCAAGGCATCCATTTTCTGCAGCTTGGGGGCATTAGATTTTTGAAGAAAATTGTCCACTGGTTCCCAAAATGGCTTAGCATGAGTACAATTAAAAAGAAGGTGATTAACATCCTCCACCCTGCCACAAAATGCACATTTACCACCATCAATAAATATTTTCCTGACTCTAGGGCCCACCCACAGCCCTTGATGTATGATCAACCACTAAAGAAAAGACTACTTGTTGCTCTTAGGGTAAGCCCATAGAGATTTAAATCTATAAGACCACTGAGCTGGGGTCCAATTCAAGTCCCACATTCTGTTCAATTTCCTAGTGATGCCCACCATCGAAGCTTTGCTCTTTTTGAAGTTCTTGTATATGAGTTCAGCAACATCAAATAGTTTGAGTTCCTTCCAGTTGCACTCAATCAGTTGGTCAGACAGCATGTTCTTGTGGGCCAGCAAAACCTGCATGCAAGCAACAAAGGTATTAGTCATATTGACGAGGACATGATCAGCCATAACCCTCTCATCCAACATAAAGTTCCTCCAGGATTTGAAGCCATAAAGCCTGTGACACTTATGCTCCTTAATAGAAATGTTCCCATTGTTCCAATGAGACAGCCATCCCAGCCAGGGGGACTCCTGCAGGTAGAAATCAGCCACAGAAGACAAACTGTCTGGAGGGAAGAAAACACCTTAGGTTTGAACCAGGCAGTCCAGAACCTGCAAATCAGAGGGCTCCCAACAGGGGAAATGGGGTGAGGGCAAGAAATAATATCCCAAAGGTTTAAGTTATTCCAAGACCTATAATTAGCCACAAAAATTTGTGAACAGTCCTGTGAATAAGAGTAGCCAAAATCTCTATGTTTCCAATACTTCTGAGGATCCACTTAGCAGCCAGAATGTTAGCCATTTTTAGAGGGCACCTTATACCGAGACCCCCTTTTTCTTTATGGAGACAACAAATATCCCAGGAAACTTTAGCAATTCTCTTTCTGTTAGCAGAGCCCCCCATAAAAACCTTTTAGCCAACGAAATAACCTGACCTAGCTGCTTTTTGGAAGGAGTCCAACAAGAAAGAAAATAGACAAGTTTAGGCATTAAGTAGTGGTTGAGAATAAAGGTTCTATGGGGAAGGGAGCTATTAGCATCATACCAGAGAGCCATCCCCTTTTTAAATTTGTCACAAACCCAATCCCACCTTTGAGCAAAAGAGACACTGAACCACATGCGTATCCCAAGAAGCCTAAAAACCTCACCTTCTTTTATCAGACTGCAGCCAAGTTGAGTAATAAGATCATGTATAACATTATTAGCAGCTTTAAAACCTATTTTGCTGTGGTTAACTCTAGAGCCACTGGCCAAGCAAAAAATATCCAGACACTCCAAAAACTTGGTTAGGGAGTTGGTTTCAGCTTTCAAAACAACATTGGTATCATTAGCAGACATCTGAAGACAAAGAGGAGAGGGAGAGTTAGGAATATTAATACCTTCTATTATACCAGCAGAAAGAGCATCCTTCACAAGCCAACCCAAAGCATCACTAGCTATGGAAAATAAAAGGGGGGCCAAAGGACAACCTTGTCTTATGGACCTAGCCAACTTGAAGGGTTCAGACATATGACCATTAACAACAACTCTAGAGAAGGCATTACCAAAAAGAGTACTCACAAACTTAATAAATCTCCTTCCTAAACCTAAGTCATGGAGAGACTGCAAGATGAAGTCCCACTCAATCCTATCATAGGCTTTATCAAAATCTATTTTAAAAAAGTATAAGTCTTGACCAAAGTGTTTATCAAAAAGGCTTTATAAAGCCTTTTTGCTAAGGGAGAATGAGATGAGTCATCAATGGACTAAGTCTCCTAGCCAGAGTAGAAGCATAAATTTTGGATAAGGTGTTTGAATAGGTAATGGGCCTCCAGTTATTAAGGTCATCTTTGGGACCTCTCTTATGAATAAGCTTAATAACCCCACTGTTGATGGTACAAGGGAGAAACCTTTACTAGAAACATCTTCCCAAATCAAGAGAATGTAAGGAGTGAGAAAATCCCTTAGAATGATGAAGAATTCATTAGGCAAGCCATCCAATCCAGGAGATTTACAGGGTTTCAATTTATTGATGGTTTCTTTGATCTCACCGGTAGTGAGGGGCAGGTCCAGAATGGGAACCAGGCTCTGAAGAATCATTTTCTTCCTTTTCATGGCAATAGTGGCTCTGGCCCTCTGGATGTCCTCCCCCCACTTGGGAGACACAGAGAAAACATCCATAAAGAAGCACTTGGCCTCCAGTAAGGTCTCCTCAATATTGGAAGTGATACATCCTTCCTTTTTCTTAATAAGAGGGACAAAGTCCCTTATTTTTCCTTTTTTTCATGAGAGAAAACATATGCTTCTTGTTCCTATCCATGTTCTCACTCCAAAACTCTCTTGAAACAGCAAGGGAGTTCCTAGCTTCAAGATATCTCTCTTTACACAACCTCAAAGAGCAATCAATATACTCTTGAGAGTTAACATCTAGGGAGTTCAATTGGTTCATAATCGAGTTCCTCCTCTGAGCCCTTAACTCCAAGGCATGCCTCCTATGCGTGGTGAAGAGCTTTTGGATTTCAGTAATAGCATGATTCCAAGCTATAGTAGGGGAACTAACAGTCCCGAAGTAAAAGGAGATTATATCCTTAGTGCGAGATAGGATAGTAGCAACTTGAGCAGAGTGTAATCAATGTGGGGCCAGCCAGATCTATAATTAGGATTGCCTTTCTTAAAAGACAAACAAAGGGGTTTGTGATCTGAAACAAGAAGGGAATGGTCTATTTTGGTGCTAATATCCCAACACCCTTGAACGATGTTTGTACTAGCATAACACCTATCCAGTCTAGCCGACCTATAGTTGGTACCCACTTGCTTATTAGACCAGGAGAACCCCGAGTTTCCAGAAATGTCAGAGAGGTCAAGTTGATTGCATAAGTTAAACCAAGACTGTTTTTTAGTACCAAAAATACAATTTCCTTTTCTTTCCCATCTATCTTGAAGATTAATAACCATATTAAAATCCCCAACAAGATGATAGGACCGACAAAAATACACAACTCGGCCCAGCAGGTTTTTCTTTTAGAGCAGAGATTAGAAGCATAGATCAAAACAACAGAGCAATTAAAAGGAGCACCCAATTTGACAGTACACCATTGGTGGGAGCTACTGTAAGAAACATCCAGAAAGGCATTGATAATAGTTTTAGACAGCCCAATCACGGCACCACCTTTACCGCTAGAATGGTTGGTGTGGTACCAAGTGAAATTGGAGGCCACAATGTTGAGGTGCCTTAGGAAGAATCATGCCCGATCCTGACTTCCTGGAAACAAAGAATATTAGGCATTCTGGGAAGAAGTTTAAGCCAGAAATTTAACATTTTGGGCCTAACAACATCAGTCAGCCCTTTAACATTTAAAGAAAGAATTTTCAAATAAAAAATAATAACTAAGGAACTTATTTACGACTATTCTTAGTCAGCTTGGGAGCATAGGTGGACAACCTGACAGTTTCTTTCCTTTTAGGTTTAGTGGCTTTAGAGTGATCATTAAAGGTCTCCAGATCCTGTGACATAGACACAATGTCACAGTGCTCACCTTCCTCGTCCATACAACTTATTGAGTCCTGGTCCATGGCATCGAGTTCTTGACCAAAATTCTCCAAGACAGGAGGGGGGACGTCCTTTACCTGTTGAGAGAAGCAAGGGTTATCTTTAAGACAAGCTAGTTCTTGCAATACCTTATTCTTTCTACCAACTTTTTTCCAGTTTACTGAGGAATCATTATCGACTTCAATTAACTGATCGGCTTTAGAACCACATGAAACAGAATTGTTAGGATTGACATTTTCATCCTGTTCCAAAACATTAGAAGAGACACCAGGATTTTCTCTAGTAGGGTTGGAAATGTCCTCTAAAAGGATATCATAGAGGTTTTCCGATTAAAAAAAAAAATTCTTTGGTTTTTGCACCTGTTTTTTTCCCGATGCATTAGGACTGTTACTAGTCGTTGGGGGGCTTCCGGTTTACCTTGGTTACTATTCTCTGTAGGAGTTTGGAGGAGGGGACAATCCCGAATTAGGTGAGCTTGCTTGTAACAGTTATAGCAAGCATTTGGGAATTTACGGTACAATAACTTTTGAGTATGCAGCTTCTTTCCTTGGGAGTCTTTAATCACTATTTGGGTCTTGATTTCTTTGCACACGTCGACTTCTATTAGAACTTGAGGGTCCCATTTAGTGTTAATAATGCTATTTATGGATTTTTGCCCCAACACTCTACCAATCATATTTCCTAAATGTTCAATCCACGGATAAAAATCTATGGGCAGTTCTGGGAATTCTACCCACAGAGGGATCTTAGTAGGCTTTGGGCCCTTAGGGTTAAAACCTATATGCCACTTGAAAAAGGAAATGGGAGCATTCCGAATAAGCCATTGGGCTTCGTTGATGACATGCAAAGTGCTATTCCCCTCTTCAAAAAAAATAGATAAAAAATATTAGGGCAATATTGTATATGCTTAACCAAAAGCCCCCGAGATTCCCAATGAGACTTTATCCAGGATTTTAGCACTTCATGAGGGGGTCTAGGGCCGTGACAGAGCCCAATGACAACCCTCCCAACCAAATGCTCATGCCAGCTATCTAGAGACGTCCGGTCTATAACAAAAGTGTCTTCCTCATCTTCGCTAGGGACATCGTCGACAAGCAACGTGTGAGGGTTCTCAAAACATTCAGCTTTCCCCTTTTCTAAATCATTACCATTAAAATGCGTCTTGAAAAAATGGTCAAAAATGAAAGGGGAAGGAAGGGGATTACCTGTGTGTTTAATGGTGTCAGCATACGTCTTCTGAGGAGAGCGACTACCAGCAGAAGATTGAACACAATGGCTGGTAGCAGCCGAATCGATTTTCGTAGACTCATTGAGCCCAATGTGATTGAAGGAGTTTACCTGTGGTCTTCCGTTCGAAGAGGTTGGCAAAGCTGTTGCATTTAACTCAGAGCCCACCTTTTGAGGAGCTTCTAGTACAGATATCCCATTGTGCAAAGCTTCGAAGAGCGCCATACAAAACCAAGTGGGAGAGGCCGATAGACGGAGCAGGCAGCCCTGCCCCCCCTCCCACGCGAAGGGGAAGGGCGAAGGTGAGAGAGAACCCTCCCGACTAAGTAGGGTCTCTCGGGAGAGCTGAGAGAACCCAAAAACCCTAGGCTCGTCACGGCTTCAAACTGGGAAAGTTATTAGGCACATGGATACTCCGTAAAAAGCCAATGTCTCGAAGTGTATGCAAATGTGCGCTTCGAGGCCCGCCCACACTGCTTCACTCACTCCTTCACATGAGAATCAAACGCACAATAAGCATTTGCTTTCACTTCAGACGATTGACACTGTGCTTGGGGACGCTCTTCAAAGACTTGATTATGGATTGTGGATGCACGTTTCTTGGTTATGGATTGTGGCTGCACCACAGGAGGAAAAGAGGAACGTGCTACGTGTGAGTATCGATGGTCGAGTATTGATTTGACCGCGGCAGCTTTGACATTTCTGGCTGGTAACGTCTAAGATTCGCAAGAATCCCAGCGCCCAGAGGAGAAAAAAGCATGTGTCACTCTGTGTGTGTGTGAGAGAGAGAGAAAGAGAGAGAGCGCTTTTTGGGGATCCATGATCCGCCAGAGGGCGTGGCATATGTGAATCTTCCATTGAGCAGAGTATTCTGTAACGTGTTGTGGCGAGGCTCTTGGCGGGGAAGGGGGCAGGGATTTTCCATTACATGGCAGTCATTGAAATCCAGAATCACCATCCATTTTGCAAAAGAGCACCATTCTTTTGTGGGAAAAAAGCTCATTTTACCATGCGCTCCCCAAGTATGGGGTGCCGTACTATTTCAATACAGCCGGTGAATTCAGACTCAGATTTACGGTGGCCTCAAATCAATCTGCAGTCCGCAAATGCGCAGAGCACTTTAATAGACATTCATGTTTCTGCAGCAGCCAAGGATGATGGCTTCCTTTCTGAGACCCTGGTACCCTCTGGATGAAAGATAAGACTCAACAAAGGTTCAAAATTTCTTAGCATGAGAACATTCAAAGAACAAATGACTAACATCTTCCTCCTTGCCACAGAATGTACAAAGACCTCCATTAATAATAATTTTCCTGACTCTGGGACCAATCCACAGACCATTATGGAGCATTAACCATTGAAGATAAGATTGCTTGATATGATCTGGGTAGACCCGCAGAGATTTAAATCTGAAAGCCCACTGTTTAGCAGTCCAGTTGCAGGCCCATCGGCTATTGAGTTTGGGCACAATATGGTCAATCCTGACTCTAGCCTTCTTAAACTCTTTTAATATGATACAAGCCACTTCAGTAAGGTTGACCTTCTTCCTAAGACTTCCTTCCAGCTGCTCGACCAGCATCAGCTTGTGGGCCTCCAGAACTTGCATACAAGAAGCAGAGATGTCAGAATGGGAAAGGAGATCTTGCTCAAACATAACCTCTCCATTGTGAGTAAGATCCTTCGAGGCTTTGTATCCAGCTCTATGACACTTGTGTTCTTTGATGGCAATGCCACACTTGTTCTCATGAGCAATCCAACCAAACCAAGGAGATTTCTGCAAAACAAACTCAGAGGAGCTTAGCAATTCCCTATTAGGAGTAAAACCAGATTTGGCTCTAAACCAAGCATTCCAGAACTTGATAACCAGCTGACTACCAACGGGAGTTATGGGTATAGGGGAGACAATTATATCCCAAAGATTGATGTTATTCCAAGCCTTGTAGTTAGATATGAAGAATTTGGAATTGTTTCTTTGGGGTGGTACCTCTCTCAACCAAAAAGTTGCCAAGGTTTCTTGGGACATATGCTGTCTCCCAAAATCTCAAGGAGGGTTGGGGATCACTTGCCCCACCAAAATGGCGAACAAGTTTTTACAGATGCCAATGGCGCTATTTTCTCACAAGAGAGAGAAGACCTCGAAGGGTCCTGCAAGTGTCCCAGTTTCCAATATCCAGCGAGAGGATGTCATATGACGAAGTTCGCATTATCGTTCCTCACTCTAGACATGGTGGTCTTCTTGAGATAAGTACCTCAATTGCGCTGTACAACGTTACACGTAATGGTGGAATTCTTCTGCCAGAAAGATCTATTTGTGAAATCCGAAGCACATGTGCCTTCTATCACCTAGAAAGCAAGAAGCAGCAACGTATGTTTTTCAGTAGTCGTTCTTCCACATGCACTCATGACAAACTCCTCGTACTCCTAACTTCTTATGTATACAAGATCACATTATCGCACGAGAAATAATGCAAGAGAAATAACCAAGAAGTCGCTTACCGTGTGTTCAACACAACAAGAGTGATTCTTTTGGTCATACGAGTATTTTTTTCCCCGCCTACTGCTAATTAGAATGGTCCTTTGCCACTTCAATTGTGTTACTATATTTTTTGGCAGTGATGTGTGCGAACATCCTTAGGATTGTCGAGACTCTTCTTTATTTTTAGAATGTTTCTCCGCCAACCTTGTATATACGCCCATGACTCTAAAAGGGTATATTTAGTAATATGTTATTTGTGTGTATTATCGTTTGGCAAACTCTCACAAACGGTATGAGAGTAGTTGATTGATTCCCGAAACGTATTGTCAAAGAGGCACGAACGTCTATTGTAGACACTTTTTCTTTTAAAACAAAGTTTGAAAACGTACTAGTAAATGAAAATGGTCATTTACTACAAAATGTATCTTTGGCACATCAATTCAATTCATGATCATTGTATGTTTACTATGTACTCAAATGTTGAAAAAGATGGATGGACACTCTAGAAAATGAGTTGGTGCTGCTAATCCCTGCTTTGTAATAGCCCTCTTTGACTTCAGACTTGAGTTCTAGGCCCTCTTAGCTTTCCAATGAAAATAAATAAGTGCCTATGTACTTTGGAAATGATGCAATTAATGATTAATTCAAAACAGACTACTTCCCACTTCACAATCTAATGAAAACCTTCTATTTCGATTCACACACCTGTTGCTTGTTAAGCTCAGTGCTTCTAGTACATTAGGAATTAAATATATTCCTTTTGGAGATATCAGATTAGCTTAAAGATCTAATGATTCCAAGTGGAATCACTTAAAATGATTGACTATACATAGAGCAATCAATTTAGCAAGTGTAGCATTACCCTCGATTTTTTAGGACCTCTGTAGAGAATGACCAATGACCAGTTCGTCAAGGTTTTCTCCCACTCCAGTAAATGGAATGTCTTCAACATGTATCAGCATATAGTAGGCTTAGAGATGATTCCAATGAGGTATGGAACATTGACAATGATGGAGTAATGATTGGCATATGAGCAATACAAAATGACTCTTTTGAGTGACAATGATAGAGAGATCAACAGATGTAAGCAATGATCTATTGTATTATATGACAATGTTGTACATGATCATTGGCATGATAATCAATACCCAATGATGTTGAGAACTGTAGGCTATGAAGTGAGCCACTCTCTCTTACAATGTGATCAACTAAAGGCTCTAGAAAAAAGCATGATCTGTTGTGAGATTTTACATTCATCTTTTTATACATGCTCCATTCAAAATTTGAATTTGAACTCAACTTTTGGCTCTCACTAAAAAAATGATCCCCTAATCTAGGAGATATTCTCTCCAAATCAAGTCCTAGCTTTTCATTGTAACTAACTCCACAAGTTTAGTGGTAGTTACAATTACTCCTCCAAGTCAATTTGACTTTTACAAATGGTAAAAGATAAAGAATCCTTAGCAATTGTTCTCATGGGTCTTCAACCAATTTCAAATAAAGTCTTCTCATGCCTAGCCAAGTGTGTAGGCTTGGCATTTGTACCAAAAACTCCCCCTCAAGCCAAACATCTTGGCTTGATCTTCTTCATCAATCTTCTTGTATGTCTTGCAATCCAATCATAGCTTTAAATCTGTAAAGTTTAGTACCATCAAGAGCTTTGGTCAATAAGTTTGCACATTGCATATTAGTTGATACATATGCCAACTGAATTCCCTTGCTCAATAGCTTCTCTCTGACATAATGATAGTGGACCTCTATATTCTTGGTCCTAGCATGACAAATAGGATTTGCTACAAGATCTAAGGAACTTGTATTATCTCCAAAAATCATTGGAGATATAGTATGCCATCCAAAATCTGCATATAGCAATTTCATCCATATGACCTCTTGAGTAGCATTGACCAATCCTCTATATTCTGCCTTTGTGGAAGATAAAGCAACAGTAGGTCTCTTCTTGGAAGACCATGATATAGGCTTGTCACCTGCAAAAGATAGATAACCTAAGGTACTCCTTCTATAATCTTTGCAACTGCCCAATCTGGATCTGAGTATATCTTGATATGCAAATCTGAAGTATACGGAAAGTATAAACCTTGATTTTCAGTGCCCTTAAGGTACTTCAAAATCCTCTTCACAGCTTCTAAGTGAGGTTCTCTAGGTTTGTGCATAAATTGGCTTAGAACACTTACTCCATAAGCAAGATCAATCCTTGTCAATGTAGTATAGTTTAGGCTTCCCACTATGCTTTGGTATCCCGCAATATTTTCAAGCACATCACCTTCATGAACACTTAATTTTTGGTTTACCTCCATAGGAGTGCTTGGTACCTTGGCATCCTGCAATTGAAATTTCTTCAACATGTCCTGCAGATACTTTCTTTGAGTAATGTAAATGCCAGAGTTAGTATAGACTAACTCAAGTCCAAGAAAATACTTTAGTGATCCAAGATCACTGATTTTGAACTCCTGCATCATTTGAGTTTTTATTTGCGTGATGCCATTAGCATCATTTCCTGTAAGTATGATATCATCAACATACACACATAGATATATGACCTCTAAACTACTTCTCTTAACAAACAGAGAAGTATCTGCTTTACTCATGATGAATCCTTGATCTTGAAGGTATGTAGACAAACTATGGCTCCATGCCCTAGGTGCTTGCTCTAATCCATAAAGAGCTTTGTTCAATTTATACACATATGTTACCTTGCTTGGGTCCTCATAACCACGAGGTTGCGACATGTATACCTCCTCTAAAATCGAGCCATTTAGAAATGCATTTTTTACATCCAATTGGTAATGTTCCAATTCTTTGATGCAGCCAAACTTACCAAAACCCTGATGGTTGGAATTTTTGCCACATGTGAGAAGGTTTCTTCATAATCAAATCCTTGGGTTTGTGCAAAACCCTTAGCCACAAGTCTAGCTTTGTACCTACTTATTGATCCATCAAAATTTCTCTTAATCTTATAGATCCATCCAGATCCAATTACCTTCATAGACTCCTTCTTTGGTACTAGCTCCCAAGTATCATTCTCCTTGAGTGCTTCAATTTCTTCATCCATAGCTTCCTTCCATTTTGTCTTGGTCTTGGCCTCTTCATATGATGATGGATCTTCAAGTGATAAGTCTTTGGCAAGATAAATAGAATGCTTAGTAACTAGGGAAGTTTCATACCCATATCTGATTGGCTTGTGGATGATTTAGGTATATCCTCTAACTTCTTCATCTTCACTTTGCCTTTAGATTTCCATGCCTTGAATTCTTCTAGGTTGATGATGTCCTCATCATCTGAGTTGATGTCTTCAATCTGGTTTGGTTCCTCCTTGGTGAGGCTTGGAAATTCCTCTTCCAAGTCATAAGACAATTTTACTTTCTTGCATTCACTTTCAAACCATGAATCATTCTCATCAAAGACAACATCTCTACTGACCATAAAGCCTTTGTTGGAAGGATTGTAAAACTTGTATCCTTTCCGATTCAACTCATACCCTATGAAGATGCACTTTTCTGCCTTAGAGTGTAGCTTACCTCTGATTTGAGAAGGGATATGTAGATGGGCAACACATCCAAGGTCGTACAATGATCAAGTGAAGGTCTTCTACCATGCCATGCTTCATATGGGGTCATTCCATCAAGATATTTTGATGGAAACTTGTTAACAAGATAAGTAGTAGTAGATACACTCTCTGTCCACAAGTAATTAGGTAGTTTTTTCGAATTTAGCATTGATCTAGCCATTTCAACAACTAATCTATTTCTCCTCTCTACCACCCCATTTTGGTCAGGTATATACCTTGTTGTGATTTCTCTTTTGATTCCTCTATCCTGCAAAAATGCATCAAACTCATTTGAGAAGTACTCACCTCCTCCATCTAACCTTAGTCTTTTTAGGCTTCTTCCTGGTTGGTTTTCAACAAGTGCCAAAATCCTTCTTAAAGCAATTGAGTACATCTTTGTGCTTCATAAAATATAAGATAGTCCACCTACTGAAATCATCAATGGAAGATACATAATACCTTGATCAAGAAATTGAGGGATCCTTACTTGGTCCCCATACATCTGTATGGACAAGCTCCAAGTAGTCCTCATGCTTATAGCCTTTCTTTGAGAAGGGTAACCTGTGAGATTTTCCATACTTACAAGCACTACATTTATAGATCATGTGTTGCTTGGATACATTGGGTATCCCAAGCACACATTTATCTCTACAAATTTGCTTTAAGGTTCTCTCACCAATGTGTCCTAATATTTTGTGCCAAATTTCAAGCTCTCACAATGTTTGATCTTTGTAGCTATAAAGTGCAATATTCCTTGTATCTTCAAGTTCAAAAGTAAATAATCTACCTGTCTTTTCTCCTTTTTCTATTCTCTTAAATCCATGTTGGGTATCCTCCAGAAATGCTCCATATTTGTTGAACCTGACCTGCAAACTCTTTGACACAATCTATCCAACACTCATCAAATTTTTGGTAATTGTAGGTACATATAGAACCCTACTCAACAGATTTCTATTCCCATTAGAGGTTTTAACATTTCCTACCTTGATCACTGAGTGTTTGGTGTCATCACTTGTTTGTACCAGATGTTTTCCTTTAGGTTCCTCAAGGTGAGACAAAAGAGCTACACTGCCTGCCACATGGTTTGAACATCCTAAGTCAATGTAGAAGAGATGGTCATCATTCATACCTTTCTTTGAAGTCATATTCATAATCAGAAGGGAATCCTCTTGTTCCTCTATATAATTTTTGTAGTCTTTCCTTGATTTGTAGCCTCCTTGATAGTTGTTATTGTAACTCTTGCTGTAGTTGTTATTGTAGCCTTGATGATGGTTGAATCTTCCTCTTGATTGTGTGCAGTCACCTCTTTGATTCTTGAAATTCCTGTAACACTCATCTGCAGTGTGATTTGACAAACCACAAATATTACATGGGGAAGAGTTGAAAGGTCTCCCCCTACCTTGCTTACCTCCTCTACCCCTACCTCTTGAGTTTCTACCTCTCTGTGCATAGTTGGCTTGAGAGGTTGTACCTTCGTCCTCAATCTTCTTGATTTTCCCTTTCTCTTTAGACTTGCCTTTATCTGTGTATAGGGCGGAAGAGCTATTACCTCTTGATGAATCTCCATCCTTGTTTAGCTTGGCTTCATGAGTAAAGAGTTTCCCCATGAGTGTGGTAAGATCTGGAATCTGCATGTCCATGTACAAGTCCATGGAAGTTGTGAAGCTTTCCCATTTGTCATTTGCTTTAATGCCATTGATCACTTGTCTAAAAATTTTCTCCTCTTCAATTTCTTCTCCTATGCTTTCCAATTGGTCAGCCACATCCTTGCGTTTGGTCACATACTCTAAGATGCCTTGCTTTGGTTGCTTTCTTTGAGTGGTGAACTCAATCCACAATTGGCTCTTTTTGGCCCTTGTGTTGGAAGAAAAATATGAAGACAATGTTTCCCAAGTGTCTTGGGATGTCTTATAGTTCTTAATGTGTGGAAGAAGAAAATTACAAATTGAGTTAAGTAAGTATGACCTTGCTAATGCACCTTTGGCATACCATGAATTGATTCTTTCATGCTCCTCTCTTGTAGGTTGTCCTTTGCTTCTAGAAATGGGCATCTCCTCATCTAATGAGATGTATCCATAGAGACTCCTTCCTTGCCAGTATGTATTCATCCTTAAGGACCATGCTTGATAGTCATTCTTGCCCAATTTATCAATGAAAGAGGGAAAACCATCTCCATTTTACCTTAACTTTGCTCTGATACCACTATTGGCAAAGACGGATGGACACTCCAGAAAATGAGTTGGAACTGCTAATCCTTGCTTTGTGCCAGCCCTCTTTGACTTTAGAGTTGCATTGTAGGCCCTCTTAGTTCTCCAATGAAACTAAATAAGTGCCTATGTACTTTGGAAACGATTTAAGTAATGATTAATTCAAAATAGACTACTTTCCACTTCACAATCTAATGAAAACCTTCTATTTTTGTTCACACACTTGCTACTTGTTAAGCTCAGTGCTTCCAGTGCAATAGGAATTAAATATATTACTTTTGGAAATATCAAACTAGCTTAAAAAGCTAATGATTCCAAGTGGAATCACTTAAAATGATTGACTATACATAGAGCAATCAATTTAGGAAATGTAGCAATACCCCCGATTTTTTAGGACCTCGATAGGGAATGACTAGTGACCACTTTGAGAAGCTTTTCTCCCAATGCACTAAATGGAATGTCTTCAAAATGTGTCAGAATATAGTAGTATTCGAGCTGATTTGAATGAGCTATAGAACATTGAAAAGGATGGAGTAATGACGGAGATATGATATGAGCAATACAAAATGACTGTTCTGAGTGACAATGAGAGAGAGATCAACAGATGTAAGCAGTGCTCTATTGTGTTATATGACAATGTTGTACATGACCATTGGCATGATAATCAATGTGAAATGATGTTGAGAAGTGTAGGCTATAATGTGAGCAACACACTCTTACAATGTGATCAACTAAAGGCTCTGAAAAAAGGAGTGATCTATCACGAGATTTTACATTCATCTTTTTATAGATGCTTCATTCGAAATTTGAATTGGAATTCAACTTTTGGCTCTCACTAAAAAAGTGATCCCCTAATCTAGGAGATATTCTCTCCAAATGAAGTCGTAGCTTTTCATTCTAACTAACTCCACAAGTTTAGTGGTAGTTACAATTATTCCTCCAAGTGAATTTGACTTTTACAAATGGTAAAAGATAAAGAATCCTTAGTAGTGGTTCTCATGGGTCTTCAACCAATTTCAAATAAATTCTTCTCATGCCTAGCCAAGTGTGTAGGCTTGGCATTCACACCAACATCAAATATTTGGTACGTGGACATGAGTGTGACCCAACTGTATTACCTCTCGATGTCATTTCTTCAATGCACTTGAGCTTGCCCCTAATGGGATATTGTCATATATGCAAAAAAACTCTTTATATATGTTAAAAGAATTGTCTGTGCTGCCACTAATGGTGATGTATTGATATTTTTAGATGTCTCACATGTTCTAGGAATAAACAAAAAAAAAGGTTTTAGTGTTAGGAATAGCTAAAATTGCAAGTATTAACATTTATTGATGGAAAATGGACATTTCTCTAATGGTGAATTTATTATTAGACATAGTATGTAGTGTCATTCACTATATAATCCCACAAACCTTTAAGAATTTGTGAATGATTACGCATGTGCAATATATGATTTATAGGCCATTTTAGATGTAAATACTTGGTATGCATATTTTGTTCATCGAAAGTTTGCTACTTTACTATGCCTCCAAAAGTATGATATGGTGACCTCTTTTCGTAAACTTGAGGTACCATTCAAACATGTATGTGAGGTAATTATTTCGCGTAAGATGAAATGATCGTCTTTTCCTAAAGATAGTAAAATGCCAATTTTTATTGGAGATTGTACATAGTGATGTTTTTGGTTCTATCTAAATGGCCCTTTTGATCTATCTTTACTTTTTGGTCTCATATTTATGAGTATTCCATGCATGCATGAAACTACTCACTAAATTCATATTCTTTCGTGTTTAAATTAGTTTCAACACATAAAATGAGCATTCTCACTTCCAATCACGAGGAGGAATATATGTCTATTTAATTCAATGCACTCTAGCTAAGCACGGGATAAGAAACCAATGAAAATTCAGGTGCACGCAACAAAGAAACGGTGTTTCTAAGATGATAAATAGGTCTCTCATCGAAATCGAAAGTTCTATGATCGAACGTTAGATGTTATTGCATATCTTTTTGCCTTTAGGCTATAATGTCTATCTGGTGCATATTGAATAGTTGTCCTGCTAAGGAATCTAATCTATTACTCCTTCAAAGGCTTAGCATGGTCACATGCTCTTCTATCCTTATCTTTATGTTTCCTGGTTGTTTAGCATATACATTAGTGCATGAGAAACAACACAATAAAATGAATGAAATTGTGAAATGTACTTTGGTTGGGTAAAATTTGGAGAGCAAATACTATCTCGTATACAACCAATAAAATAAACGTGTTTTGATTAGCCAAGATGTTTTTTTTTCTTGTGAACTACGTATTGAATTCTTTAATTTCATGTATGAAGGAGACTTGTATGAGGTCAAAGCATATGTATGATAGCCTATTGTTTCTTGTCATAAAAATAACCAAAATTAGCTATTGGTGAGTGACTTCATAGCATTTAGGCTTTAAATGAGTATATGTTGATCAATCTAAGCCTACGTATGTACCTAATGATCATGCTACAAAAAAAGGGATCGATTTTAATGAGACATTTTTTTCCTATGGACTCTATGATAACTCTTTATAGCACTTCTACACTTGTAGCTTACGATGGTTGTAGATAAGTTCGATATCAAAACTACACTTTTGAATGGAAACATTAACGAAAAAGTGTATGTTCATAAGCCTGTTGGGGGATTCTTAGACAAGAAGGAGTTTGAGGGTTTGTAGGAGAAAAAGGGAGAGGAAAGAAGAGAAAATACACACTGGAAGCCTCTACTGATTGATTATAATAAAACAATTACAATGGGAATGCAAAATACACTGAAATACTTCTGTGCAAAGTCCCACAGAGTGCTCAAGTACAAAATACCAAATACCCAAAGTCTTCTTGCCGCCGGCCTCCTCTGCACCAGACCTCCACCTGCTTCAAGCTTACCCTTGTGCACACCTTGCACCAAGCTTCCACTAAGGGGGAGGAATGAATACCTTCTAGCGGCACGCGCACACTGCAAGGAGAACTTGAGATCCTTGGGGGGACTAGCTTAGCACTCTTTGCACAATTCCTTAGTCACTCTCCATGCACCTTGCACACACCTTCTCCACATCGCACACTGGTGACTCTTGCACTTCTCTCTCTTGCTTCACTTAGACTATGCTTCTCTTGCTTACTATAGAAATTGGTCCAAGAATAGTCCTTGCCTTGATTTGAGTGTGTCGATCACGTATGCTCCTAACTGCAATAGTATCTTGGTGCTCACTTTGATGTTCCAAGATTGTCTTTACAAGTGGTAGCCAACGACTCACTGTTTTGTCTTGTAGTGACTTTAGACTAAAACCCAAAATTTTAATTGGGGGGCCATACTTTCCCCTGTGCGTACGCTGCCGCTTCACATACCTTCACATTTCCTTTTAAGTCTTCACTTTTGCACATAAGAGAGGGTTCACCTGAACCTTACAAAATACTTTAAAAAACACTTTGAACCTTAGGGAAATAGAAAAAATACCTCTGCAACCTGCAACCCCCTTCTCCAATTTACCCTTTGTGGACAATTAATTGTGCACTACCTATGCACTTTGACACCTGCACTTTAGCACTTTAACTTTGCACCTGTTGACCTTGACCTTGACTTTGATCAAAATGACTTTTATGGGCTCAATAGTTGCGCACCACCTAATGTGCTCTCCGTCCCGGAGAGCTACAGCCAAAACTCTGAGCATATAGGACACCATGATAATGGAGCTGCAAGAACTTGAAGAGGACATCTGAGCAGCAACCAATTCCACCAAAAGCAGGATAGAACAAGCACCAAAGAAGAACCAAAAATTGGATTTTGCCATGGAAAAGCAAAGGGTTGCAATGGGAGGGTAGAAAGGAGTAGGAGGGGAGGGCTGAGGGGCAGGGATTGAAGGGATAGGGGGAGTGAAGGATGTGGCTGGGCAGATTGGTAAAGGTAGGCCATGGGGGTATGATGATGGGGTCTGGAGGGGGTGAAAATGATCAAACAGTAGAGCTACAGAGGGTTCATGTGGGAGATAATGAAACATAAGGTAAGACAAGGTGAGAATACACCATGTGGACAATGTGGTGAAATAAAAACATGTGATAATTCTCTTCAAAACATGTGAGTTTTGACCAAAAGTCAGAGAAAAGGTTGGAATTTGGAAAAATAAAGCCAAAACCTGAGTTCAGAGGGGGGGGGGGGGGGGGGGGGGGGAGGGGAGGGAGGGTGGAGGGGGGGGGGGGGAGGGGGGGGAGGGTGGGGGGGGGAGGGTGGGGGGGGGAGGGGGGGGGGGGGGGAGAGTTTTTTCTTTTTCCTCAACCCGAAAAATCCGGGGGGCCGTTTGTTTTTTTTTTAATAATCCAAAAAAAACTAAAAAAAATTATAAAAAATTCAAAGAAAATGCCAAAAAAAGCCAAAAAAATCTGAAAAATTTCTCAGAAAATTTTCTACATGGTTAGGCCCAAGTTCCTTACTTAAAACCACAGAGAGCTTCCTTTATTCCTCAAATTTTGCAAGAAAATGATACATGAAAAAGGGGAAAAATGCTAAAAAAGTTCTAAAATTGCTTGAAAAAATTCCGAAAAAAATTCCTAAAAATTCCAAAAATTGCACCTTTACAAAGTTTATGAAATGGCTGCTAAATTTTCTAAAAATTCAAGAAAAAATCATGAAATGGATAAAGAAAACTACTAAAACTTAAGAAAAAAATGAAATGAGAGGACTATGTACAACCTAGACAAATTTTGCAGGTTCCAGGTGATCCATAAATCTTCACTTTTGTTGATGATAGGCCTTGAGCCTTGTATTGTTGACTCAAAGAGACTCCTCCATAATCTGCAATTGTACTACACTTCATTGATTTTGTCTTGTCCTTGGGCACACTAGTCATCTAATAGGGGTACCCTAAATCCTTCATTAGAATGTTATCTCCTCCAGCAACTTTATGACTTAATCTGCAAAATTTTATTTTGACTATTCCAGCTTCTTCATCCAGTGGAACCCTATGTTTCCAAAGACTGGCAGGTACACCTTCCACATTCTTGTAAAGCCCTGCACTTGCTATCATAAGAATTGCCATAACAACAGATGATAGCCATACCGGTATCCATAAAAAAATGGCCATTGAGATATGAATTGGAGTAGCTTCATCACTGCTGTGTATAAGGGCTTTGCTTTTCTTCTCTTTGCTATGGCCTTTGACTGAGATTGTTTCAACCTGAGTGATTTCCTCTTTTTCTTCATATGCTTCTTCTTTACTTGAGTTTGGAAAAATTCCATAGCAGGAAGATGGGTCTTCTGCATGGAGCCAAGCCAACATGTTTTCATCTTCATATAAATCTGCTCCTTCAAATAGGTCTGCTTCTGGGTTGTCCACCACTTCTTATTCCATGCAAATACCAATTGTCTGCATCATGCTAGTATTTTTTTGATTGTCTGGTCCTTCTTCTAAAATTATCTGTTGCAACTCTTTTCCCTCTTGCTTTACCCACATTGTGTCCTTGCCCCAGTCATGCAGCACATTGGCATGCCTTAACCAAGGTCTCCCAATTAACAGGGGGAAACTTCCTTCTACCTGTGGCAACCTTAAAACAACAAAGTCCAAGTTAAAGATGGTACCTTGTATTTTGACTGGAATTCCAGGGACCACTCCCATAGGCCTTACTATGCTTTGGTCTGCCATTGTTACAGTGAAGTTGGCAGGTCTTGAAGGGTATAGTCCAATCTTTTCCATGGTATATTCAAGCATCAAGTTAATGCCAGAACCACCATCCACAATAACTCCTTGAAACTCATGACCTTTAATAGAGACTGTTAGCCGAGGGCTCTTGTAATCTTTGAGGGGTGCTTCCCCTACATTTTTATCTTTATGCATAATAGAAGCCTTTGCCACTAAACTTGTTGTGGACATTTCATCGATTATCTGCAAGAGTTCTGACTTGAACTTCCCATCCATCTTTATTAAATAAAAAATACTAACCTCCTTTTTCATGGACTTGAGTAGCCTGGAAGCTTCTGATTCCTTAAGAGCTTAGGCTCCATTTGACTTATCAAACTCCTCATGAGCCCTATTGAATGCATGTTCAATGGCATCACTGGTACCAGTGAAATTTTCTTTTTGCCTTGTATCTGCACTTGTGGTGGCTTTGTCTTCAAACACACCTTTGTCTCTGTTTAATCCATTAATCATTGATTCTTGACCTATTTCCACTTGAGCCTTCCCCTTGCTTCTTGTCTGCACCGTAAAAGATTCAATTTCTTCTAAATGCACCACCTTGGTAGATGGAGATGGCACATTGACCTGATCTAACACTTCTTCTTTGTGTACAGAAATCATTTGAAGATGGGGCCCGGATGAAGAGGCTTGATTCTTAGGACAACAATTTGTATAGTGGTCCCTAGCCTCTAGGCAGTTCCTACAAGGAGGGGCATTTTCTAGGAGAGTGCACCTACTTTGATAGTGCCCACATTTTCCACATCTAAAACAAATAATTGGCCTTCTAGGCCCATTTCCAAAATTATCCCTCTGTCTAGGGTTATAAGTGTTACCTTGATTGGGTGCAACTGCCATCACATTTGGTGGTGGTAGGGGTCCTCCTTGTGTCCAGTATGTTGTTGCAGGTATTCCCCTTGATTGGCATTCATGGGCCTCATGACCAACCTTCCTGCATAATTGGCAAGTCACACTTAATAGAGGACATTCACTTACTATGTGACCTTGCTTGCTGTACATGGAACACCAAAGTCCACTCTTGATGCCACCCCCTTTGAGTTCCTACAGCTCTTGTCGGAGCTGAGCCAATTCCTCTGCTTGGACCTCCTCCTCCTTTTGGAGCTTTAGTGCTTCAATCTCCCTTCTCAACTGAGCAACAACATTCTCCTCCTCTTTGTAGGGCTTATTTCTTTTTATCACTGGATCCTCAATTTCTATACCATATGTTGGTTGGGAAGAAGTTGCTCCATACTGGTGCCTTATCTACTCCAAGCGTGTGGCTGTGTTGATGAACTCCTCTATGGAGGCTGTAGGTAACACTAATTCCTTTATTTTGCATTGGGTGGCCACTGGTAGGGGCTTAGCTAACCATTTCTTAACAAAAAAATCATGTGGTGGATCTGGCAATTTAGCCATTAGTGCTTTGGCCCTAGTCACAAACTCTCGGAACTTTTCTCCTGGACCCAATCTCAAATTTTCTAGTTCTTCTATGATGATCTCCGCAGTGTTGCCCTGCTAGAATTGATTTTTAAATGCCTCTTTCATCAAATCCCAAGTTGTAAAATGGTTTTCAGCAAACTGGCTGAACCACTTATCTGCTAATCCTTCTAATGTGTCAGGGAAGAGAATCAAGAAGGCATCTTAAGCCTCTAGTCTTACATAGTGCCAAAAACCTTCTAATGTGTTCATCTGGATCCTCCTGAGCTAGGCCTTTGAAAGAAGGAAACTTTATATTTAATCTTGAGGGTAAGGTTTCAAATTCTACCTGTCCCACCATGCTCTTTACTGATGAGGTTGAAGATAGTGGACTGGAGGATCTTCTAACAACCTTCCTTCTTGTTTGCTTGCAGGTGACCCTCAATGTTTGGGACCGGGTTGCGGTCATGAGTAGCTCATAGTCCACTTAATGTGAGACACTTGATAAGAATATTTACCTTTTGGATGATGAAGTAGCATTGTAGACACATGACCTCTGCTATACTTTGCACTTGGTTTCTCCTAAGCTCAAATCTCCTTGGAAGTCCCACTGTGCGTGCCAAATTTTGTTGGGGGATTCTTAGACAAGAAGGAGTTTGAGGGTTTGTAGGAGAAAAAGGGAGAGGAAAGAAGAGAAAATACACACTGGAAGCCTCTACTGATTGATTATAATAAAACAATTACAATGGGAATGCACAATACACTGAAATACTTCTGTGCAAAGTCCCACAGAGTGCTCAAGTACAAAATAGCAAATACCCAAAGTCTTCTTGCCGCCAGCCTCCTCTGCACCAGACCTCCACCTGCTTCAAGCTTACCCTGGTGCACACCTTGCACCAAGCTTCCACTAAGGGGGAGGAATGAATACCTTCTGTCAGCACGCGCACACTGCAAGGAGAACTTGAGATCCTTGGGGGGGACTAGCTTAGCACTCTTTGCACAATTTCTTAGTCACTCTCAATGCACCTTGCACACACCTTCTCTACGTCGCACACTCGTGACTCTTGCACTTCTCTCTCTTGCTTCACTTAGACTATGCTTCTCTTGCTTACTCTAGAAATCGGTCCAAGAATAGTCCTTGCCTTGATTTGAGTGTGTCGATCACGTACGCTCCTAACTGCAATAGTATCTTGGTGCTCACTTTGATGTCCCAAGATTGTCTTTACAAGTGGCAGCCAACGACTCACTGTTTTGTCGTGTAGTGACTTTAGACTAAAACCCAGATTTTTAATTGGGGGGCCATACTTTCCCCTGTGTGTACGCTGCCGCTTCACATACCTTCACATCTCCTTTTAAGTCTTCACTTTTGCACATAAGAGAGGGTTCACCTGAACCTTCCAAAATACTTTAAAAAACACTTTGAACCTTAGGGAAATTAGAGAAAATACCTCTGCAACCTGCAACCCCCTTTCTCCAATTTACCCTTTGTGGACAATTAATTATGCACTACCTATGCACTTTGACACCTATACTTTAGCACTTTGACTTTGCACCTGTTGACCTTGACCTTGACTTTGACTGTAGTTGACTATGACCAACATGACTTTTATGGGCTCAACAAAGCCATATGTCTTTGTGAAAATACAATATGAGAAAAAACTTTGTGGGTTAAGGAACGCATTGTATGGATTGATGCAATCATCATATGCTTGATATGAGAAAATACATGTATACATATTAGCACATGGATTTCGAAACAATCCAAGTCCAAGGACCTCAAATGTGAAGCATTTAGATAATGTACATCTTATCACTTTTCTTTATGTGGATGTCATTATGCTCATTAGTCGATATTAACTGGATATTTTTTAGTCTAAGGGTGAAATGTATGCCTCTTTAGAAATCCAAGTTCTGTGGAAAATGCATCATTACTTGGGCATTCAGTTAGTGGGAATTAATCGAGACAATTCTTTCATGTAAAAAATACCATTCTAAAACTTTCTAACAACATTTTCTCTTGGCGGACTATTGATTCAATGCCACTTTGATCGGAACAGGATTATCATTGCATCCTCATGAGGTTGGAGATGCATTTAATGTTGGTCTCTATTAGCAAGCTTCTTGATATCATATTTATCTATGCATCACCCAACTTGATATTTATTTCTTCTGTCTTACATAAACAGATCTCTGCATAACCTAGATTTATGGAATTGGTAGAAAAATAACCACATTCTATGCTATGCATCTAGTATCCATTAGCTTGATTTTCTTTCTTCCAAACCCTTGGGGCTTGCTTCAAAGCATATAAAGCTCTCTTGAGCTTACATACATACTCTAGATAACATTTATCCTTGAAACCTTCTAGTTGCTCCATGAAAACATCATCTGAAATGTAACCATTTAGAAAAGCATTCTTCACATCTAATTGACATATCTTCCAACCTTTACATGCAGCAATAGCTATGGGAGTCCTTATAGTTTTCATCTTTGCCATAGGAATATAAGTCTCATCATAATCTACACCATATGTTTGAGCATACCCTTTCACAACAAGTCTAGCTTTATACCTAGACACACTTCCATCTGCATACCTCTTTGTCTTGTAGAACCATTTGCATTAAATGATTTTCTGATTACTTGGTTTAGAAACCAAATCCCACATCTCATTCTCCATCAATGCATCATACTCCTCCTGCATAGCTTTCTCCAAATTTTCATTACCTTATGCCTCATCATATGTAGAAGGGTATTCTTCTGCTTTCACTATATAAGCATAATCTTTAGTGTTCAAAAATGAAGTATCATAACTATACCTTATGGGTTGATTTCTATTCCTTGTTGACCTTCTAACTTCTCCACTCTGTTAAGTCTCTAGTTCTTCATATTCTGGATCAAACCTTGGCATCTCTTCATTATCAATTTGAGCATCAACAATCTCTCCGTCATTATGAATTTGAATCCTTGATTTCCCTTTTCTTTGGGTCATGACTTCTTCATCACCTGCATGATCATTAATTGTACCTGCATACCAAGTACCTTGCTCATCAAATATAACATCCTTTTACACAAGGAATTGCTTTGTGGATGGACTTCACAATCTGTAACTCATCTACTTATCATCATAACCAATGAACACATACTTTTTAGCTTTAGGTTCCAATTTATGCCTTAATTGAGATAGTACATATGCATAAACCAAACATCCAAACACTTTGCAATGATCTAAGGTAGGTCTCTTACCCCACCATGCCTCATATGGTGTCATACCATTCAAAGCCTTAAATGGAAGTCTATTAACCAAATAAGTAGTTATATTCACAGCCTCAACCCACAAATAATTAGGGCAATTTTTCTACTTCATCATTGACCTTGCAAACTCAACAAGAGTTCTATTTCTCCTTTTTGCTACACCATTTTGTTGAGGAGAGTAGCTGCAAATAACTTCTATTTTTATACCTTCATTCCATAAGTAATCACTTAACTCATTAGAGAAATACTCTCCCCCTCCATCTGACCTTAGTCTCTTCAATTTTTGCCATGTGTTTCTCTCTGCATACAAATGATAATGTTTAAATGTATTGAACACTTTTGATTTATCTTTGATCACATATATAGTGATCCACTTGGTAGCATCATCAACATAAATCACGTAGTATCTCAAACCATCAATGCTCAAGTCCTTTGATGGACCCCACACATTTGTATGCACCAATTCAAGCTACTCTAAATACATAAATCCTTTCTTACCATAAGTATTCTTGTGAGCTTTACCCAATTGACATGATTCACACTTGTATGTCATGTGTTGACCTACCATGTTAGGCAATCAAAGCACTGAACCATTGTTAATCATATCCTTAATACCTCTTGCATTAAAATGTCCAAGCCTTTTGTGCCAAAGATCTAACTCAGAGATCTTATGTTCTCCACAAGTGAAGAAGGCATGACCAACATTGCCTTGAGTCTTCAATGTGAAGAGCCTTCCTTCGTTCTTCCTTGAAATAATTTGTTTGTACCCATGGCTAGGGTCTTCAACATAGACTCCATCATTAGTGAGCCTTACTTTATATACTTTCTCTACAATTTTCCCTACACTTATCAAATTCTTTGGAATTATAGGGACAAAACCTTACTCAAATGAGTGCTTCCATCCTTAGGATTTACTGATCCAATGGAATTTACATTGTGATTTGTGTTATCACATGTTTGGACTATATGATTAAACTTAGGTGATTGTTGCACCCTGAGTCAATGTAGAAAACTCTTTGATCTTCACTTTGTCTTTCACAAGTTGCATTCATAATTAAGGTTGAATCCTCTTTCTGATGTGAAACATAATTGTAGTAGTTATTATTGTAGGATTGCTTTGAAAGCATCTTCCTTCTTCCAAAGAAACCTCTATTAGCTCTACCTTTGAAATTACTTCTCTAATTTCTACCAGCTCTTCCCCTTAAATTAGAGTTATGATTATACCAACATTCATGAGCTAAATGATTATTATACCAACATTCATGAGCTAAATGATTATTCTTACCACAAATCCAACATGCTTTGACACCATCTTTATTGCTTCTACCTCTTCCTCTTCATTTGCCACCTCCTCTTCCTCTTAAGAAGTTGGCTTGACTCATAGTACTTTCATCTTCATTCAATTGTTGCTTGCCTTTGTTAATCTTCTTCTTGTCCTTTGATTACATTGCTTAACCTGGTGAGCATATGTCCTAGCAATGGATTCAAATTAGGAGTGAAATAATCTAGTGGCAATTCAATGGATAGAATGAATGGCTTCCACTTATCATCTCCTCTTAAAATTGTGACAATTTTTCTTACCAAATTTTTCTCTTCAATGTCTTCATAAATTGCTCCTAATACATCTGCAATATCCCTCATCCTTGCTACATAACTGGAAATAGATTGAGAAGCCTTCTTCTTGGATGTGGTGAACTCTGCCCATAAATATTCCTTCCTTGACTTTGTAGCTTTTTGGAAATGCTCCTCCAAAGCATTCCATATATCACTTGCACTTTCGAGTCCTCTAATGTGAGGTAGCAAGTAATCGACTCCCATGTAGATAATGCTCCTTGCTTGAGCATCCTTCTTCATCCATGTCTTCAAATGTGAGAGCTCTTCCCTAGTTGGAACACTACAATCCCTAAATTCAGGTTTTTCTTCTTCACGAATGATGTATCCTATCATATTTTTGCTCATAAGATGAGCTTCCATTCTCATTGACCAAGTAGGATAGTTATCTCTATCCAATTTCTTTATCTAAAGAGAATCTCCCATCCTTTCTTCACCTGTGCAATCTCTATATCAAGAATAACTTATAACTACA